>CM050520.1:85235433-85515433 GCA_027563665.1 Antrozous pallidus
GTCGCCAGCACCCCCGGGAATTCAGACATTCCTCTAGGCTGGCTAGAGCCTCTGCTGAGCTGTGGGGGTGGGTGGCCAGACAACTCTGAGACCCAGGAAGGCTCCTGCCCCCGCTCCCTGCTGTGGGTTGATGGGGGTGAGGCTGTGGTTGCTCAGGGTCCGCTTTCGGAGGAATGTGAGGAGCAGAGCTGCATAGAATCCCTGGCTCTGGGATGGCCCTTAGGGAGCCTGCAGGTGGGGGCACCCTGCCTGGAGGGGGAGAACACAGAGAGGTCCTGGCTCCTCGCTGTTTGCTGAATAGTAGGGGAGCGCAGGGAGTGGGGGGACGGAGAAGCCGGTGTGGGGCTCTGGGGTGTACCTGTGGGCAGCTGCCTGGACCGGGCTGCTTTCCGAAGTGAGTCAGCAGCGCCTTCCCCAGTGCTCAGCGCTCAGCGCCCAGCGGGGACTCGGCTTGTTGATCGTGTCCATTTCCCTCCTGAGAGGCATCCCAGCAGCCGGGCCCTGAACTCCCCTGCGGCGATGGCCAGGGGCCTCTGCAGGGCCCACTGCAGCCAGAATGGGGGGGGGGGCACTTTTCTCTGGAAGACCTGCTCTGGCTACAGTCCTCTTGGCAAGAGGGCAACTGGGTCAGCGCTGAGGGAGGTGGGGCCAGGGGGCGGTCCACAAGGCGTCCGGCCGGCAGGGCTCACACCCCTGCTGGGGAGCGGGCAGCAGAGGGGCACTGATCGCCAGCCTGGCCTGTGGACTCTATGTCTTCATCCCCCTGGGACGGAGCCTCTGTGCTTCCTGGGCCCTTTGGCAGAGGATGGGCGCTGGGGAGAGGGAGCCCCTCCTCCCTGCAGCAGGGGCCTGGGCAAGACCGCGCCCGGGAGGCAGTCAGACTGCGCTCTGCCCTTGATCCTGGCAGGCCGGCTCCTCACCACCCTGCTCTCCCGTAGTCTCGGCGCCCTCATCTGCAAAGTGGGCGTGGGGGTGGGGGTGGGGGACCAAGTCACCTGTGAGGTCCCAAGGCCGGTGTTGCAGTTGTAGGAGAAATAACTTCTCAGGCCTCCCCGACTGCCGGTGCAAATTGCAAACCAAGCATTCCTCCCCCCCCGCCCCCGCATGCTCACGCTCCCTCCCACTTCATTTTCGTGTTATTTCCCCCCCGGAAGGATTTCCTGAGGCCAGGGCTTGTGTGCCTGTGCTCGAGGGCCCGGAGTAGAACATGGTCAGCCACCATCACCATCTGAGTCCTGGCTGGCCGCTAGGACGATGCTGTCCATTGGTGTCTGGCCCCTCTGCTGAAGAGCAGGGCTGCTGGTAGCAGCTGCTTTGCTGCCCCCGCCCCAGCATATCTGGGCAACCAGCCTCAGTGAAACTGCTGTGCCCCCTTCCTGTGGGTTCTAGTGGGTCCCTCCAAACAATGCCTCTGCCAGGAGCAGGCCTGTGGCCAGGTGAGGGCTCTCTCTGAAGCCTGGTCACATCAGCCCATTCACTGGGGGGTGCGGGGGGAGGGACTCCTCCTCAGGCTCCGCCTGAGGAGCTGGGCAGGGGCTGGGCTGAGCAGCGAGGGAAGGCTACATGTGGGTGAGGAGTGAGAGCATCTCGAATGAGGATGAGGGCACGTGTGTGAATGTGAGTGTCTCTCTCCCGTTTGCTCTCCACAGGACTTGGCACCCTCCCCTGGTTCTGGTCTCCCTGAGCTGGGCAGAAAGTCTCTCATGCTCTTGCTTTGGCTCCAGAGGCCCCGAGAGGCCCAGCTGTGGGGATAGAGACGAGGTACCCGGTGTCAGCCCTGGCTCCTGAGTGAATAGGCATTCAACCCGTGTGTCCAGAGAGGCTTCGATGCTACATCATTTTTCAGCTACAGGGCGCCCCAAAGACACCAAATCCAGGTTGGATCCATATGCTCTCCTCTCAGCATCCTGCCAAGGATCTCTTTGGATGCCCAGAGACAAACACTTGCTGCTCTGCAGCTTGGCTCTCCTCTGCCAGCCACTGCCACATGTACCAAAGTCCAGGAGGCCCTCAAAGCATCCTTGCCTTCTCTCCCCTCAATCCCTCCACCTTGCTAGGCAAACAGCTGCCCCACCCGGGCAATATTTCTATGGCATCACCTATAGCTGCTGTTTGTGGCTCAGGAATTTGCCTCAGAGGAGGATATGGACAGAGGAAACATTTGTGTATATGTAACTGCCGGCACATACGATGGATGTGTATGTGCAGGGGCGGACAGGTTGCATGTACATGCATATGGTGTGTGCCAATGTGTATGTGTATTGCATTCATACACACAAGTCTCTGCACATGTGTGTGCATACATGTGTATGCAAATCTTGTGTGCTCTGCTCTCGGCTCAGTGTTTCAAAATTCATCAGAAGACAAGCAATCCCAGGAGAAATGGAGTCAGCAATCATTTTTCCAAATCCTGGAGCAGCATGGGCTTTGCCTGACCCCGCCTCCCAGAGAGATGCAGGGCTTCCAGCTGGTCTTGAGCTTCTAGCACCCTGCCAGCCTACACCTGGCCCTTCCCACATGGGGTTTTGGCTCTGGTCCTGGGGGAGGGGCACACGTCCCAGCCAGGAATAGAGCTGGGGTCTGGAGCGCTGCCCCCAGCCCATCCCTTTTGACCTCGGCCAGTGCCCCTCTCAACACCCCACACCTTCTCCGCCTCCTCTCTGAGGATCTCGGGGAGCAGCACATCAGCTAATCAGGAGCCTGTTCCTAATCAGTTCTGACAGCTTCTTTGCAAAAGGGCAGGCTAATGAGGTGGGGAGGGGGACGGTGGAGAGGGGGGCTGACGGCCCGAGCTTTGGGAGGGGGAGGGCACAGGTCCTCAGGGCTCCTCACACAGTGCTGCTTCATGATCTGGAGAGGAAACAGGTGAGAACCCTGCTAGGGCTGAATTTTTAGCTGTGGAGGGTGGGATGCGGGAGTGTGGGCACAGGCCCCGGGATACCCACCGCATCTCTGCTCCGGAAAGTCACTCAGTCTGGGTGCTGGTGCACGGGCTCTGCCTCTAGGAACACACACACACACACACACACACACACACACACACACACTAACACATGCACACACACATGCGCATACATGCACACGGACACACACACGTGTGTACACATGTACACCACAACCACACATGCGCACACACACACGTATGCACCCTCCCAGGCTGGGAGACACTGTCACCCGGCACTGCACAACCTCAGCAGGCCCAGTGAGCCGCGCAGACAGAAGGCATCAGATTCAATTCATTAGGACTGATCACTCCCTGAGTGGGGATGAATAATTGATGAGCAGCCGCTTTCAGAATGTTCCTCATGCTCCACCGCTCGCTGGAAGCCTGTTGGTTTTTTGTTGTTGTTTTTTTCAAGCTAACAAACCAGGCCACTTGCTCACTGGTGCGGGCAGTCTACGGGAGTGGATCAGAGGTTGCATGTTCTAATATGTGATGTTTACACCGGGAACTCTCAGTCTCCTGCTTGTAATGGGAATGGATCCAGGAGGCCCGTGATACTGGGAGGGGGCACCACACGGGAGCTGTGGCCTGGGGGTCAGAGGTTCCCGCTAGGACCAGGCCCCTGGGTGGGCAGAGGCCTCAGGTTGAGAAGATGGCCGCGGTGGCCCTCAGCCTGGCTGGGAAGCAGGAAGGCAGACGCCATATGGACCCTGGGCCTGAGGTGGACACAGGGCGCCCAGTTCTCAGGGCTCAAGGGAAGGCTTGCAGGAAGTCACTCTAAGCCAGCTGACTAGCTTCAGCTCAAGAAACACACCGTCTAGCGCTATCACAGGTGGCGGGTGCACAAGGAGGCATGTGACAAGCTCCCGTGTGCCAACGAGGGTGACTGGTGACAAGGAGCACAGGAGAGAAGCACTGACCCCACTTCTCACCGATGTTCATGGCCACCCACTGTCCCCAGACACATGCACCTGCTTGCCCGCTGCGGGCAAACCAAAGGCAGCGTCCACCTCCCACTCATCCTTCTCCCAGACCTCCCTCTTCCTGTCACAGGCCTTCATTCCACCTGTGGCAGGAGCTTGGGACCCTCTGGGGACCCCTGTGCCAGCGACCTTCCCCCAGGGCCCAGGCCAGCTTTCTTCTGGGGTATGTGTCCCTGCCGCCAGGGTGCCCCGATGTCCAGGTGTTCTCATGGGCTCTGTCTCTCCTGCCTCCTCAGGTCACCTGGTAACTTTTTTCCTCCTGGCCTGCCCTGCCCCAGCCTTGGGTCCTTCTGGGCTAGGTAGAGGCTGCCTGGCTTTTCCTGACCTCTTCCTAGCCAGGCCTGGCAGGTCCCACCTCCCACCCCACCGAGCAACCAGGCCACCTGGCCCACACAGTCCTCAGGCCTGCTGCTTCTAAGAGTGGATTTGGGAGGGAGCTTCACACACAGGCACGGCCCAGAACCAGTATACCCCTCATTTATTCATGCAGCCATTTATTTGCGCATTGATATTCATTCATTCATTTCACCCACAGACAGTTACTCAGTGGCTCCCAGGTACCAGGCTGGGGCCTGAGCTCCAGGCGGTGCTTCCTAGACCTCAAGCGGCACCAGCAGGTCCGGAGCCACCAGTCTGTACTCCAGAAGGGAGCCCAGGACCCAGCGCCTGCTCCCTGCACCCCGCCTCCTGCTGCCTGCACGCTCCTGCTTCCTGCCCCTCTCCACCTCCTGCCGGCCTTTGGTGGGCCCTTCACACTGATGTTAGGGGACCTACAGAGCCTGCCATCTCCGTCCTGGCCTCTCTCCCTGCTCCTCTGGGGCCAGTGCTGTCCTGCCCTGCAGCCCTGAATTCAGAGGTCCCCGTGGCTTTATGTCCCTGCAGGCGCCCACCCTGCCCCTGTCCCTCAGACACCCTGCAGAGCCCTCTCCCCATGGTGTCCCACCCACTCGGATGCAGAAGCCACAGCCCCTGGGGCTGTTCACATGGCTGGGGGGCGGGCCTACCTTTGACGGCCACGTGCACGCTCTGGCTGATGGAGAGCTGCGGCTGGATGAGGACGCTGCACAGGTACTCGCCCTCGTCCATGCCCTTCTGCACGTCTGTCAGCTTGAGCGTGCCGTTCTCAAACACCACCTGGCGGTGGTTGTCCGGCAGCAGCAGCGTGTCCTTGTACCACTTGATGGAGTAGTAGGGGTAGCCGATGACCCTGCAGTTGATGAGGGTGTCCCGCCCGGCAATGGCCGTGATGTTCCTCATCGCCCGGATGCTGGGGGGCCCTGGTAGGGTCAGGAGGGAGGAGAGGAGGGGCGGTGGCGGTCAGCCAGAGGCAGCCACTGCCTGGGTGCTGTCTTCAGTGCTGGGCTCTGAGACCATCAGGGGTGGAAACCGCTGGTGGGGAGGGGTGGGTGGCCTTCATCACAAGCCTGGAGGCGGAGCCTGGGACTGGGGGCACCATGGTCTCTCCAGGATGCAGTTACTGGCTTCAATAGTTGCAAACAGACAGGTGTCCATTCCTGGCAGGGCATGAGTCCATCCCCTGAGGGAGGGCCCAGGAGGGCAGCTCAGGAAGGCAAGTCCTCATTTCTGAGGAGTTAAGATTTGGGGTTAAAATGGAAATGTGGACATTGTCATTTCCATTCAACTTGCGCATAATGCTGTGAAGGACAACAGGAAGGTCTTCATTGGACGACTTGCCACAGGTAAATGTGTTTGGTGGGCCCCTGGTCACCGAGGGAGGGAGTGTCATCACTGGTCAGCGGGCAGATGTTCCTGTGGGGTGTGGGGGGCTCAGTGGCACCGTGCAGGGGGTGCTGGACGGGCATAAGAGGCTCCAGGCACAGGCTCCCACCCAGGAGGCAAGGAGCTGCCCCCCGGGGCCCTCCCAGGACCTGTGGCTCTGTCCTTTTCAGATACCAAGGGAAGGGCAGGGGCGGCCACATGGAGGGCATATGTTTCCTGTGGGGTTGGAGACCTGGTTGGCTCAGGTGCACTTAGCATGATCCTCCACCCCTCCCCTCCCCATGGCAGCCACCGGCATCCCTGGTCCTGAGCCCCCCTCTCTTCCCTTGGGCCTTCTCTGTGCTTGGGTAAGAGGTTACCGGTAAGGTCAGATGAGGGCCAATCTGACATCACAGGCTGCAAAGGGCTCCAGAGGAGATTTCTCATCGCAGTGACTTGGAGAACTGAGATGTGGAGAACTTGAAGACTCCACCCCTTGGAGCTGCCTGTCTTGGGGTGACCTCACCCAGCCTGAGTCTCCTACCTTTGAGGGCTTGAGCCTTGGGGAGTAGTGAGGAGGCAGACAGAGAATTGGGAGGAGAGGATCCTACGGCTCCTGCTGCTCACACCTCCTGGAGCATTTGGGGGATGGCTCCTTGGGGGTGCACAGGGAACACAGCTTTGGTGGACACCCCAGTCAAAGGTCAAGCCTGGCCCCTCTGCTCTTTCCCTGACCTGTCCAGGCAAGGCCCTGGTGGGTTGGTGGGTGCTGGCCTGGAGCTTATATACATGGAGTCAGAGAGATTGAATGGGGAAATGAGGATGGGCTCAGGACAGGTTGCAGGAGAGAAGAAGAGAAAAGGAGTGGAGTGGGTAAGGATGCCAAGGCAATAAACTGTGCCACACACACACACACACACACACACACACACACACGTGCACACATCCACACGCATGGATGGACGACAGGACTACGGAGGGCAGGGGAAGGGGAGAAAGAGGAAAGAGGCCTCTACTAAAATCAGAAGGACAACTCAGCACGAGTAGCCTTCACCACGAAAGGTGAGGACTCAGAGGGACTCAGAGCCTATTCTGATATTTAAATGTAGACAGGCACCTCTTACGTTTATTCGCGCCTGGTATTCGGCACTGCCCACCGAGTTCCTCGCGGTGCACCGGTACACACCCCCGTCCCGGATCTGGGGGCCCGTGACGTTCATGTGGCTGATGGTGGTGCCGTCGGACATGGTGTACTGGTTCGTGCGGTGGCTGCCGTCCCGCACGATGGGCTCCTCGTCCAGGGCCCAGGTGACCGTGGGGGGTGGGGCCCCCTTGGCTGCGCACATCAGTGAGAACTGCTCCCCGGGGTTGACCACCTTCTCGCTGAAGGAGGAGACGATGCGGGGCGTGCCATCTGCAGGAGTGAGAAGTCCCCTCAGGTCACTGAGCCGCTGAGCGGCCATCCCACAGTCACCAACCCCCCGGGGGAGGAGGGGAAGCAGCGGCCAGGACTATAAAGAACTCGCAGGTACATTGGTTCGAGTTATTCATGAACCCCCGTCAGGTGCCAGTCACTACTGCATAGCAATGAAGACTTCTGGGTTTCCCCCCTCAGTCACTTTAGCTCTGTGTCTTTGGGCAAGTTACTGAACCTCCCTGAGTCTTCCCAGCTTGTCTCCATAGAGGATGGCGGTGATGGGGATCTGAGTATAAATCCTCATCTGGAGGCTGCGAGGGTTAAACGAACTAATGCATTAAAGATGCTTAGGACAGGACTTTGTAAGTGCTTCATAAAACATTATTCTCTCAGCTCTTCCCTTTCTATGCTCCTTTCCCCCTTTATTAATAAAGTCAGAGGCGCAGAGGTTAACTGTGTGTGGAACCGGGCCTGACCCAGCTGGACCTGTGGAGTCGGGTTCCATTTCTCATTCTGGCAGAAGGATTTTGGGGGTGAGGGGTAGTGGTGCTCTAGCAAACAGCCTGCAGCTTGAGGCTTAAAGTGCAAGCCGCCCAGAGGCTGTGCTGGTGGGGTCTGCGGCTGGGCCTGGGCTTGGCCGACCGCACAGGCTAGCCCCAGCCATTAACTTCCTGCAGGGACACTGTCCGTGTTCCCCCCCGGCGAGGAGGAGCCTGGCCTTCCTTCCATACGGGATTGGTGTAAAGGGTAAAATGGGCATTAAAAACCCAAAACAAACATAAAAAGAAAGCAAGGCAAATATAACATGCACTCCACACCCACCCACATCACATCAAAATACTGATGCGAAGCCAACATTCTGCCACTCTCAGCCCCTGCCCATTTCTGGGGGCCCCTTATCTCAAACTGGGGAGAGCCGGTGCCTGGCAGAGCCGGATGCCCGCTGGGTCATTGCCTGCTCTCCTCTGCCTCATTTCTGGGGGTCCCTCTGCTCTCCTCGCTGCCCTTCCCACCAGCCTCATTTTCCATGTCCCTGCTCTAAGCTGACCGGCACTTCCCCTTGGGCAAGTAACCGAAAACCTCAATTTCCTTGACTGCAAGATGGAACCATGAAACAAGGACCCCCTCCCCCAAGCACCCTTGGGAGGGTTAACTAAGGCAGCATCTGCCTGGTGCAAAAGAGCCGCCCCACGCCTCCCATCCAGGGGCAGGCAGGTGGCTGGGCCTGGGCGCCTCCCGGCAGGGCTTTGGGTCCCGACACCAGCCTCTGACCGGGTGCCCGCTCACCCTCAAGCACCACGACGGCGAAGTCCTGGGCGGTCTGGGCCTTGCGGGTGGCGAAGCACTGGTAGGCCCCCGAGTGGCTCTTCTGGGCCGAGGCGATGAGCAGCGTCTCGTTGCTGAGCCCGCGGATGGAGATGGCCTCGTTGGGCAGCACTGGCTCGGTGTTGCGGTACCAGCGGATGGTGTACTCGGGGGAGCCCATCGGCGCACAGGAGAGGATGACCGTGCTTCCAATGCCGGTCTTCAGCTTCTTTGGTGTCAGGGTCACACGGAGGGGGTCTGGGCCAGGCCGGGGAGAGAGCAGGGCAAACGGGGGAGAAAAGGGCTCCGTGTGGGTGAATGGCTGCGGGTGCACCGTGATCATCAGAGGCCCTGGTGCCAGAGCCCAGGGCGGAGAGGGCTGGGACTGGTGAATTCCCCTCTCTGGGCTCTGCTTACTCATCTGTGAAACGGCAGTGAGGCCAAGAGATGGCTCTTCACCTGTTGTTCTGAGGGGCTGTGCTTTCTGGGGGGCCTTTGCTACGTGGGGCTGTGGCGCTCGTTGCATGCAGCTCCTGAGTTGGATGGGGGCCTGACTGGCTCACCATCCTGCTGTCACCCACCCCAGATGCCAGGGAACATCCTGAACCCACCACTCACCTCTCACCCCAAAGAGCCAATCCTGCCTTCCACTGGCCTACTTTCCTTGAAACACCCCAGGCCATCTGCTCCTCACTCACCACAGCTGCCCCGCTGCAGACCCGGCTCCCGGCCTGCCCCCGGCAGTCTGTCCATCCCTGCCTCCTGTCTCCCGTGTCCGCCCACTGTCCCTGTGCTGCTGTCTGCTACTGCCCCGCTCAGAACTTCCATGGTCCAGCAGTTCAGGGTGGCATTTAAGGCCATCAGGCTCCATGGGACCTGCCCCTCATCTCAGGAGCAGCCTCTACAGGCAGCCTGCCCGGACCCTGTGGGCTACTCCTGCCCTAGGGCCCAGTCTGGAGTGTTGCCACCCCTTTACCTAATTCCTTCTCATCCTCCACCCTGAGCTCAGGGGTCATCTCTTCCAGGAAGCCTTCCACTCCACCCCCCACTGCCTCCCACAGGCCGGTTCAGGGTCCCTCTTGGGGCCTCCCTGGGTGCACTAATGCCATGTTAAGCACGTGGTCTTTGATCACTTCTGTGTCTGTCTCTCCCTCTAGACTGTGAGCCACCTGAGAGCCGGGCAGGGGATGGAGCCTGCAGCTGAGGTGACCAGAATCGAACCCCAGACCTCTCTATCTTTCTATCATGCTGCTTTCTGAGTCCTGTTCATCAATGGCCGCACTGGCCAGGTTCCCAGCCCCAGGCGGCCTCTCTCCCATCATTTTCATGGCCCTGAGGGCCTACCGAGGAGGCCGAGACCCCTCCAGGGAGGCGGCCGACAGGAGACAAGACACTGAGGTCTGTCTGGTGGGTTTAGCTAGCCTGGGCGCTCATGCCAGCTCTCTCTCCTGGCTGCCAGCCTCTGTCTGTGCCCAGGAAGTGCCAGTGCCCAGTGAGACAGGCAGACCTGCTTGCCCACCAGGCCTCCCAGCCCTGCCAGCGTGCTCTCCTCACTGTCCTGCTGGGTGTGGAGGCAGCAGGGGTGGGGAGCTTAGTTGCAGAATTGAGGGGAGAGTAGGAAAAGCACTGCTTCACCCTCTGTGACCCTGGCTGAGAGGGGCTCTCGGAGAAGACAGAAGACAGAGAGAAGCCATATCACTCCCCTTTGACCCCGGTCTCCAGCCTGTGTATGGGGGAGAGTGGGAGCTGAGGGTCTGAGGAGACATGGGCACACAGGGCTGGGTGCCCACCAATGTGGGCAGTGACTTGCTCTGCACCTGTGTGTGTGCCAGGATGTGGGCATGCACAGCAGAGGGATGTGTGTGCCTGGGTATGTGCACCCTGTACATGTGCATGTGTGCGGGGTAGCCTCTCTCTCCCTCTCTCTCTCTCTCTCTCTCTCTCTCTCTCTGAGTACCTGCTTGCCTATTCATGCTGTGGACACCAGATTACCCAGAGTCAAGTTTGCTCATTTTCCAAGGATTTGGGGTTATGTCCTGACCTGGTCCCTGAGACTGTGTGTGAGTGTGAGTGTGAGTGGGAATGTATGTGCAGCAAGAGCGTGGGGAGGGGGAAGATAACTTAGACCAAACCCTTTTGGACAGACAGTGTTCAGTGCAAGAAGTGGGGGGTACCCTGGTCTCTCTGTCAGCCTCTCTGCACCCAGGCCTGTGTGTCTGAGGAAACACAGTCCTGGGGCTCTCAGCACTCTCGTCCCTGTCTCTGGGTCTCACTGTCACACCCAGAACATGTCCGGGGCTCCTCCTGCTCTTTCAGGGTCTCAGTGAGTTCCAGTCGGGAGGGACCCCTCAACATAGCAGATCGACACATGGACCTGTCAGAATCTGGGCTGTGCGGAGGCGGCTGGGCCCGTCCGGGCTGAATGTGGCGCCAGGCCCTGGAGGCTGGCCCGGAAGAGGTAGGGCTCTCTGGTCCCCCCGCAAGGGCCTGCAGACCTGCAGCTCTGCGCTCCTGAGACCTGGTGAGGGGTGGTGGGGTGGGTGGTGAGGGGCACCATGGGGGTGGGAGCGCCTTGGGTGGCCTCCACCCCACCAGGTCAAGTGGCCATCTTGTTGCCATCAGGTCCATGTTCAGGACTCAGGCCGCTGCTGCCCCACGGGGGTGAGACCCCGAGTGCCTCCGAACCTGGCTCACGGCTGCCAGTAGCTCCCTGCAGCCCACAGAGCAGACACTCAGAGTCAGACTCGGTTCCAGAACGGGACGGCCTCTTCGTTTTACAGAGGGCAATGTGAGGCCGGGCCGGCGGAGGTGGGGAGAGAGTGCCCCTGAGCCTCACCAATCCTGTTCCAAGGCTCTTCCCTGCATCAGCCGAGTGCCTCTTCTCCCCTCTGCACCCAGGGCCTCTCTGCTCCCCTGGGGCCATGAGCTGGGCAGGAGCAGGAAGGACCACTCCCCGGAAGGACGCCTGGGCTGTTTCCCTCCAGTGTCTGATGGGACAGTTACGCAGTTATGTTCTCTTTAATGCAGGAACGTCCTCTGGTTTCCCTTCGTACAGACACTGTCTCCTTCCACAGCCAGAAGCCCTGCAAACTTGTCCCCATCACCCTCTTGGCCCATCTGACCTTGTGATGGAAGGTAGGAAGCCAGGGGCCCTGATCCCATTGCACAGAAGAGGGCATCAAGGCTGTGTCACAGGTGTGACCGCCCAAGGCCACTTGCTCTCTCATTGTGCTGGAGCCAGAGGCAGTCTCCTGCTTTGTCTCCTAACCAGGAGATGATCCCCGGGGCGGCCAGAGGTAGGCACAGCTGCCCCTAGGTCCCACCCCTTCCCCTTGGTGCTCTTAAAGGCCACGGTCAAGGTCACTGTCAAGTACAGGGCTGGAAGAGCAGCTTCCCCACTCACCTATGACCGTGAGGGTGCCCGTGGCCTCCGCTGAGCCAAAGGTGTTCGTGACCTCACAGATGTAGGTGCCGCTGTCCTCGGTCCGAAGGTCACTGATGGTCAGCCCTGTGACATGGTTGGTCCAGCGGTTGTCGGCCGGGAGGGGCCTGCCATCCTTGAGCCAGCGGACGGCGGGGGTGGGGTAGCCGGAAGCGGTGCAGGGGAGCTCCACGGTGTGGCCGGCCCACACCTCCTGGGAGTGGAAGCTGTCCAGGATCATGGGGCCGGACTCGGCAGGGTCTGGAAGGCAGAGTGTGTGACTGGCCCCGGCTGGCCCTGGGCTGGGTGCTGTGGGGCTGGGGGAGGGAAGGCAGCACCCGGAGCACCCACTGGTGCTGCTGCCCACTGGTGCCCAGAGGAGCAACACCCAGTGTGGGAAGGTTCTCGGGGTCTCCCTGAGCCAGTCACTGACCCAAACTCCTGCTTCTGCTGGATGGAGGCCCTGAGACCCTGGGCCAGGAGCAGGGCCTGGAGAAAGACAGGCTGGCTCAGCTAGAAGGACAGACAGAGAGAGGATGGGAAGGGAATTAGCCTGAGGTGCAGAGGGAGAGTGTGCAGCCCCTCACACTGCAGCCCATGCAGGCTGACCAGCCTTGTCCAGCGGCGAGTCCCTATGAAATGAGAGTTGTGGTCTGGGGCTGGCTACTACAGGGAAGGCTTGGTCTGGGCCTCACCCTGGCCTGTGGGTGCCCCTCACTCAGGATGGGGACAATCGCCTGTCCTGCCCCATCACCTCACCAGTGGTTGGGCAGATAGTATACTTCCCCAGCACCCAGAAGGGCTTACAAGCTAAGCCTTCTGCAAACACCCTCATTGCCCCCAACAATTACCCACTGTTTGCTTTTCCAAACCAAGAGAAGGCAGTGAGGCAGGACCTGAGCCTAGACTTCGAGGCCCAAGGCCTGAGCAGGCTGGTCTGTGAGTGACGGCCGTGCCACTTCCGGGTGGTGCCTGCTGCTCGCTCAGGCTGGCGCTCACCCTGACAGCCCCCCCCCCCCCCCCTGACCCCAGGCTCCTTCCCCTGGGGCTTCCCCTGCTGTGACAGCTCCTCCGGCTACCCTGCAGCCACAGGACACAATGCATGCCTGCCCTGAGCTCCAAGGCCCCAATGATTAATTCCCACCTCATTCCCGGCCTGGCCTGTCTGCACTGCCTCTCACCTCATCTCAGCCGCTCTCACTTGTGCCTGTGGGTCCCCTATGTCCCCACCTCCTGGGCCAGCTTCTCCTCCTCTCTCAGAGCAGCTTAAGCACCAATCCTTGGGATGGCGCCCCCTCCCCCCTCCCTGGACAAGCCACTCTTGCTGGGCTCCCAGAGCTTCCTTTTTCCTTCATTTTATTTTCAAACAATCTCTTCTTTTTAAAGAAACATTTGAAAGTGTAATATATACACATGAAGGTGTGGGCGAGTGTACAGTATGTGAAAAAGGAGGTTCCACCCACCGACCTCTCTCCCAGGAGAAATCACTGTCCGTCCCCCATGGCCCTCACCAGCAGCAGTGAGCACTAGGGGACTATGGGCACCTGGGGGCAGTGTGGCCCCATCGCTGCATCTCCTGGGTCTGGCACCCAGCAGGGCCCGGCTTGGCACCACTCGTGTCTGAGGAGGATGAGCAGGGCGCACAGTGTGGATGGGCAGGTCCCCCCACTGCATAGCCTCCTAGGCTCAGAGACCCACAGTGCTGGTTCAGGGCCCTGGCGGGCTCCCCTGGATGAGGACCTGAGACCAGAGCGAGTCAGCAACCTGCTGGGGTCAGACCACAGAGCCCAGAGCAGAACCAGGTCGCCCACATCTGGTTCAGCAAGTGGGATGGAGGTGGACTCATGTAGTGCTGAGCGCACTCATCCTCCTGGGGTCGGGGGAGTTCCCAGCCCCAGCTCAGCTCCCTGGCGGGGACCGGGCCAGACATTATCCTCCCTGGGAAGGACTTCCTAGAGGTTCTGCTCCCTACCACCTCCCACTGCTCTCACATGAGCCCGTGGGACACACGAGACCTCGTTGCAGATGCAGGGGTCACAGGTCACCAGTGCCCTTGGGTGCGAATGGTCCCTCAGAACCTGCTTCCTCATCTGCACGGAAGCGGAGGGGTGGGCTTGGCAACGCGTGAGCTCTGGCTCGACAGATGTGGCACCGCCATGGGGATGTGGCATCGCCATGTGGACTTGTCACCACCACCGTGTGAGTGTGGTACCGCTGTGCAGATGTGGCAAGGCCGTGCAGATGTGCCGGGCAATTGCGCTCAGGCCTCCCTGCCTGCCAGTTCCTGAGGCTCTAACCCCACCCCCTGTGGGTATGGTTGGGATAAACAAACACGGTGCCAGAGAAGAATTACTCAATGTGACACTTAATTGATGCAAAACACACAAATTCTGTGGCACACGCGGAATTTACAAGCGGAGGGGCTGACAGGCCTCGGAGGAGGGGCAGGGGATTAATCAGCGAGGCTCAGGCGTGAAATTAGATTCTGAGGGAGAGAAGCCGATTTCCTTCTCGGGAGGAAGTGCTGTGGCGTGTGCAGCCAGGGCTCGGTATTGCTGGGCCAGAGGGGGCTGGGGAGATGGGTGTTGGGCCCTGAGAACCCTGGGTGCTGGGCTGGGGGCCCCCAGCCACCCCGGGAGGCTGAACAGTGCTTCCCGGAAGAATACCTCAGACTCAGCTCCTGCCCTGGCTCTGGACTCTGTGACCTGGGGAGCTTGTTCTGGTCTCAGCCTCTCTGGCCCTGGGTCCCTCTTTTATAAAAACCACAACGCGCCTTGTCCACCGAGTGGAGGCTCCTGAAAGCACCTGTAGCCAGAAGAAAGCACCTGGTGCGTGGGGGTTAGTGGCAGGCTGTTTTAGGGACGTACAGTTCTTGCAACTGCCTCCTCTACTTAGGAAAACACAAAACACGGACATTGTCCCCCCCGCCCCACGTCTGGGGAATGTAGAAGGAATAAGAACTAGCAGCAATAGCAACAGCACTCCTCCAGCCTGCCTGAAGCAGGACCCTATTTAATTTGCATGACCCTCGGGGTACATTTTATCATGCCCACCTGACAGAGGAGGTGGTGGAGGCTTGGAGACCTCTTTGCTCTGATGCTGGTTGCACAGCTGGTGTGCAGTGGGGCAAGGCCAGAAGTGTGGTTGCTTCATGTCATGGCTCCCTTCCTTCCCTCCCTTTCACTCCATCAATCACTATGTGGATGAAGGAGCTTCTGATGTGGCTGTGGCTCTCGCCCTCATTTATGCCCACCCACAGTGTTTGGCCCTGTGCACCGGCCCCACCTGTTCTTCTTGCCTTTGGGCCTAGGAAACAGGAGGGGTGGCCATTTCTTGGGGGTGTGCCGGGCTCAGACCCCTCGGCCACTAGGTGCCTCTGCCCAGATACTCTGCTACCTCTCCCATCCCTGGCCTAGCTGCTGGCCCAGAGCTTCTGGCTGGCTGGGCAGGGCCATGCCTTTTCAGCCCCAGCTCCAGGGGCTCACAGGGCTCTGGTCACAGAATGAAACATCTCAGCTGAAAGCCGCAGTCTCTGGGACTGCCCCCACACCCACTCTGGGGGTGGGTCTGAAATGTTGGGGGCTATGGGACTGGAATCTGAGGCCTGACAGGCACTCCCACCCCATTCCCCTCTCCACGGCCTCACTCCAGATCAGTTGTATTTTTGCCAAGACAAGCAGCTTGCAGATCTCCTGGTTGCATCCCATCCATCACCGCAGGGCCCTCCCCTGGCTCCCTCGCTCCCTTCCCTCAGCTCTCTGCTGCTCCCTGTAGGTCCCTTCCATTCTAGAGCTGTGGAATGTCTTTCCCAAGCCTGAGCCTCTCCCCTTTGTCTATCTGGATACCCTCCTGTCCTCATTCCTGTCTCTCTATGTGGGCTGTGTGTCTGTTTCTCTGCCTACCCTCTCCTTCTCACAGCTGGTGGGCCATAAACACTGAAGGAGAAGAGCTGGCATCTCCTCCAGTTTAACGAGTGTCTTTTCTGAGGGAATCCCGTTATTCCCTTCCCAAGTGGAGGTGAAATTAGTAGGATGAAGGGCTAAATATTTGTGCCAGGGGAAGGATAGGCCTGCAGGAGGTGGGGTGTCCATACCTTCCCCAGGCTGTGTGGGCAGCATGCAGAAGAGAGCGAAGCAGCATGCACAGACGAGTCCCTGTGACCTGGATGAACCATGGACACATTTGGGAATTAAGTGGTCGATCCCTACTTCCAGCCCCGAAGATGGAGCCGTGTAGTGCAGCCCCCTTTCTTCAGCCAATGACAGCACAGTTCCCTTTGGCATTAGTTAATTCCATAACTGTTTATTGAGCACCTTCTATGTGCCAGGCATAGGGCCAGGTGCAGGAGGCATCAGGAGGCATCAGAGAGCCTGATCCTGGCCCTCCTGGCTCCTGTTCCCTTGGTCTTGCCTACAAATAAGAGAAGAACCTGGCAAAAGCCGCCCGCCAGCCAGGGCAGTCCTCCCCACACCACACCATGTCAGAGGTGCCGGCATCAGAGCAGTCACCCAGTCTGGCTCCTCTTCTAGAGGCCCAGAGAGGTGGCATGATTTGGGGGTCTAGTCTCCAACCCAGGAGTTCTGACCATCAGGCCATCCTCTTTCCCAAAGCCGCTCCAATCCCATCTGTTCAAGGGCAGAACTTTTCAAACTGCAGGCCACAACGGTTAAGAAGTTGTCACACCTGGGGTGAGGACATGGCCAGCATTTAGGTGACTTGGTTGGGAGAGGATGCAACAGGGACGGTGAGAGCACATGGCCTGCAGGAAGCACCAGTGACTGGGGGGCTGCTGCTGGGAGAGCAGGTCCCAGAAAGCTGGCCTCAGGGGCTCCATGCACCCCTGTTCGCTGTGGTTGAGTGTGGGTGTGTGGTTCCTGGCCCCTTCCCTGAGGGTTGGCCGCTGGGGACTGCTGGGGTCAGGGTGCGAGTTCTGGAAAAGCACTGGCTTCCTGAAGCTCTGCTCTTCTCACCCCCAACATTTCAGACCCACCTCCAGAGTGGGTGTGGGGGCAGTCCCAGAGACTTCTCACTTCACAAGCTAGGGCGTGCCTGACAGACAGCACAAGAGGGGAAGCACTAGCACGGGGCTTCAGGGAATCTTAGCCTCCATCCCTCCTTAAGCTGCAGTAATCACTCCCTTTATTGAAGAAGAATCCTTTATTGAATGTGGACATATTTGTGTTCACAAATACTCTTCTGCCTACTTTCAAATGCTGTGAGGTAGGCTACCACAAAAAATGTAAATGTGCTTATCTTTATCTAATAAAAGAGAAACATGCAAATTACCATACCTTCGCTATGCTACCAGCCAATCAGGAGTGGGAGGGTGGGGTGGGGGCAGGGTAGGAGGCGGGGTGGGGGGTGAAGGATTGAAGTCACCCCTCCGAGGCTACCCAAGGTCTTATTTCAGCCTTGATGTTGGGCTGCTTCCCCCGACCATAAGTTCCCAATGCACTTCCAGCCAGAGTTAAAGGGGCTTCTTCTCTTTTTAAGGCATCACCATATCCAGTGCCTGCCAGGCCCCTGTGAAAGCACTACTCCTTAGGTCCGGGGTGCTGGGAGCTGAAGCAGAGAGGCTGTGAGGCCCAGCTCACCCAGGATGCTGGCACCCCATCACCCACTCCCAATTATCCTGGCCCAGCCTTCCCTATGCATACCTGCTCATGGAGAGTGTGAGGTGGTCGTGGCAGCAGGATGGGAGGCCTATACCCTCCCCCAATCCAGAGGGGCTTGACAGGGGACCTCAGGCCTCGACCCCCACCCTGACACTGGGCCAGGGAACCTGAGGCCATGTCCTCCACCCAGTGGGACTTGACGGGGGACCTCAAAGTGTACTTCCTGTCCTGGTGCTGGGCTAGGAGACCTCCGGCTGCTCCCCCTGCCGGGCAGGGCTTGACAGGGGACCACAGACCATGCCCACCACCCAGCAGAGCTTGACAGGGAACCTCAAGGTGTGCTTCCCACCCTGGTGCTGGGCTAGAGTACCTGAGGCTGCTCCCCTCGCTCTAGCTCCAGGCTGAGGGACCTCAGGTCGTGCCTCCCACCTGGTGTGGCTTGACAGGGGACCTCAAGCCACACCCCCACCCTGGCACCAGGCTGGGGGACCTCAGACCATACCCTCTGCCCCAGCACCAGGCCAGGGGCCTTGAGGCTGTGCCCCTCCTGCCTGACTGGACTTGACAGGGGACCTCAGGCTGTGCCCCCCACCCAGTTGGGCTTCACAGGGGACCTGAGCCTGTACCCCCGTGCCAGTGGGGATTGACGGGGGACCTGAAGCTGCACCTCCCTCCCAGTGCTGGGCCAGGGGACCTGAGGCTGTGCTCCTCTGCCTGGTGGGGCTTGACGGGGGACCTCAGGCCATGCCCTCTACCCAGCGGGGCTTGATAAGGGATCTCAGGTTGTATCTCCCACCTGGTGGGACTTTATGGGGGACCTCAGGCCATGCCTCCCATCCTGGTGCTGGTCCAGGGGACCTGAGGACACCCCCTGCCCTGGGGAGCTTGACAAGGGTGGGACTGGCCAGGTCTGGATCTACCCCAATGCAGGGGGGCACGGCTGGGTTTGGGTCTCATGTGATTTTGAGGCACATGTGAGTGAGTGAGGACTCTGGATCCTGTGGTGTGCCATAGACTCTGACAGGAGGAAGGTTTTCATATACATTTTACTAATTTTCTTTAGTCTCTGATACTTCTATTATAGAGACAGAGCAAATAGCAATATTAAATTATTTCCTCTAATTAATACCCTTTTAATGTGCACCAGGCTACTAGTCCTATATAATCCTATATAATCAAAGCCTAATATGCAAATTGACCATCACTCCAACACACAAGATGGCTGCCCCCATGTGATCAAAGATGGCTGCCACAAGATGGCCTGCAGGGGAGGGCAGTTGGGGGTGACCAGGCTTGCAGGAGAGGGCAGTTAGGGGCGATCAGGCTGGCAGGGGAGTGGTTAGAGGGTGATCAGGCTGGCAGGCATAAGCAGTTAGGAGCAATCAGGCAGGCAGGCAAGAGGTTGGGAGCCAGCAGTCCTGGATTGTGAGAGGGAGCCCAGATTGGAGAGGGCACAGGCTGGGCCTCTAGTAAATAGATAAAATAAAATCTTAAGAAATACTTAGAAGGAAAATAAAAAAGCTTCCTAATCCAACTTAATCTAATGAAATCTAAGCAAATCTAATCATTGTTATGGTTGAGCATCGGGTTTTATCTATGAGCTTCCTAGAAGCAAAGGCAAAGAGATGGGGGAGGGCATGGGAAAGGAGGGGGGAGGCATTCCTGTTTGATAGAGACACAGTTCCTCAGGAGAGTGGGCCTTCCTCAGGTTCAGATGCCTATAAATAATTTTTCTTTTGTGTCCTTATGTGAAGGATACCAAAACAAACTGGGCAAGGTCTGCCCCAGTGGTTCCATACCAGTCCTTTAATCTTCTCTGAGACTCTGATCCATGGTGTGGACATGCCCAGTCTCAGGGCTGGGCTAGGGTGCCCTCCCGCCCTTCCTGCTCCCCCCGCCCATTCCCAGCCTACCTATCACAGAGAGGCGGGCCCCATTGCTCTGCCGGGTCTCCCCGCTGTACTTGTGCTTGGTGATGCAGCGGTAGGTGGAGAGGGCGTCCTCCTTCTGCACGTCGGAGATGTACAGCCCGCCATGGAAAGTAATAAAAAACCTGTTTTCTGGAGACACAAGCAGGGCGTGGCCCATTACTCCCCCATCTGGGCAAACACCGGAAGCAACTGGGGCGGCAGCTGGCCCTCCCCCGGCCAAGACTACTGCCCAGGGAGAGGAAGGGAAGGGGAAAAGGGTGAAATTGGTGCAGGCTCAAAGGCAGGGTAACAGTTCCAAAAGATGAGGAGTCTCTATATGCAAACAAACAGAAGTCACAGTAATTGTTCCTTTAAGTGTAAATTCCTTCATACAGTGGCTTGAAAGATTAAAAAAATAGCAAAGTGTCTGGTACAAGGTACAAGTGTCTGCTCATTTGGTAAACAGAAGTCCTCATCTGTCTTACTCTTTGCAAGAGCTTGCAAAGGTCTTTCATATGCATTGCATTTTTGTTCTTACACCTGCCAGAGATGTCATCTCCAATGTCAGGACACAGCCCTAAGTGGACAGGACTCAGGCCTTCTGGCTCCACTCTCCCTCTGCATCGAACTAAACACAGGCCTGATCATCTTCTCACAATTTCCAGGGTTCTAACTGAAAATTAGAACTGGAGGAGTCAGAGCTGTTTTTACTAGTAAAAGGGGAGCCTGTGAACCTGAGAGTTGGGGAGGGGCTTGCATTTATTTGACTTTGGGCTTCCTTAGCTCAGGTCCGTGTTCTCTCACCCCAGACCCAACTGGACAGAGACAGAGCACTAACTCTGCTGCTCTCTGGGGGCCCCACTTCTCTAGGTGGGCAAGGGAGACCCCCAGCTACCACTGCCATGGGGAGGGCCTGGTGTCAGGACCATGATGCTGACCAAGAAGGAAGCTGGGGGTGGGTGGGTAATGTTGGCATGGGGAGGACCTGCCAGGAATGTCAGGTCCTCACAGGGAGGCAGGCTGGGTGCTCCGTACCTTCCCATCCTATTATGTGGAGGTCGGCATCCCCCCCATGGGCTGAGTGACCCCCTCAGCCGATGACAAGAGCTCTGATATTGGCTCACTTCCCTCCTCCAGGAATATTTCATGGTGTCTCACTCTCCACGCACGATTTTTGCACCTAGAGATGGAGACCCCCACAAAGGACACTTTCTGCAGGAGACTGTACAGGTGCAGGCTGAAAACTGCAGTGTCTGACCACATCTTTTTTGTTTAAATATGTTTTTATTGATTTCAGAGAGGAAGGGAGAGGGGGAGAGAGATAGAAACATCAATGACGAGAGAGAATCATTGCCCAGCTGCCTCCTGCACGGCTTCAACCCGGACATGCGCCCTAACTGGAAATCGAACCGTGACTTCCCGTTTCATAGGTCGATGCTCAACCCCTGAACCTCGCAGGCTGAGCAACCACGTCTTTGACAAAGGTCTCCAGCCTTCATTTGAGTATCTCCCGGGCTGGGGAGCTCACCTCCTGTGAGGGACCCAGCCAGAGCCCAGGGCTCTGACCTGCAGCCAGACCTTCCTTGTTCGCAGTTGGCCTTGTGAGGCTCCCTCTGTGGCTCCCCCCCACCCCAGCTGTGAGCACTGCTTCTGCCACGGAGCCTGCAGACTCCCTACACCTGTACCGCTTACTCTCCCTCACACACCAGAGGCAGTCATCCTGCCCTTTTATTTTCCTTCCAGTTCTGCATCTTGGGATTTTATTTTTTAACAGTTATTCCTTTCATGTGGGTTCAAATAACATAATCACTTTGGTGGGTCCTTTGCTTCTTAATAAACTTTGGTGTATCTACAAATCCTCTAATTCTCCCTCCCTCCCTCCCTCCCTCCCTTGCTTTCTGCCTCCCTCCCTCCCACTCGCTAATCTTTGTATACAACTAGACCTACTATGTCCCTGGCAGGTTGCCTAGTGGTGGGGATCTGACAATTGGCCTTATCTGATCAGGGCCTATAGAGCTAGCCGAACTGCCCGCAGCCTCAGACGCACACACTTGCTAGGTAGGGGCTGGGTGGGTGGGTGAGGAGAGGCAGCACCATTATAGTTCTGCCTCACGCTCTCCTTGCCATTAACTCAGGGCCCTGGGGAGCCACTGCAAGGCCACGTCTCTCTCCCCCTTGGATATGGGCTCTGTTCCAGGCCTGGGATGTCACACAGATCCCTGCTGAGTGCCATCATGTTGGAATTCCCTCCCCCATCCCCATGAACCACAGCTTCCTGGCAGCCTGCCAGTCTTCTGGAACGTGGAGCTGGTGGGCCCAACCCCTCCAACACAGACCCCATGGTGCAGACCCCACTCAGGGCTGTGGGTAAAAGATGGAATAGAAGCAAGAGGAAGCCAAGTGCTGTTGCCAGCATTGGAGAGGACCCAGAGGAAGTGCAGAGAAAGCCTGGCTCCCATACTAGACTCCGAATGTGCCCTCATTTTCTCCATGTTGTGGACCTCCCCTCTCCCCACCTGTCAAAGGCAGAAGCTCTCCTGCCCTTTATTATGTAACTGGACTGGGACACAGAACTACTGGAGGGGGTTGCTGCCAATCAGGATCAGGGGCAGAGCTGGTGGCTTGCGGGGGGTGGGGTGGGGGGGATGGAGAGTGAGGAAAAACAGGAAAGACTCCAAATCAAGCCTATTAGACCACAGGTGCTCTGGCCTGGAGAGCCAGAATCCCACAATGCCCACAGGTTCTCCCCCCTGGACAGCCAGGACCCCCATGATGCCTGCAGGTGCTCCCCCTGGACAGTCAGGACCCCATGATGCCCACAGGTGCTCCCCCTGGACAGCCAGGACCCCATGATGCCTGCAGGTGCTCTCCCTGGACAGCCAGGACTCCAGGACCAGGAACACTGGCCCCTGGGATTTTAGGCGAGGAAGGGGTGCTGTGGTGATGGTGACGGGGAACTGGGGTTTCTATAGTAACAAGCAGCTGCTGCATCTGATGTTTCACATCCTTCATTGTCCTCATTCTCCCTCCCCCCTGCTTGTGCATATTTAATTGCAGTAACATTTCCAGACACAGTGCCCGCCTCCTGAAACAAAGGCTCTGGGAGCTGCAGAGGAAGGAGAAAATGGGGTATTATGTTGATCCCTGGGGGGCTGTGTGCAACCTCACCCTGCACGTGTGCAGAGTCAGCGATGGGCCTGCTGGGAAGGAGAGAGCTGGAGGCCTGTGGAGGGAGCAGCACAGTGAGAGAGGGAAGCAACCAGCCAGCTGGTGAGGGGTCCGAGGGCAAGGGGTCCTCACATTGACGGCCTCCCAGGTTGGCTCTGGTAGAACTTCCTGGTGGCCTGGCAGCCCACCCTCCTCACCCACATGGAACCAGCCACCCCTGGGATGGTAGGGGAACCACCATTCTACAGCTCGGCTCCTCCTCCTTGGGGCAGGTTGGTCCAGCGGCAGGATGGAGGGCGTGGCAGCCAGGCCTCTGCCAGCCCCCTCCCCCCGCCCCAGCCTGAGGTCATTTAAAAATGTGTGTCTGGGACCGTTTTTTTTTTTTTTTTAATATATATATATTTATGATTTCAGAGAGGAAGGGAGAGGGGGAGAGAGAGAGAGAGAAACATCAATGATGAGACAGAATCATTGATTGGCCTCCTGCACGACCCCCACTGGGGGTTAAGCTGGCAACCATAAAGGGTTGTAATGAGTGCCTTTGTGAGGTAGTGCGTTTCATGTCACCAGGGGTATCTGAGTAGAGGCTGAAGAAACACTTGGCATGAGGACTTACATATGGAGGGAAATAAATTAGATCATGTACAAGGCCTTCCCCCACAGCAATTCATAAATTCCTAACTCAAAAAATGGCAGAGTTGCAAGACCCCTTGACGGTGGATTACGGCAGTGTTTTAAAATCAGTGTGTGGTGCTCATTCCACCCTAGGGCCTTTGCTTGTGACAATTCTTTTTCCCCCCGTGATGCTCTTCCCCTGGCTCACTGCTGGCCTCATTCAGGTCTACACTCAAAGGCCAGCTCCTGGCCTGCCCCCTCTATCAAAATTAGACTGTGTCTCACATCCTTGCAGTGTGACAGTGGTGGAGGCAGGGGCACGCTGCCATGACTTCCTTACCATGACTTTGTTTTCAGAGCATGTGGTATTTCTCACAGAGAGCAGGAGGCATTAGTATCTCACATCCAGAACACAGCTGGCACAGAGTAGATGTTCAGTGACCGTGTGCTGAATGAATGGACCTTGGCCAGAAGAGCCATCTCCAATGGGGTTAGATAGCTGGACCTCCAGCTTGGAGTCCTGAGGGTTCTTTCCTGCTCCAACCACCACTGTCACACTGCGATGCTTTGGGCCACTGTGATCCTTGTCCTGGTCCCCACCTCCTATCAGCTGAGTCCAAGCTGGGACATGAAAGCAAGACTGATGGTTTGGAGCTGGCCAAAGGGAAGCAAACATAGATGACCACAGGAGCAGGGCCGTCTGGAGCATGGACTGTGGCTGACTCATCTTAAGAGGGAGGCCTTGCAGTGAGTGAACCCACACTTCCCAGGAGCCCCTCAAACATGAAGAGTCCAAGGGCAACTGGGTCCAGGGAGAAGGGCAACTTCTGCAGCATGCCTGAGCCTGGCTTCCCTTGTCTCTCCCTCAGTGGGACTCGACCACAGAGGTCACTGGTCCAGGGTGGATCCCATTCGAATCCCAGGGCAACCTTCAGACCAGAGGTGTGTGGTACGGTGGAGGCAGGGGCACGTTGCCTGCTGTGGACAGAAACGTCCTGACCCTGAGCTGCTAACCCAAAGCTCCAGCTCTGCGCCCCCTCTTCTGCCCTCCCCCGCTTACGACCCCAGCAGATCCCAGAGGGTGTGGAGCCAGGAGGGGAGGGAAAGAATGGATGGAGTATTCCCTGAAGACCAGGCTTGGGCCAGGACAGAAAAGCCTCTAAGTCTCTTTTGGAAGGGATCCTTAGCCTATAATGGTCCAGGTCTGTTTCCCAGGGTGGCCTCGGGACACCAGCCTCTGAGCACCCTAACTGGTCCCCAGGGAACTCTCAATTCCAAAAGGGAAATTATAATCAATACCCATTACCATTACTGCTCTGTCCAATACAGACTTACAAAAACAGCATGTCAGCAGGAGCCCAGACTTGCGAGCAGACTGGCCCACCAGCAGCAGGCTGCTCTCTCTCCTAGGCCCTGGGAGCGAGGGGCAGGCAGGGCGGGTGGGGTGAGCAATATCTCTGAGCTGGCAGGAATGAGCCCTGTCTGGGGCCCAGAACCTGGGCAGCTGACAGGGAGTACCTGCCTTCCCTTCCTTCCTGGTATTCCTGCTGTTCTGAGGGCCTGGGATACCTGACAGCCCCATTTGAAAAGCCCCAGGAAAGCCCAGGCATCCTTCCTGCCCCTGGACTCTGGACCCCAGGACTGCAAGCCTTTGCCCAGACCCCGAGGACAGAGTTGCAGTGCAGTGGACGGGACACACTGTGGGAGCTGGGAGCTGGGAGCTGGGGTTCACGAGGTGCTGGCTGCCTCGAAGCTTTACAGCCTCCTGCTGAGGGCTGACTTGTGTCCCCCCCATTAATATGTTAAAGCCTTCACCCCCAAGGTGGCTTTATTGGGAGGCGGGGGCTAATTAAGATGAACTGAGGTTGTAAGGGTGAGGCCCCGATCCACCAGGACCTGTGTTCTTATAGGAAGAGACCGAAGCAGGCGTGGGCACAGTGGAGCAAGGAGAGGCAGAAAAAGCACCCCTGCCAGCACCCCCATCATGGACTCAGCCTCCAGAACTACCAACACACGTTCCTGTTGTGCAGGACTCTGGCCTGGCATTTTGTGACCCAGCTATCTGCCCCACCAGCTAAGTCCTGGCATTTTGTTACTTAGCCCCAGAAAACTGCTCCTCGCTCAGACGTGCTTGCCCCAGGGACTCTCTGATGCTCAGAGTCTGGGGTTGGGCCCTGTGCTCTGGAGAACTGGGGTGAGGTCCTGGCCGGTTCGGCTCAGTGCATAGAGCATCAGCTTGTGTACCAAAGGGTCCGGGGTTCAATTCTGGTAAAGGACGTGCACCTTGGGCTCGGAAAGGAGGCAACCAGTGGATGTGTTTCTCTCACCTCTACATTTCTCTCTGTCTTCCCCTCTCTCCTCCACTCTCCCTAGAAATTAGTGGGAAAATATCCTCGGGTGAGGATTAAAAAACAAACTAACAAAGAACTGAGGTGAGGACTTCGAGGTGGGAGTGGGGAGGACAGGTGAGCTGGGCCTGAGGTCAGCAGGTGCACCGCGAGGTTGTGCTCCTGGAGGGAGAGGCAGAGGCTGAACCCAGGCCTGCAGTGGGTGAGTGCTAGGCGAAGGCAGGGGTCCACCTGCGCTTGCTCTCAAACCCTCGAATGCAGCCCACCCCTGCGTGTGAAACTCAGGACACGAGGCGCAGAGGGTCACACGGCTGGTCTGGGTAACACACGGCACCAATGTCAGGACAGACCTTCTACCTGGCTCACTGCTCTTTCCCTGCGGAACTGAAGTCAGGCGGAGCCCACCCATCTGGGCTCCGAGGAGATAGCAGGAATGGGAGGGGCCTTGGCTACGGAAGATGGTTGGGGCAACAGAACCAGAAGCTGTGCCCTGACCTTGCTGGTGGGGAAAGAGAAGGTAGTGCTAGCGCTGGGGCACGAGAGGGAACAGAGGGTCATCGCGTGGCACCCTCACGGGGCAGGTGAAGGCCTCACAACGGGACACCCTCCATGTGGCAGCTCCCCCTCCTGCTTTCTGCACAGGCTTCCCCAGGGGCCTGGGAGCACCATGGTTTCCACTTCACCTTCCAAGTACAGTGCCAGGCAGGGTGGGGGCTCTGAGGGCCAGGCTGGGATGGGCACAGCCCACCACATGTGCTCCCGGGATTCTTGAGGGAGTAGCCATCTCTGGAGGTGAGAGGGCAAGTGGCTAAAGAAGACTGAAACCTGGGGTGATGCCCATTCCTGCCCTTTGGGAGAGAGTAGCCAAGCTTCTCTTTCTCTGTGCCCTGTGCTCTACAGGGTCCTCCAGAGGCTCCACCAAGGCTCTGAGCCTGTCACTGCCTCTCTGCACGTTTCCTGTGAGAATGGCATGAGCTGAGGCTGGAACGTGTTGGGAGGAGACCTCGCGGGGGTCCTGGTGCAGAAACAGCGGCCCGTTCCCTCTCCCCCGAGCCCTTTTCTCTAAACACATCGCTGCTTCTCTACCCGGGGATTAGCACACATCTCTCATTCTCCTGGTGCAACAAGATTTTATTTCTAATTATGCTGTAATAAAGCGGAGAGCTCCCAGCTCCCTTTCAAATGACTTGTACACACACTGCCTATCGGATCCTCCTCGGCCCCATTGTAATAGCATTTCCCTGACAGTCATTAGACATGCATGAGAGGGGCCCTTTAAGAATAGAATTGCATTTAAATGGATTTGCTGAGAGAGGAAGATGAAAAAAGACAGGCAAGGGGGAGGGGAGAGGGGTCTGTTGAACAAACTATGAAAACAAGAGGCCGTAATAGCAGGGCACTGGAATAGCCTCCTCCCCGGGCCCGTGGCCGCACGTGCAGGCCCCGCAGGGATGGCGCCTCCAGCCTCCCCTCCCCCAGGCTGCCCGCTGGGGGCTTCAGAGCTCTTCAATCATGTGTCACATGCTCAGGGTGCTATAGAAATCACTGTTATTACAATTTGGGAAGCTGTCTGGCTTCGACAGAGCACCCATACCCGATGGGGGTAAGGTCCTGGGTCCATGGTGCCCACCCACCCGCCCGCCTGGCACTCAGCCTTGCCTGGCCCCATCCTTCTGCTCCTCTCCCTTTAGACCCCACCTCCCATGACCCATCTCAAGGAGGACAAGATCCATGCTAACCCCAGAGCCCAGCCCACTTCTTGCTAAGCTCCCTGCTCCTCCTCCTGTCCCCACAGTGGGAAGACTCCCCGGGCTCCCTGTGTGCACCACAAAGGGCCTGTGTCAACGCCCACCCACGAGGCATCTGAGCCCACCCGCAGGCCCATTTTATTCACTCCCCACCAATGCAGAGCCTCTGAAATGGACATTAATTATATCACCTCTCATGGCTTCCCGTTTTTCTCAGGACAAAGATCCAAATCCTTAACAGTAGGTGAAGTCTGCCCCTTTCCCCTGCCCCAGCTGCCCTCTCTGGCCCCTTTCCCCTCCCTAAGCCTTCCAGGCTGCTCAGACCCCTTCCATCTCCTCCTTCCCAAAGCTCACACTCTCTCCCATGAGAGACACCCCCCCCCCCGCCCCCAGTGTCTGTCTCTTGCCTCTTTCCGTGTACGTGTGTCACAGCTACGCTGCGCACAGCTATGAAGAAGCCAGTACCAAGTCCCCAAAGGCCTGGCGGTACTTCTAGATGGTGAGCCTGGGTGGGGTCCTGGTCTTGCTCAGGCCCCACTCCACTCTGTGCCGAAGACTCAGCACAGTGGCATGGGTGCCAGGCACTGTTGGGCCTCCTTGCTAACTTCCTGGTCCGTGCCTGCTGCAGCCTAGTGGGGTGGGCAGCTTTTCCTGCCCTCTGACAGGCAGGAAGCTGAGAATCAGACAGCTCAGAGCCATTTGCCTCAATCACAAAGCCAGAGCTTTCTCGGGCCAAAGTGCTTTGCTCTGTACCTTCCTATTGCACTCCACCCCTCAGACTCTTCCCTCCCCCCTCCCTCCCTCCCCGCAGCCTGCTTCCTCTGGAAGGCCTCTGAGAACCTACTAGCAGACCCTCCCTCCTTCTCCAAATGCCGCGGTCATGCCTGGGGGCCTGGAAAGGCCTCGGACTCACATTTGGATTGTTTTTGCCTGATCCACCTGACTCCCTCTCGGATCCCCCCCCAAATGCAAGTCCCCTAAAGTCACCATGTGTCACTCTTCTGAACCCCATGACCCTTGGCACTGTGACCAGGCTGTGGTCTGGAGCGTGTGGCCTGGAGGCCGTCCTGGGAGGAACCCTCTGGGTCCGGCCTCCCTGTCTGTCAAGTGGTAACTGCCCAGGGAGCCACCGGAGAAGCGGGCCCCACAGGCGTCCCATTCCTTCCGGTGGAGTCTCTGGTGAAACTGGGTGAGTATACACAGGAATGAGAACGCTGCTCCCAGGGTCCCAGGAGGGGGTGTGGCTGAAAGTGATGAGGCGCTGTGACCCATGGAAGCAGCTGATGTGGCCGTGGAGACCCTCCCTCTGTCCTTCTGTTTGCCTTCTAATGTGTCACCTCCACCCAGAGGCCTGCCGTACTCAGGCCTCCAGGGTCCACAAGCTGTTCCCAGGATTAGTGACCACAGCCCCCAAAGGCCAGGAGCAGCCACAGGCCCATCTGCCTCGCCGCCGGCCTCCCCACAGCCAGCGGCCCAGTGCGCGGCGGTGTCCGTGAGGGCAGGGCTGTCTGTCTGCCCAGGGCTCTGGGCTTAGTTCTGGGCACAGTTTCTGCCTATGGGGGCTCAGGACGCACTGGTGCAGTGAAGGGAGCTCAGCCTTTGCCCTCAGGCAAGCACTTGGGCTCTGAAGTCAGAGTTTGACTCAGGTTCCCACCTCCCTGACTCAGTTTCCTCATTTAAACATTGAGCTAAGAATACACCGAACACACAGATTGGCAGTTGTCACAAAGCCACACCCTGGCCTGGTGCCCGCACAGTGCCTGCTTACAACATGGTAGCCCTCGCTGCTGTCACTCAACCTGCCCAGAGCTGGGAGGGACCCTCAGCCGCTGTTCTAGGTTGCTCTGAGCCCCTCTCCCATCGTAGAACCTTAAAACCCTCCGAGGCTGCTCACGAAGCAGAGGCAGCTCCCCTCAGAACGTCGACCTTTTTTGCTTACAGGTGAGTCAGAGGGCCTGGACGGCACATGGACAAGGCCAGCAGGGAGTTTCCAGGGGAAGGCCATCAACCCATGCCTGTCAGCGCGCCAATGAGGCTGCTGAGCGAAATGATGTGACTACAGCGCTCTGCCCCAGCCCCAGCCCCAGTGGTCAGGGCCCATTCACTTCCCCCCCCAGCACAGTGCAATCTTAGCTCCTCCCTTCCCCTTCCCTCCCTCCCCTTCCTTCCCTTTCCTCCCCTTCCTCCCCTTTCCTCCCCTTCCCACCCCTCCCCTCTTCTGCAGGAGCCTCCTCCCTCCCTCTGCCCGGCAGGCTGGCATCTCTTCACCCCCCAGCTTGTGGTATCTGGACCCTTAACCCTGCTTTCACGATGCACTTGGTTTTATTATTGAATTAAAAATGTACTGGTGGTTTGTCTTCCTTGGTGGCACTGTTACCCCCATCTTACAGATGAGGAACCCGCTCGGGGTTTTGGAGATCTGCCCAAGGCCATGGTGCTGGAAAACAGCACACGTGGACTTGAGCCCAGATGGTCTTACTCCACAAGGAGGCCTCATCCCCCTGGGGAGGCCTCAGGCTGGAAGCCCCAGGTCTGGTGATGGACAGAGCTATTGACAGTGGCCTCTCCCAGGCAATGCGAGCATTCACTGAGAAGTGCAGGAACAGGCCTCTCCCTGGCTAAGCCTGGGGGGTAGGGGTGGGGTGGAGGTTGGGGGAGAGGGGGCTGGGGGCTTCATCGCTGATTACACTGTAGTCTGTGTATTTGTCTTCTGAGCAGTGACAGTGGTGCATCTTGAGCCATGTCCTCTTAGCAAGTGCTGGCTCCACCCCCTTGCTGGGCACTGTTGCGCGTGCGGCCCCCCCCCCCCCCGCCCACAGTGGTGCCAGCTCCGCCTCACACAGCACTTGGAGTTTGGGGCTCATCACCAGAGGGCACTCAGTTTCCCATTGCTTACTCTCCCACGCTTTCCGCGAAATGGATCCTAGAGCCGTGTCCAGGTTAACCTGTGGTAGCCAGGCTCCCCTCGTCCATGCCAGTCCCCACCTGTGTCCTGGTCAGGTCCCTCCTCCAGGCACCATGCCCTGCATCTTCCTTCTCCCTGGCACTGCCCCGAGGACCCAAGTCCAGGCCACTGCCTGGCAGGACCCCTCACCCTGGTCAAGGATAATTCTGGACATAGTCTTCTTGGGGCGACTCTTTGCTCTGCCCTCGGCCCTGGGGTAGGGCACAGGTCAGATGGGTCACTCCTTTTCTTTCTGCCTTTTTGGGGGGCTCACCTTAAATACTGAGCTTTCTTTTAAATAAGGCTTTGGGCTGACGGGGCCATAAGAATTCCTCTGCATAAACCCCAAAAATGTGTGAAGAGAAAAAATTCGGGAGGACAAAGGTCAGAGGGAGTCTGCGCCAAGGGAAAAATGAGGAGATATAACTCAGGGCTGAAACAAGAATTTCTTGGTAAATTCCAAGAATGAATATTCCCTATCCCCACTAAATTCTGTCTTGGGAAAGCAGAGAAGGAAAATAGCATTAATTGAGGACCTACTATGTGTCCGCTACTACTCTATGCATTACCACAACTTTGCCAGATGGGTATTATCATCCCCAGTGTACAGATGAAAAAACTGAGGCTCAGAGGATTGGACAAGTTGTTGTCTATGTCACAGACCCAGGAAGGGAACCCAGGTCTTATCCACTTATCCACTGTGCCAAGCTAGCCTGCATTCCCCTCTCTGGAGCTTACGAGGAGTGTGTGTGTGTGTGTGTGTGTGTGTTGTGTGTATATATGTGTGCGTGTTTATATGTGTGTTGTGTGTATATGTGTGTATGCATGTATTGTGTTGTGTGTGTATATGTGTTGTATGTATATGTGTGTGTCTTGGTGTATGTGTATTATGTATGTATATATGTGTGTTGTATGTGTGTTCTGTGGATATGTGTGTTGTGTATGTATATTTGTGTCTGTTGGTTTGTGTGTGTGTTGTGTGTGTATGTATGTGTATATATGTGCATACATGTGTGTGTGGTGTGTATGTATATATATATGTTGTGTGTATATGTGTGTGTATAGGTGTGTCTGTGTTGTGTGTGTATGTATGTGTATTTGGTGTATGTGTGTGTATATATGTGTGTATGTGTGTGTGGTGTGTATGTATATATGTGTGTTGTGTGTATATGTGCGTGTATAGGTGTGTCTGTTGGTGTGTGTGTGTGTGTGTGTGTGTGTTGTGTGTAGGGATAGAAAGGAAAGAGAAGGAATGGGTTGGCATCCATTTATCCTTATGCTATCCAAGCTCCAGCTGTAGATCAGCCACATTGGTCAGTACGTTAGAGGTAGCTGCTGCCCCCAAGCTGGAAGCTGGGAGGGACAGGTGTAGGGATGAGAAGCGGTATAACAGTCGCAGAAAGTTAGGGTGTGGCTGACACTGGAGCAGACAGCCAGTGAGGGCCTCGGCGGTCAGCAGCTGTGGGGCGTCCTGCATATCAGCAGGCACAGGATCAAAGAAGAAGTGGGAAGGAGTGTCCGCTGGGGTAGTCTGGTGCCTCTGATATCAGCAGAAAATTACAGGACCCGAGACAGGAGCTTACAGAATGACGGGAGGGGAGGGGAGCTTCCCATGGCTAATCCTGTTAAGGAGACAATTTATCAAACTCATTATGCCTTTGAAAGGAGGGAGCAAGAGGGAAGCAGAGGTGGGAGAGAGGGCCGTGGGGGGGGTGGTTAGCCCTGGAGAAGGGAGGAGATAGGTGGGAGCTGTGGTAACAGAGCCTGCGGTTCCAGGGAGCAGTGTGTGACTGGCAGGGGTTGAAGGAATGAGACTTTGCCTGTCTCTGCCCCCTCACGGGGAGGCCAGTGGTGAAAGCTCCCTGAAAGCCAGCTCTCCCCCGGGCTGCTGGGAACACCCTTCTGGCCCTGTCAGTGTCTGAGCCACAGGTGCCTGAGAGGGAAGCATCCCTCTCGCCCATCTTGTCCCATCTTCTGTGGATCCAAGAGGACCATCCCCCATCTGCATAGGTGCCAAGAATAGTCCAGAGCATGGGACTGAGGGCCAGACAGGTCCCCTGGCCAGGCGAGAGCCCGTGAGCGGGCTCTAGGAGGGGTTGGTACTCGAGGTCGCCTCAGGAATGAGTGGGGTTTGGACAGATGGGGAGAAGTCTGATGGGCAGTAGGCAGACACGTAAACTGAGGGATCATTACAAAGATGCTTCAATTTCTTTAGTGGCCAAGCCCAGGCCCTCAGCAAGTGTCGGAGAGGATTCGGGGGAACGGAGCCCATGCGTGCTGCTGGGGGAGGGACAACGGTGAACAACAGGACTGCCACAGGGCCAGCCACTCCATGCCAGGACAGAGCAGGGACATGAACAGATATGTTACACCCATGTCCACAGCAGCATTATTCACAATCACCCCTAAGTGGAAGCGACTCATGTGGGTCGAGGACAGAGGAATGGATAAACAGAAGATGGTACAAACATAAATGGAATAGCATTTGGCCTTCTACAGGGGAGAGTCTTCCCTGCTACGGGGTGGGTGGCTCTGAAGGTGCTTGTTCAGTGAAATAAGCTGCTCACAAAGAAGAACAGATATTGTGTGATTCTGCTCGGGCAGAAATGGAACGTGGGGACCAGCTACAATGATAAGAACTACCAATCCTGCCCTGTTAGCCGCAACGGGTCTAGAGTAGAAAGCACCTCCTCCCGGGCTGGGAGCTGCGGGCCAGGACCTGGCGCTCACACGGGAGCGGGCCGCCCTCCAGAGCTGCCTGTCGTTGTGGGGAGAGGGACAGCCTCGGGCTGAGACAACCTGGTCCTGGAGGCGCCTGCTCTTTACAGCCCCAGCCCCTGCGGCCTGGGATCCGGGCCGGGGCGCCCCCATGGCTTGTACCCTGTACTGATTACCTGTCCCCACTCTCCCGTGCCTGTAATTCCTGCTTTCCCACGTCATCTTTGTCCTTCTACCCAATACAGCAGCGGCTTATGGGGGGCAGAGCAGATTTCTGTGGGTGACCGGCTGCTCTCCCACACTGCCTGCAGGATTGGAGCACGTGCTCATATGATTCACCCCTGTTTGCTGAATTGGCTGAGTAGTGTCGGGCGGACTGGACCCCCTGGCTGTCTGGCTACAATTCCACTTATGAGATACTCATAGTAGGTCAACCTTATAGAGACAGAGATGAGAATGATGGCTGCTAGTGGCTTAGGGGAGGGAAAATGGAAAATTGTTTAATGGGCTCAGAGTTTCAGTTTTGCAGAATGAAATGGAAACATGATTGGCTGATGACAGAGAGTGTTAGGGATGTAGACCCCCCCGTTCCTGAAGCCAGCCAGCTCTGCATCCCTATCAGCGTAACAACCGCAGTCCACTTAGACAAGGTAGGGAGGGCCCAATGGTGGAGCAGGGGAACAAGAGGGGAGCAACAGGAAGCCAGGAGAAGCCTTTTGTAGATGTCCTGGAGAAGTAAGAGGAAGCCATGGGGGTGGGGGAGGGGAAGGAAGAGAGGGAGAGGAGGGGGGAAAGGGGAGGAGAATATAGTGTGCAGAGGAGAGAAGAGATTGCCGTCGGACTGTCTAGAGCCCAGAGCTGGCTCTGTCACCTATGGCTGCTATTTAGGGCCAGTTGCCAATTCCTTCCTGCCCAGTTCTCACATTTGTAAACAGCGGGCTCATCACAGCGCTGACCTCAGGTGCCATGAGAATAAGATGAGACAAACTGCTCTAAAGTGATACACACACGAGGCCTATGCACTAAGTGCTCATTGGCCCGGAAGGAAGATGGGGGCGAGGACAACCTCAGTCCCTTTGAAAGGTTCAGGGTTGGGAGACCTGTGACTGGAGCTGGGGGTCACTTCAGGGACCACAGGAGTTTGGGGGGTGGGGGAGCTGGATGGTGGGGCTTTGAATGCTGGGAAGGGAGTTTGATGTCATGGTGGAGGCCACGGATGGTTCTGGATGGCGGCATTCAGGGAGGAGTGCTTTAGAAAGACAGATTGGCTATGTTCAGGGAGCGGGGGCGGGAGCGGGGTGAGACTGGAAGGTAAGACGATGACACTCTTTCCTTTCCAGACACATAGTCATCAACCCAAGTCCTACCCAGTTTCCCCCACCCGCCACCTGGTCCCTCCTGGTGAATCCAGGTGAGAGTAGGTGGAGGGAACATGGGGAACAGCTTGAGCCTAAGACGCATCCTATCAACTCTCAAGGCAGGTCCTGCCTGCCTCCAGGGCCTGGAGCGAGGACGCTGCCCCATGAGTGGACTGGGCAAGCAGCCACAGTCCTATTTTACATCTAAGCACATCAAAGACATCCAGTTCATTCATGGGAAACTTGGAAGCAGAACCCAGCCTTTTGGAGTCTAACACACTTTCGGAGCCTCTGTGGCTGGGCCGGGACAGCCCTTCCGCCCGCCTCTGCTCCTCCTTCTCCAGAGGGTCCTGCGGAATCCAGCTCCTGACCAACGTGCCTGGGCCGTCCCTCGCCTCCTGAGACACATGGGGCCAGGCCTGCAGCCCACATCAGAGTCCAGGGGTGTAAAGCCCTCCCAGCTTTCACCAGGGCATGTAGCGCCCTTCTGAGTCTTTAATTATTATTGTAAAATTAATCTTCATTTGCTAAATAATTCATGAGGCAGTGACAGGAAATGCTTAGCAAAGCTTAAGCTGCAGTGCTGGCCTGCCCAGTACAAGCATTCTGGAAGGTTTCAGGGTTAGAGATGGAGGGTGGGGCTGGGCCCTGTGCATGGCTTCTGTCCAGCAGGGCAGCAGGGAGGCAGGGCTGCAGGAGCTGGCCTTCCCCGGAGACCAGGACACAGGCTCCCTGGTAACATGCTGCATGGGCTGTGCCTTGCGGCCTGTGCCCCCAGGAATGAGCCATCGCCTCCAGATATGATCCATAGCTTGCTCGTCCAGGGTGACAGTGTATGCTCTCCCTCACACCCTCAGACCCCACCCCAAAGGAGATCAGGTTGTGGCCCAGGCCCAGGCCTGGGCCCAGGCGCAGGTGTAAGCACCGGCTAGATTAGCACACCTAGGTTCTGCCAATCAGTCTGGCATCCTACCCCACTGCCACCCTCCTGAGCTTGGCCTTACTTGCCCAAAACAAATATGGTACCAGAAGCTTCTTCTATGTCATCCGTCAGAGCACCCAGTGAACCTGCTGTCACCTGGTCAGAGGACCCAGTGAGCCAGCTGTCACCTGGTCAGAGCACCCAGTTAGTCTGGTGTCACTGGTCAGAGCACCCAGTGAGCCTGGGGTCACCCAGTCAGGGCACCCAGTGAGCCAGCTGTCACCTGGTCAGAGCACCCAGTGAGCCAGCTGTCACCTGGTCAGAGCACCCAGTGAGCCAGCTGTCACCTGGTCAGAGCACCCAGTGAGCCAGCTGTCACCTGGTCAGAGCACCCAGTGAGCCAGCTGTCACCCGGTCAGAGCACCCAGTGAGCCAGCTGTCACCTGGTCAGAGCACCCAGTTAGCCTGGTGTCACTGGTCAGAGCACTCAGTGAGCCTGGGGTCACCCAGTCAGGACACCCAGTGAGCCTGCTGTCACCTGGTCAGAGCACCCAGTGATCCTGCTGTCACCCGGTCAGAGCACCCAGTGAGCCTGGTGTCACCCAGTCAGAGCACCCAGTGAGCCTGGTGTCACCCGGTCAGAGCACCCAGTGAGCCTGGTGTCACACAGGCAGAGCACCCAGTGATCCTGGTGTCACCCGGTCAGAGCACCCAGTGAGCCTGGTGTCACCCAGTCAGAGCACCCAGTGAGCCTGGTGTCACCCAGTCAGAGCACCCAGTGAGCCTGGTGTCACATAGGCAGAGCACCCAGTGATCCTGGTGTCACCCGGTCAGAGCACCCAGTGAGGAGCACCCAGTGATCCTGCTGTCACCCGGTCAGAGCACCCAGTGATCCTGGTGTCACCCAGTCAGAGCACCCAGTGATCCTGGGGTCACCCGGTCAGAGCACCCAGTGAGCCTGGTGTCACCCAGTCAGAGCACCCAGTGAGCCTGGTGTCACACAGGCAGAGCACCCAGTGATCCTGGTGTCACCCGGTCAGAGCACCCAGTGAGCCTGGTGTCACCCGGTCAGAGCACCCAGTGATCCTGGTGTCACCCGGTCAGAGCACTCAGTGAGCCTGGTGTCACCCGGTCAGAGCACCCAGTGAGCCTGGTGTCACACAGGCAGAGCACCCATTGATCCTGGTGTCACCCGGTCAGAGCACCCAGTGAGCCTGTTGTCACCCAGTCAGAGCACCCAGTGAGCCTGGTGTCACCCAGTCAGAGCACCCAGTGAGCCTGGTGTCACATAGGCAGAGCACCCAGTGATCCTGGTGTCACCCGGTCAGAGCACCCAGTGAGGAGCACCCAGTGATCCTGCTGTCACCCGGTCAGAGCACCCAGTGATCCTGGTGTCACCCAGTCAGAGCACCCAGTGATCCTGGTGTCACCCGGTCAGAGCACCCAGTGAGCCTGGTGTCACCCAGTCAGAGCACCCAGTGAGCCTGGTGTCACACAGGCAGAGCACCCAGTGATCCTGGTGTCACCCGGTCAGAGCACCCAGTGAGCCTGGGGTCACCCGGTCAGAGCACCCAGTGAGCCTGGTGTCACCCGGTCAGAGCACCCAGTGATCCTGGTGTCACCCGGTCAGAGCACCCAGTGAGCCTGGTGTCACCCGGTCAGAGCACCCAGTGAGCCTGCTGTCACCCGGTCAGAGCACCCAGTGAGCCTGGTGTCACCCGGTCAGAGCACCCAGTGATCCTGGTGTCACCCGGTCAGAGCACCCAGTGAGCCTGGTGTCACCCGGTCAGAGCACCCAGTGATCCTGGTGTCACCCAGTCAGAGCACCCAGTGAGCCTGGGGTCACCCGGTCAGAGCACCCAGTGAGCCTGGTGTCACCCAGTCAGAGCACCCAGTGAGCCTGGTGTCACCCAGGCAGAGCACCCAGTGATCCTGGTGTCACCCGGTCAGAGCACCCAGTGAGCCTGGGGTCACCCGGTCAGAGCACCCAGTGAGCCTGGGGTCACCCAGGCAGAGCACCCAGTGAGCCTGGTGTCACCCGGTCAGAGCACCCAGTGATCCTGGGGTCACCCAGGCAGAGCACCCAGTGATCCTGGGGTCACCCGGTCAGAGCACCCAGTGAGCCTGGGGTCACCCGGTCAGAGCACCCAGTGAGCCTGGTGTCACCAGGTCAGAGCACCCAGTGAGCCTGGTGTCACCCGGTCAGAGCACCCAGTGAGCCTGCTGTCACCCGGTCAGAGCACCCAGTGAGCCTGGTGTCACCCGGTCAGAGCACCCAGTGAGCCTGGTGTCACCCGGTCAGAGCACCCAGTGAGCCTGCTGTCACCCGGTCAGAGCACCCAGTGAGCCTGCTGTCACCCGGTCAGAGCACCCAGTGAGCCTGGTGTCACCCGGTCAGAGCACCCAGTGAGCCTGGGGTCACCCGGTCAGAGCACCCAGTGAGCCTGGTGTCACCCGGTCAGAGCACCCAGTGAGCCTGGTGTCACCCGGTCAGAGCACCCAGTGAGCCTGGTGTCACCCGGTCAGAGCACCCAGTGAGCCTGGTGTCACCCGGTCAGAGCACCCAGTGAGCCTGGTGTCACCCGGTCAGAGCACCCAGTGAGCCTGGTGTCACCCGGTCAGAGCACCCTGTGAGCCTGGTGTCACCCGGTCAGAGCACCCAGTGAGCCTGGTGTCACCCGGTCAGAGCACGCAGTGAGCCTGGTGTCACCCGGTCAGAGCACCCAGTGAGCCTGGTGTCACCCGGTCAGAGCACGCAGTGAGCCTGGTGTCACCCGGTCAGAGCACCCAGTGAGCCTGGTGTCACCCGGTCAGAGCACCCAGTGAGCCTGCTGTCACCCGGTCAGAGCACCCAGTGAGCCTGGTGTCACCCGGTCAGAGCACCCAGTGATCCTGGGGTCACCCGGTCAGAGCACCCAGTGATCCTGGTGTCACCCGGTCAGAGCACCCAGTGATCCTGGGGTCACTCGGTCAGAGCACCCAGTGAGCCTGGTGTCACCCTGTCAGTGCACCCAGTGAGCCTGGTGTCACCCGGTCAGAGCACCCAGTGATCCTGGGGTCACCCAGGCAGAGCACCCAGTGAGCCTGGTGTCACCCGGTCAGAGCACCCAGTGATCCTGCTGTCACCCGGTCAGAGCACCCAGTGATCCTGCTGTCACCCAGTCAGAGCACCCAGTGAGCCTGCTGTCACCCGGTCAGAGCACCCAGTGATCCTGCTGTCACCCGGTCAGAGCACCCAGTGAGCCTGGTGTCACCCGGTCAGAGCACCCAGTGATCCTGCTGTCACCCGGTCAGAGCTCCCAGTGAGCCTGCTGTCACCCGGTCAGAGCACCCAGTGAGCCTGCTGTCACCCGGTCAGAGCACCCAGTGAGCCTGGTGTCACCCAGTCAGAGCTCCCAGTGAGCCTGGTGTCACTGGTCAGAGCACCCAGTGATCCTGCTGTCACCCGGTCAGAGCACCCAGTGAGCCTGCTGTCACCCGGTCAGAGCACCCAGTGAGCCTGCCGTCGCCCGGTCAGAGCACCCAGTGAGCCTGCTGTCACCCGGTCAGAGCACCCAGTGAGCCTGGTGTCACCCGGTCAGAGCTCCCAGTGAGCCTGCTGTCACCTGGTCATAGTGCCCCGTGTCCTGCCTGTCCTTCTACCGCTGTCGGGATGAGATGGGAACCGCTGCCCTGGGCTCTGTGTGCTCTCCTGACGGGGTGACCACATACCTTTGCAGCCGTATCTCCAAGCCTGCGCCTCTCACTTCACACCTTGCCAGAACCACTCGTCTTACCCCTTCCTTCCTCGCTCCTTGGCCTTTGCACACATGGTCCCCGCCTATGCTGGTCTGGGTGTCAGTTACCTGCCCCACCCACCTCCGACCTTCCCATCTTCAGGTCACAGCCCAGGTTTCACTTTCCATGAAAAGGTCCAGGCAGGGTGGGCTGGATGTCCCTGCACATGCCTCTGAGCCCCTGGGCTCACCACACACCACAGCATGCAGCCGCCTCTTCCACATCCATTCTTGTTCGAGGGCTCATGCCTGGTTAACAGGGCTCATTGTTAGGACCCGTGTCCCCTGGTGCCTTGCGGAGTGACTTGGTAGGTTCAGAATAAATACATGACTGCATGCGATGCTTCAGTGGCATGGACGCCCAGGAGGACCTGCTGCAGGAGGTGGGGGGCAGGGGTGGCAAGCAAAGGGAGGGTGAGGGGAGGCTGCGGAGCAGCTTCAGAGGCCCTGCAGGAGGGACAATGTCTCGAGAGAACAGAGCACCACAGGCCTCCTATGGCTGGAGCCCTCCCGCTGTGGTGGGGCTCAGAGCGGTCCTGTCTGGGCTCTGGACTGGCACAGAAGGCAGCACCTGAGGCGTGGAAGTAGCTCCAAGCTGCTGTCTGCCCTGCGGGGCCTAAGGAGGCCAGGTGGCCTCTGAGCCCCACATGCTGACCACCCAGGATGCTCTCCTCCCTGAACATGTCACTACTCCCTCCCCTGGGCCAGCCTCAGGGCTGCCTACCCCAATGTGTGCCAACCCCTTACAAATGCCCCCCTTTTGTGACTCCACAGCTCCCTCCCCTGGAGCCACTGTTCTGAGCCCATGTGGAACTCCGTTCTGTGAGTCGCACTTACTTGCGAACATGTGGGTTCCCTTGGCTGGCACGTGTCACGTTCTCTGGGGTCGAGGTCCAGGAAGCACGGTCAGTGGGGACCCACCATTCTGGGCTTGAATGTGAGTTCTTAGCTAGCAGTGGACACACAGCATGCATGTTGTGAATGAATGAATGAATGAGTCGGTGAAAGCACTTCACTTCTCTGAACTTGTGCTCCTTTCTAAAATGGGCATCATCATATCTATATCACATGGATGTGGTAAGACTGGCAGACATGCCATGGAAGAGTCTGAGCAGGAAATAAAAGGTTATTGTCGGTGCTCATCAATGTGCCCCATGCCTGTCTCCCGTCCAGGTGCACCAAGTGCTGGCGAGTGACTGTCAGGGGCATCACTAATGCCCAAGGTCACTTCCAGGTGGTCACTACCCCAAAGCCATCCTCCACGGAGGCTGCTGTGCTGACATAGAGGGCCGTTTAGTTTATGTTAGTGCTTGTCTCTGGCATAAAGAGGACAGTGAAGGGACCCAGGGAGGGCGAATGGAAAGAGGAAAGAACAGCCAGCAGCCCAGGAGCAGCTGGTGCAGCAGCAGCCCTTGCTGAGGCTCGGCCTCCGCCTGGCCCTGGAACCCATTGAATACCAACCCTCCAGCTGTCTGGACACTAGGAAGGCTGGGAGGAGGGTTTGAGGGCAGCTGCCTTACAAAAACAGCCAAGAAAACGCCTTTTCTTTCAACATTCACAGACCGAGCTGGGAGGCAGCTCTGGCCAGAGGCACTGGGCCTTGACGGCACAGAGGTGCCGCAGCCCTCCTGCACCGCGGCCTCCTCACTGTGGCCTTTGTTTCACCTGTTTGGGGAGTTTAGAGGGATTTAATGACCATGACATCAGCTCCTCCATATTTGGAAAATATAAAAGCTGTTGGTGCTGCGAGTGCTGGGAAGAAGGAAAAACAAATACAATGGGCCTCAAAGTGGGCTCATTTTAAACATAAGAGGAGAGCAAGGGACACGCATTGCACTGCTCCCCAACAGGACAAGCTGTGACAGGAGGGCAGGTAGTAACCATATGACAGGTGACAGGGGCTGAGTCAGGCCTGTGCACCTGGGAGTCCATGTCAGGATGGAGAAATGACCGAGGAAATGGAGAGTGTGTTTGCATGCTGTTCAGCACCTATGCCAGATGCCGGGCTAAAGTGGCGTTCAAGGCTGAGCAAGGTGCATGGTGCCGAGGGAACTTGTGTAGCAATCCAAGGATGGTTCTTCAGGTTCAAGGTCAAGGAATCTGCAGACATCAAACCAAGTCGAGGCCACGGTTGCTGGCGGTGCAGCCACTAGGGGCGCCCAGGGATACTGGTGGCGGCCAGAAGGGCCACCCGCCTCAGTGAATTTTCAGTGTCAACCCAACTGGTCTCTTTTGGGACAAGATGCTTGTTAAACATCACGTGCATGAAAAGGAAGAGAGCCTGGTTCAGAGCCTCAGAGGACCGACTCACGCTCCTGTCTCAGAAACATCCCTGGGCGGCAGCTTCACCACCCCTGGGCCCTTGGGCTTAGGAGCAAATGAGCTGGCTCTGTACTCCAACCAATTTGGGAAGACTATTACTATTCTGATTGTTATTTTTATTCGCTGGCCATGTTCCCGCTCCAACGTGCCAAGTACACTCTGGCCTCGGACGTTTGCCCCTGTCCAACCCCCCTGCCCAGGAAGCCCTTCTCCAGATCTACATCTGTCTCTCACTCAGCACCTCCTGCAGGTCTTTGCCAGGTCCCACCTTCTCAGCGAGGCTGTCTGCCCATGTTCAGTGCTGCGCTGTGCCTCTTGCCTGTCTCCTCCTCCCTTGCCTGCTCTGTCCCTCCTTGGCACCATGTACATAGTTTATCATTCACTTATTTATTACGGTGGTTATTTAATGTCTGTCTTTTCCCACTAGTATATATGTCATGCAAGACTAGAGCTCTCTATTACACTCATTGATTATCCTCAGGTCCTGGATTAGTTTCTGCCACATAGAAAGGGCTCACTATGTAGTAAACTAAATAGCTCCATTATGCTCACATCTCCTGGGGTTAGCCCCATTGTTTCGCCTTCTTGGTGGCCCTCAGGTGTTGCTTCTCCCATGCCCAGCACGGCTGGTGGTAGGCTGTTTTGTCCCTGGGCCCAGGCATGCCTGGTCACAGCACATACCCTCTGGGTGACAGATGCACAACCGAGCACACTCAGAATCTGGCTGCTGGAAGACTGGGTTGGGGTGTGTCCAGATCTTAGCTAGTCCAGACCCTGTCCTCCAAGTGTTGGAGCCTGACACTGCAGAAGAGCAGGTTCAGTCTATGATGTGGATGGACGCCTCTGGGAGAAGTGTCTTCCCTACCCTCTCACTATTATCTTGACAACAAGGTTAGAGCAGAGAACTGATGGCCTGACTCAGGGTCTTAGACTCATGACATTTTTGAGCACTTGCTATGGGTCAGGCACTTCATGTGGATTATTTCATTTTATCCTCCCAACTAATCTGTATCTTATCATCACCATCATCACCATCAACACCATCACCATCACAATCACCATCATTACTATCATCATCATCATCATCATCATTACCATCACCACCACCACCACCATCGTTACCATCACCACCACTATCATCATCACTACTGTCATCATCACCGTCAACACCGTCACCACCATCACCATCATCATCACCACTATCATCAACACCACTATCATCATCACTACTATCATCATCACTGTCAACACCGTCACCATCATTACCATTATCATCACCACCACCACCATCACCATCAGCATCACCATCACTCACTATCATCATCATTATCACCATCACAAGCATCACCACCATCACCATCATCATTACCATCACCATCACCGTCACTACCATCACCATCATAATTACCATCACCATCACCACCATCACCATCACCATCACCATCACCATCACTATCACCATCCCATCACCTCTGTTTTATAGCTGAAGAAACTGAGGCCTTTAGGGTCACTTGTGTAGTCAAGGAGCTGGCAAAACTAAGGAGTCAGAAGCAGGTTATCTCCAGCCCACTCATACGTTACAGAGACAGAACATGAGATCAAGTGTGTTGAGTTCCATCCTATTATATTCCTTCTCTCACACCAAACTACTGCCCTTAGTTTATTCTGTTCTAATTTTGCTGAGCAGAAGGTCAGAAAGACTTCCAGAAGATAGTGACATTTGAACTGGGTCATTGTGGCCCTGTTAATGTTATTGATCAAGTTTCCTTTTCCTATAGGCTAAGAATAAAGCTATATTCCTAGCAGCCAGGTGGGCCTGTAAGACCAAATTCTGACACTGTGATGGGGATAACATGATGCATCCAATCCACACTCACTGCCTCTTCTCCCTGCCCTGGCCACATGCCTGGTGTCTAGGGCAGGGCTCTGAGAGCCCAGTAGAAGGAGAGCTGTGCCCCCAAAGAACTCACTGGGGTAGAAATACCCTTGTAAGGTACATTGAGGTTTTGGAGCTGCTTATCACAGCAGATTGCCAACCATGGCTAACGCAGCCTCATTCGAGGATGTGTTTACAGGTGAAAAACGTGGGGGAAGGACTTCCTGAAAAGTGAGAACCTCTTGGTAAACTCTATGGCATATGATGGGAGTTTTCAAGCTGGCACTTTTCATGTGAGGTGGTGGGAAATGAGCTAGGCTGGTGGGGGCCAGCCTTAAATGCCACTCTAGAGGTGATGGGGTGCTGACGAGATTAATTTCAAAGGCTGACTCATTTAATCTGAGTTTTAGAGGGATCATTCCAGTGGTGTGTTTCCTCAAGACTTTTCCCAGGAATTCTGATCTGAGAGGTGATCATAGAAAAAGGCAGTTCTGCTTCTCCGTAGACACACTGCACGTTAGCACACCCATGCCTCCCTGCCTTTGCCGGCTTACTCTCTTCCCTGCTCACCACCATTTGAAACTCTCATATACTTACACGTTTATTTTCCATCTCACTAACTATAATATGCTCACAAGAGCATTCATCCTGTCTTAGTTACCACCTATTCCTAGCAGTGAGGTGAGTATCTGGCACCCAATACAATTTTGGTGACTGAGAAATGAAAGGCTCTGAGAAGAATTGCAGTCAAGGGGTTTCTTTATGCCGTATGCAGGACCTATTATTTCTCTTGATGATCACTCTTTGCAAGTGCTGTTCCAGTGGCCAGTGGCAGATGGCATAGCTCTTTGCTGACTGTGCCTATGGACTCCAAGGGCCACTGAAGGCCATGACCCTTCATGGTATTGAGGGTGGGAGGTTCAACTAAGATGCAAGAAAGCCACTGGCCATGGTAGCTGGAACCTGGTGCTGAGGCTGGAGCCTTGCTCCCTGGAGAGCTCGGAGCAGGATTAGGTCTCCTGCTCCCGCCAGCCTGGCTCCACTCCAGCTGCCAGGCCAGCTTCCCACACATGGCAGCTGAGCGCAGATGCTAAGTTTTAAAGATTAATGCTGGCCCCTTGCAGAACCTGGCTCCCACATCGAGTGATTTTCAGCTGGGCACCAGGAGCCCAGGGAAACAAGTTAATGAAATACAAGCCTCCTTATGGGGAAGCAGCGAGGTCCAATGACCAGTGCTTGGTGAGGCCGGTGGGGAGACAGGTGCCCTGAGGGCCTCACTGTGCTCAGCTCTCTCTGCACCAGCTCAGATGATCATGGGGCAGATGTTCTCTGCCCCGGGCTGGTAGCAGAGAACCTGAGAGCAAGAGGGGCTTTGGAAAGCATCCTCATCTTTGCAGTCATTGCAAACATTAATGGAGCAGCTACTATGTGCCGGACAGTGACAGAGTCCTCTCAACAATCCGACAGCTAGCCATTATTGTCCATATTTGACAGATGAGACCACTGAAGCTCAAAGAGACAGAGATTTTTTCAAGATTCTGGAGTGAGTGAGTGAGTGAATGGAAGAGGGATCAATTCTTTGGACTCTGCCCAGTGCTCGTTTCCTGGCTTCCTGGGAGCCTTAGCCTCCGCCATTCTGTTCTGCTGTGACCCAGGCATGGCCAGGTGAAGGCTTGGCTCTGGGGCCCAGGAAGTTCTCTTTTTTCCTGCTCAGATAAGCTAGTTGAGAGAAGGTGGACGAGGAAGGATGGGCCCAGACTTTGGGTCCAGGTCCTTACCCTGAGTTCCTCCCATCCTCCCCAGCTGTGTACTTTTTTCCCCTAAATATATTTTATTGATTTTTTTAGCATGTATTACTTTTATTAATTACATTGTTTCCCTTTTTTTATCCCCCTATATCTCCCCTCCACCCTGTACCTATCCCACCCTCCACCCTCCCCTCCCCCTCCCCAATGTCCTCTCCCATTGTTGCAAGGTTTTTGTCCAATCACTTGCTGTACTTCCCACAACCCTTTTCTCCCCAAGAATTGTCAGTCCATTCCCTCTCTATGTCCATGTTTCTGTTATATTCACCAGTTTATCTTATTCATCAGCCTATCAATTCACTTGATTTTTATGTTCATTTGTTGATAGATGTGTATTTGTTGTTCATAATTTATATTTTTACCTTTTTCTTCTTCCTCTTCTTAAAGAATATCTTTCAGCATTTCATATAATACTGGTTTGGTGGTGATGAACTCCTTTAGCTTTTTCTTATCTGCAAAGCACTTTATCTGATCCTCAATTCTGAATGATAGCTTTGCTGGATAGAGTAATCTTGGTTGTAGATTCTTGCTATTCATTATTTTGAATATTTCTTGCCACTCGCGTCTGGCCTGCATCATTTCCTTTGAGAAATCCGCTGACAATTGTATGGGTGCTCCCCTGTAGGTAACTAACTGTTTTTCTCTTGCTGCTTTTAATATTCTCTCTTTATCTTTTGCTCTTGGCATTTTAATTATGATATGTCTTGGTGTGGTCCTCTTTAGATTCCTATGTTTTGGGGTTCTGTGTACTTCTTGGGCTTTTAAGTCAGTTTCTTTCACCAGGTGGGGGAAGTTTTCAGTCACTATTTCTTCAAGTAGGTTTTCATTAACTTGCTCTCTCTCTTTTTCTGGCACCCCAATAATTCAGATGTTGGCATGCTTGAGGTTGTCCCAGAGGCCCCTTACGCTATCTTCAATTATCTGAATTCTTTTTGTTTCTTGCTTTTCCAGCTGAGTGGATTTTGCTTCTTTGTATTTCAAATCTTTGACTTGGTTCTTGTGGCCCTCTGGACTGCTTTTAGGACTTTGTGTAATATTATTTATTTCAGTCTGTGTATGCTTGATTTCTAGTTGGTCCTTTTTTTTTTTATCCGTGAGGGTCTCGTTCGTATCCTCAGAGGTCTTATTCATTTCCTTGAGGGTCTCATTCATTTCCTTGAGGTTCTCATTCATTTCCTTGTAATTCTCATTCATTTCCTGGTTGGTCTTGTTTATTTCCTGGTAATTCTCATTAAGTTGATCGGCCTTTTGTAGGAGCCTCTTGAAAAGCCTTATAACCGTGGTTTTGAACTCTATGTCTTGTCGTCTTTTCTCCTCCATTTCTTTCACACCTGATTTCTTTCCATATCTCTGCATGGTGGCTGCTTTATGTGGTAGATATCGTCAAAGGGACAGTGGCTCAGCCTCCCCAATTACCTGAGGTGGGTACTCTTACTGCAATCCTTTATGGGTTGTACAGTATTTTTGAATTTAAACCCAGCTTGTTGTTGTTAGCCCTAGGAGGGTTTGACCTCCAGGCCAATTGGCTGTGAAGGGAGACTGTGTTCAGGTTGGATGGGCGGAGTCTCTGAGCTGCGCAGGCAGTGTCAGCGTCAGCTGCGTCCTATGCGGCGCTCTCACGCGTGGGTCTGTGTTGGATGGGGATGGCTGCAGACACCTCCAAGAGAAAGCCGCTAGTCTCTTCCCCTTGCCAGACAACTCTGCCTTTCCCCAAATGTGCCTGCACACCAAAAGTCTAGCCCAAGGTTGTAAAATAGATTGTTTCCGGAACCAGGAGACAAGTTTCCAGGGGGCAAGTCGCGGGTTTGTGCGACCCTTGCGACTAGGAGCCTCTGCCGCGCCCTGCTTCCAGGGTGCGTCCCCCGGACCTCGGACCTCGCCTGGCACTGGGGAATCTGTGCAGTGGGACGTCTCCACGTACCCCGGATCTCAGACCTTGCCTGGCGCTGGGGAGTCCGTGTAGTGGGACGTCTCTGCCCTCCCCGTTTGGTGAAATCCAGCCAGGGATGTTGCTCCAGCCCCATGCCTGGCGCGCATGACCAGGACGGCTCCTAACCTGTTTCCGTCTGAAAGGCTGCACTCCTGCCACTCCTGAGTCTCACGGTCCCACCTTTACTCTTATTAGTGGAGTTTTCATTCAGCCAGCTTTCTGGCGAGTCTGGGTGCTGTCTGTTCTGCTGTTATGTTGTAGTTCTTAAATCGTTGTGCGGGGCAGAACAATAGGTGTTTACCTATGCCACCATCTTGGTGCTCCCCCCTATTTTATTGATTTTTTACAGATAGGAAGGGAGAGCGATATAAAGTCAGAAACATCGATGAGAGAGAAACATCGATCAGCTGCCTCTTGCACACTCCCTTCTGGGGATGTGCCCGCAGCCAAGGTACATGCCCTTGACAGGAATCGAACCTGGGACCTTTCAGTTTGCAGGCTGACGCTCTAGCCACTGAGCCAAACTGGTTAGGGTCCCAGCTGTGTACTCTTGCCTTCCTCTTCAAATAAAAAAAATTCACAGGAGCTGTTTGTAATGTTCACAGGGCTTCTCAGCTGTAGCCTTGCTGGGTTCTCAGCCTCACCCTGGAGATGAAGTGCGGAGGCTGAGAGGGGAGCTGTGACGTGCCCCAGCCCCCAGGCCAAGGGGGAGCCAGAGACATCAGGGTTCCTGACCTCTGATCTGTCATCTCATTGTCATTGTTACTAATGGGGGTTGCCCACTGTGGAATGTGGTCCTTGGCAAGGCCTCAGCCTCCCTCCCCATCCCTGTTTTCAGCCAGGGCCTTCTTGCTTATCTGCATTTGGCCATGGGGTATGTGCTCAGTTACTCCTGGTTCTTTTTCCCACCTGTCACCAGTGATGGGCACTTAGAAGGTACTCAGTACTGATTACAGGTGAATTATTAGGAAGGTCAATATCTGGGGAAATGTGTCTTGCAAAGAGCTGGTCTTTAAAATTCAGACTGAAGGTGGTCCCTGTGCTGAGTATCTCTCCCACGAAGCACACAGACCCCACCTTTCCTGGGCCAGGCATGCCCCTGCATACAGCATCCGCCTGGGGAGATGCACTAACCCACACTCAGGACTCCCACCCTGTAGAATCAGCTGCCTGTGCTCGTGGTGTAAACTTTCTCGAGGGCTCTTGAGGAAGTACAGGTGGACTCAGAATATCAGAGGCTGAGTTATGCTCTGGGGTGGGGACCGTCACTCCCACCCCACCTAACTAGCACCACCCTCTATGGGACACCCACCAGCCACACCCTCCCCTCTCCCAGAGGCCCTGCTCTGCCGAGCTCACACCTGTGGAGGAGGCAGCTGGCTGTAGTGCAGGTTTCCTGCCACTGGTGCAGGTTTCCTTGGAATGCCCTTTGAGGTCTGGGCATACTTGGGGAGAGACTGAGTCGTGTGGCTCTAGGGCAGTGATGGCGAACCTATGACACGCGTGTCAGCAGTGACACGCGTTAGCCATTTTCAATGACACTCGGCCGCATGTGGTCGCATACAGAGAAGTATGGGGCTGCATGCCAAGGATGAAACATTTGCTGTAGTGTAGTGTAGACACTCTGTGCCGGAGGTCTGTAGGCCAAAACAACAGAACTCCAGCACAGAGTGTCTAGTTCTGGGACTTCTGGTTAGGCTGTTAGGGGATTTTTGACCTCACTTCTGGCCAGCAGAGCAGGGAGCAGCGGAATGCCGGCAGGCACATCTCTGGGGGCCCTGTGATCGCTATTACCAGTAACCACATAACCACAGCAACCATCATCCAATCTACTGTTCGGGGTGTCATGGATTTCTAATTGATCATCATTACTGAGATAAGTGATGGGGAGGCTGGGAGAGGCGAGGGTCTGTGTTATGGGTGCTGTTTCCACCATTAGAAATAGCTGCAGCCATCTTAATTTATAGAAGGAAGGTCATTTTGCAGCATAGTGCAGACTCTATTTCACCACTATTACTGTTGTGCATCCTTATTAACCCCTATGTCTGCTTATTAACCCTGCCCTTTCCTAAAAGACAGTTACAAGTGCCATCTTGTGCTCTAATTGCCTGCAGGGCTAACAGGCTATCTATAATTTTATCTTCTGTCACTACCCCCCTGATGGAGAACCAAAAAAATAAAAAAACAAGGTTGAGTAAAGGAAGTGGTATTAGCAGTAGCCGACCCTTTCAAGAGACATGGACCGAGATGTATGGCATTATAGAAAAAAATGGCAGATCATTTTGCATTCTATATACTGAAATAGTAGTAAGCAGAACATGGAATATAAATAGACATTTTGAAACTAATCATTCCCAAATCTTGAAAAAAAGTGAGGATGAAAGGAAGAAATACATTTCCAGGCAGCTACACCTTTATAAGAGCCAATCTAATTCCATCCTTAAATTTATAAAAGGCTCTACAAATTTAACATCTGCAAGTCTGAACATTGATCACTCCATAGCTCAGCATGGAAAAGTACTTAGTGAGGGAGAATTTATTAAAGAAACTCTCATAAGATATGCACCAGTTCTATTTCACAATATGAAGAATAAAGATGCAATTATTAAGAGAATATCTGAGTTACTGTTCAGTAGAAATATCATAAAAGACTGAATAATGAGACTGAACACAAACCTACAACATCAATTAAAGAGGGACATAAGTAATTGTAAATATTTTCGATCTCTCTTGATGAAACTACTGATGTCATTACATGCTCAGTTGGCCATTATTGGTCAATATTCTGATGGTCTCACAATGAGAGAGAGTTGATAAAGTTAGTATCAGTGCCAAGTATATCAGGAAGCGAAATATGTAAGGTTGTTATACAAACGTCCCGTGACCTAAGCATTGATATCTCTAAAGTTGTGTCAGTGACGACAGATGGGGCATCAAACACAGTGGGGCAAAAAAGTCAGATTTGTCAAATTGTTTACGGAAGCTATTGGACATCCAATTGTGCCTTTTCATCGTATTATCCATCAGGAGGTTTTATGTGCCAAGGCAGGATTCACTGACTTAAACGACTTAATGTCAGTTGTTACAAAAATAGTTAATAGCTGCTCACCCCCTTCACAAGTGAAAATTTTCTGCACTTTCACTGGAGGTTGATGCCACCTACACTGGACTGCTGATGTACAATAATGTAAGATGGCTGAGCCGAGGCAAAGTTCTTGAGCGCTTTGTGGAGTGCTTTGAAGAAATTAAGTTATTTCTTGAGATAAGGATCTGGGAAACTTTTCTCAGCTCAATGATGATAAGTGGGTCAACACCCTGATATTTTTTACAGATCTCTCTGTTCATATTAATGAACTGAACTTAAAGTTACAAGGTTTTAGCAAAAGTATTGATGTTATGTTTGGATACATAAAAGCTTTTGAAAGTAAACTTAAAATGTTCAAGTGAGATGTAGAAACTAAAACTTATAAGTATTTTCCTTGAGTAACAAAGTATTTTGAGGAGGCCAGTGTAGCTATACAAAATGAAATGGAACCCTTGCATATAAAGTACCAGCATGTTTTAGACTCATTACTTGACCAGTTCAGTGACAGATTTAATCAATTTAGAAGCCTAGAACAAACCATAAAAATAATTAAGTATCCTGATGTAGTAGTCTACAGTAGTTTGGAATTAAATGGTTTCCAATGGATGCAAATTGATGATTTGGAGGTGCAACTTGCAGAATTTCAAGACAGCATCTGGACTCAGGTGTTTGTCAACTTGAGGTCAAAGCTTGAGAACCTGGAAAGGTGACGCGTGGAAAATCAAGAGGAGTGCCACTACGAACAGGAAATTTGGAGTGCCTGGAACCGATTACCAGACATTTTTAGCACCCTGAAAAATATAGCAATGGCTTTACTCACAATTTTTCCCTCTACATAGTTTTATGAGACCTTATTCTCAGTGTTAAATAATATCAAAACCAACAAAAGAAACAGATTGACAGATGAAGTTAGTAGTGCTTTCTTGGGCTTGAAGTGTACAAAATACCAACCTTCAATTGAAGGTTTAGCCAATGAAATTCAGCAACAAAAAGTCACTAATAGGCAGGTTAGTTAAAGAATTCCTTCTCCCCCTCACTTATCTTAGTTCACGGCACCCCACACAAGTTAAATAATATCAAGACCAACAAAAGAACCTGACTGACAGATGAACAAAGAAGTTAGGAAGCAGGTAAGTTAAATAATTAGTTTTTGGTTTATTAAGTTATATATTACAATTATACATTTTTGTTATTTAAACTACAAATATTGTGAAATTATGGTTTTTTTCTCGAAGTGACACACCACCCGAGTTATGCTCATGTTTTTTGGCGAATTTTGACACACCAAGCTTAAAAGTTTGCCCATCACTGTTCTAGGGCAAAGGCCATTTCCCCCTTGTACACTACCTGCCCCTGGGCAGAGCCCTCCCTGCACATGGCCTGATCTTGGTCTGTTTAAACCTAATGGACTCTGCTGGACTCTCCCTAATGATTCCCTGAGACTGGCCTACCGTGAAGGCCAGCAGACCCAGGCAGGGTCAGCTAGGCTGGTACAATCTGGGACTTTTGCCAAGTGGCCTCAGCCCAGCATGGCGCTAAGTTTGAATCTGTATCCGTCTGGTGAACACCACTTATTCCACCTGCAGGCTTGCTGAGAACCACCTCATGCAGTGCATATACCACCAGAGGCCCCTTCGGTGACTGAGCCTATGGCAGACACAGGCACAGGCAGATCTCAGGCTGCCCTGGCCCTTGGCCGACCTGCCCCTGGGCTCGGTGCTGGTGGAAGCTGCCTTGGTGTGCAGGTTGGCTCCTCTCATGTACTCCCAGGTCCATCAGAAAAAGCCACAATCTGTGGATTGCTTTGCAGCTCCAAACTGGTAGACCAGGCCTGGTCACAGGTATTGTCTACATTGACCTGCACTAGAGTCATACACAAGAAGCCCTAGAATCAAAACACCCCATGTCAGAGCACAGCCCAATTATCTCCACTGGTGACACTCCCAAAGGGAGATCTCGGCAGGCACCAGACCTTGCTGGGGTGAATTGCATTTCATGGGGTCAGCTCCCACACAGCAGCACATACACTGTGGTCAGGGTTGACCCTCACAGTGAGTCAGCCTGAGGTTCAACCACACACAAGGGTGGGCTGACAGCAATCAAGACTCAACTACAACAGGAAGCTCAAATATCACACACAGGGGCATCCCTGGAGCACCTGGCTCAGGTGATCAGAGAGATGGTGCCACTGAGTCCCAAAACGCCTACTACATACCACCATACTAAGACTGAGAGACACAGAAGGTGTACTTAATACACAGAAACAAATGCAAAGAGGCAGCCAACATGGGGAGATAAAGAAACATGCTCCAAATGAAAAACAGAGGAAATCCCCAGAAAAAGAACTAAGTGAAATGGAAGCAAGCAATGTATCAGATAGCATTCAAAACAATGGTTATAAGGATACCCAAGGAACTTAGGGGAAGAATGGAGAAACTCCGTGAGAATTTAGCATAAGAAAGGACATAGAAATCATAAAAAAGAACCAGACAGAAATGAAGAATACAATATCTAATATGAAGAATTTACTAGAAGGAGTCAAGAGCAGGTTAGATAAAGTAGAGAAGTGAATCAACAGTTTGGTAGACAAGGTAGCAGAAAACACCCAAAATAGAGCAGCAAAATAGAAAACAAAATTAAATAAAAAATAAGGATGGTTCAAAGGACCTGTGGGACATCAAGCATAACAACATTTGTATCTTAGGGACACTAGAAAGAGAGAAAGCAAGAGATTGAGACCCTATTTGAAGAAATAATGACTGAAAACTTCCCTAACTTGGTGAAGGAAAAAGATACATGAATCCTAGAAGCTCAGAGTTCCAAAATAGATGAACACAAAGAGGTCCACACCAAGACACATCATAATTAAAATGCCCAGGGTTAAAGACAAAAAGAGAGAATCTTAAAAGCAGCAAGAGAAAGACAGTTACCTACAAGACAGCACCCATAAGGCTGTCAGCTGATTTCTCAACAGAAATATTTCAGGCCAGAAGGGACTGACACAAAATATTTAAAGTGCTGAAAAGTAAGGACCTATAACCAAGATGACTCTACCAAGCATTTAAAATTGAAGAAAAGAAAATGCTAAACGAGTTCATTAGCACCAAACTAGTATTACAAGAAATGCTAAAGGGAATTCTTCAAGAGAGAAAAAAAGAGGAACATAGTTATAAAAAATAAATTGGCAATAAACATGTACCTATCAATAATCACTTTAAGTGAAAATGATGAAATACTCTAATCAAAAGACACAAGGTAGCTGAATAGATAAGGACATGACCCATATATGTGCTGTCTACAAGAGACCCACCTCAGAACAAAAGACATACAGACTAAAAGTAAAGGGTGGAAAGACACTTCATGCAAATAGAAACAGAAAGAAATCTGGGGCACTCTGTATATCAGACAAAATAGACTTTAAAACAAAGGCTACATAATAGTAGACAAAGGAAGATATTACATAATGATAAAGCAATCATTCCAACTAGATGATAAAACCATTGCAAATATTTATGTACTCAACAGGAGGATCTAAATATATAAAGTGAATTCTTAATGGACATAAATGGAGACATCATCAGTAATGCAGTTACAATAGGGGATTTTAATAATCCATTGACATCAATGGATAAATCTAGACAGAAAATCAGCAAGAAAACAATGGTCTTAAATGACACATTAGACGAGATGGATTTCATTGTTATTCTCAGAGCATTTCACTCCATATACATTCTTTTCAAGTGCACATGAAACATTTTCTATGATAGATCATGTTAGGACACAAAAAGTCTCAATAAATTTAAGAAGATTGAAATCATATCAAGCTCCTTTCCAACCACAATAGTATGAAACTAGAAACCAATTATAAGAAAAAGAACCCTGAAATACACACAAACACTTGGAGGCTAAATAACATGCTACTAAAAATGAAAAGATTAATAATGAGATCAAAGAAGAAATCAAATGATACATGAGAAAATTGAAAATAAAAACACAACCCCCAAATCTACAAAACACAGCAAAGGAAATTAATAGCAATACAAGCCTACCTCAAAAAACAAACAAAAAGTCAAATAAACAGTCTAACCTTATACCTAAAGACTAAGCAGAGCCCAAATGGGTAGAAGGAAGAAACTAATAAAGATGAGAGCAGAAATAAATGAAATAGAGTCTAAAAAATACAAAAGATCAAGGAAGCCAAGAGCAGGTTCTTTGAAAAGATAAACAAAATTGCTAAACTTTTAACCAGACTCATTAAGAAAAAAGGAGAGAGGATCCAAATAAATAAACTCAGAAATGAAAGAGGGTGAACCCCCAAACCAGATAAAGACACCATAAAAAAAACAACCCAGAACTACAGGCCAATATCCTTGATGAACATAGATGCTAAAATCTTTAACAAAATTTTAGCAAATCGGATTCAGTAGTACATTAGAAAGATCATACACCACGACCAAGTGGGATTTATTCCGCAGATGCAAGGATGGTACAGTATTCACAAACCAATAAATGTGATACATCACATAAAAAGACAGAGAGACAGAAATCACATAATCATATCAATCAATGCAAAAAAAGCATTTGACAAAATCCAACATCCTTTCTTGATAAAAACTCTCAGCAAGTGGGGAATAGAGGGATCATACCTCAACATAATAAAAGCCTTATATGGCAAATCTACAGCCAACATCAGACTCAATGGGCAAAACTAAACACATTTCCCCTAAGAACAGGAACAAGACAAGGATGCCCACATTCACCACTTCTGTTCGACATAGTACTGGAAATGCTAGTCATAGTGATCAGACAAGAAGAAGAAATAAAAGGTATACAAATTGGAAAAGAAGAAGTAAAGCTGTCCTTATTTGCAGATGACATGATACTATACATAGAAAACCTCCAAAACTCCATCAAAAATCTACTAGACCTAATAAATGAATTCAGCAATGTAGCAGGATACAAAATTAACAATCAGAAATCTATGGCCTTTTACACACCAATAATGAACTCACAGAAAGAGAAATAAAAAAAGCAATCCCATTTACCATTGCACCAACAAACAAACAAACAAACGAACAAACAAAACCCCTCAGATACCTAAGAATAAACTTAACTAAGGAGGTAAAAGACATGTACTCAGAAAACTACAGTACATTGAAAAAAGAGATAGAGAGAGACATAAACAAATGGAAGAACATACCATGTTCATGGATTGGTAGAATCAACATCATTAAAATGTCCATACTACCCAAAGCAATCTATAAATTCAATACACTTCCCATTAAAATACCAACGACATATTTCACAGACCTAGAATGAACTTTCCAAAAATTCATCTGGAATAAAAAGATATCCTGAATAGCTGCAGTAATCCCAAGAAAGAAGAACAAAGTAGGTGGGATCTCAAACCAGATATCAAGTTGAATTACAAAGCCATCATTCTCAAGATAGCCTGGTACTGGCACAAGAACAGACATATAGGTCAATGGAACAGAACAGAGAACCCAGAAATCAACCCAAGCCATTATGCTCAATTAGAGGCAAGAGCATTCAGTAGCGTCAAGACAGTCTCTTCAATAAATGGTGCTGGGAAATTTGGTCAGATATATGCAAAAAAAATGAAATTATATTTCCTACTTACACTATTTATAAAAACAAATTCAAAATGGCTAAAGTACTTGAATGTTAAGATGGGAAACCATAAAAATTCTACAAGACTCCATAGGCAGCAAAATAGCAGACAGATGTCATAGCAATATATTTAGTCACAGCTCCTATGGCAATGGAGACTAAGGAGAAATAAACAAATGGGACTGCATCAAAATAGAAAGCTTTTTTTTGCACAGCAAAAGAAACCATCAACAGAACAACAAGAAAGCCCACTGCATGGGAGAACATATTTGCCAATGATATTTTCGATAAGTATTTGATCTCCAAAATTTACAGAGAACTCATACAACTTAATAAAAGTAAGATAACTGATGCAATCAAAAATTGGGCAAAGGATATAAATAGACACTTTTCTAAAAAGGACACACAGAGGCCCGGAGACACATGAAAACATGCTCGAAGTCACTAATACAAATCAAAACAACAATGAGATACCATCTCACACCTGTCAGAATGGCTATCATCAATAAATCAACAAATGACAAGTGCTGGCGAGGATGTGGAGAAAAAGGAACCCTCGTGCACTGCTGGTGGGAATGCAGACTGGTGCAGCCTCTGTGGAGGATAGTATGGGGTTTCATCAAAAAGTTAAAAATGGAACTGCCATTTGACCCAGTAATCCCACTGCTAGGATTATATCTCAAGAAACTAAAAACACCAATCAGAAGGATATATACACCCCTATGTTCATAGCAGCACAATTTACAATATCTAAGATTTGGAAACAGCCTAAGTACCCACAAGCAGATGAGTGGATTAAAAACTGTGATATATCTACACAATGGAGTACTACACTGCTATAAAAAAGAAGGAACTTTTACCATTTGCAACAGCATGTATGGAACTGGAGAACTTTATGCTAAGCAAAATAAGCCAGTTGGAGAAAGATAAATATCACATGACCTCACTCATATGTGGGCTATATTGATCAACATAATTTGATGAACAAGAATAGATCCAGAGGCAAATAGAAGGGGAAGGGGGGTTAGAGAGCAACCAAAGGACTTGTATATTAACATACCCAATGGACACAGACGTTGGGGCAGTGGAGGCTTTCCTGGGGTGAGAATGGATTGGGGGGGTCAACTGAGGAAAAAGGAGACATATGTAAAACTTCAGACAACAACAACAACAACAAAAAAGATAAAAAAGAAATGAAAGAGGAGAAGCAACAACCAACACCATAGAAATGCATAGAATTATAAGAAAATATTATGAACAAATATATGCCAACAAATTGGACAACCTGGAAGAAATGGATAAATTCATAGAAACATACACTTTTTCAAAACTGAATTAAGAAGAAACATAAAATCTGAACAGACCAATTACAGGTAACAAAACTGAAATAGTAAATAAATAAATAAATAAATAAATAAATAAATAAATAAAATCCAATGAACAACAGCTCTGGACTGAATGGCTTCATAAGTGAATTTTAACATTCAAAGAAAACTTTATACCTATCCTTCCCAAAATAGTCCAAAAAATTCAAGTGAAGGGAAGACTCCCAAGCTAATTTTATGAGGCTAGCATGATCCTCATTCCAAAACCAGGTAAAGACACTACAAAGAAAAATAATTATAGGCCAATATCCCTGATGGCTATGGATGCAAAAATCCTCAACAAAATATTAGCAAATCAGACCCAGCAATATATTAAAAAGATCATGCACCATGATCAAGTGGGATTTATTCCTGGGGTACAAGGATGGTACAATATCCACAAATCAATTAATGGTATACATCATATAAACAAATTGAAGGTTCAAAATCATATGATCATATCAATAAATGTAGAAAAGGTATTTGACAAAACCCAGCAGACATTTATGATAAAAACTCTCAACTCAGCAAAGTGGAAATTGAGGATATATATTTCAACATAATAAAGGCCATATATTCAAACTCACAGCTAACCTCATATTCAATAGGAAAAACTAACAGCATTTTTCTTAATATCAGAAACAAAACAAGGATGTCCACTTTCACCTCTCTTGTTTAACATAGTACTGGAAGTTCCAGCCAAGCAATCAGACAAGAATGAAAATAAAAACATCCAAATTTCAAAGGAAGAAGTAAAACTCTTATTTGCAGAAGACATGATATTGTCTGTATACAGAGAACACTGAAGAGTCTACCAAAAATCTACCAGAACTGGTAAATGAATTCAGTAAATTAGCAGGACAGAAAATAAATATCCAGAAATTAGTTGCATTTTTATATACCAACAATGAAGTATCAGCAAGGAAACTAAGAGAACAATCCCATTTACAATGGAATAAAAATACCTTGGAATACCAATGAGGTTAAAAAACTTGGAAAATTATAAGATACTGAAGAAAAATTTTTAAGAAGATACAAATAAATGGAAGTATATAATATGCTCATGAATATGAAGATTTAACATTATTAAAATGTCTATACTACTCAAAGCAATCTATAAATTTCACACAGTTCATATAAACTACAATGGTGTATTTCCTAGAACTAAAACAAGTCATCAAAAAATGCATTGAAACCACAAAAGACTCCGAATAGCCACAACAATCTTTGTTGTTGCTGTTGTTGTTAATCCTTATTGGAGGATATTTTTTCCATTGACTTTTAAATAATACATATTTTTATTGATTTCAGAGAGGAAGGGAGTGGGAAAGAGAGATGGAAACATCAATGATGAGAGAGAGTCATTGATCGGTTGCCTCCTGCACATCCCCACTGGGGATCAAGTCTGCATCCCCGACATGTGCTCCAATTGGGAACGGAACCAGACCTCCTGGTTCACAGGCTGACACTCAACAACTGAACCACACCAGCCGGGCCTGATATTTTTAGCCATAACAATCTTGCAAAAGAAAAACAAACATGCTATCTGATATCAAACTATACTACTAGGCTATGGTAATCATAGGAGCATGGTACTGGCATAAAAACAGACACATAGGTCAATGGAGCAGGATAGAGAGCCCAGAAATCAACCCATGCCTAAATTGTCAATTAATATTTGACAAAGGATAGAAGAACATATAAGGGGGAAACGACAGTCTATCCAATAAATGATGTTGGGAAAACTGGACAGATACATGCAAAATATGACTAGACCACTTTTTATACCATATCAAGAATAAACTCATAATGGATTAAAGACTTAAATGTAAGACTCAAAACCATAAAATTCCTGGAGAAAACATAGGCAGTGAAGTCTATGACATTTCTCTTAGCAATATGATTTCTGATCTATCTCCTGGAGCAAGAAAAGAAAAGAAAAAATAAACAATGGAACTACATCAAACGTAAAGTTTTTGCACAGCAAAAAAAAGTATTAACAAAATGAAAAGACAACATACTGAATGGAAGAAGATAGCTGCCAATGATATATCTGACAAGGGCTAATGCCCAAAACTTATAAAGAACTCATACAACTCAACATAACAAACAAAAAATCCAATTAAAGAATGGGCAGAGGACCTGAATAGACACGTTTCCAGAGGACACACAGATGACCAGTAGACACATGGAAAGATGCTCAATGTCCCTACCCATCGTCAGAGAGATATAAATTAAAGCCACAATGAGGGATCACTTCACACCTGTCAGAATGGCCATCATTAATAAACCAACAAATAAGTGTTAGGGAGGATGTGAGGAAAAGGGTACCCTCGTGCACAGTGTGAAAATGAGACTGGTACAGCCACTATAAGAAATGGTATGGAGGTTCCTCAAAATATTAAAAATGGAACTGCCTTATGACCCAGCAATTCTACTTCTAGGTATACATTTGAAGACATCCAAATCCCTGATTTGAAAGGATATATGCATTCTTATGTAAACTGCAGCATTATTTAAAATAGCTAAGATATGGAAGCAACCCAAATGCCCATTAATAGACCAGTGGATAAAAGCATGTAGTACATATATACCATTCCTTGGCCATAAAAAAGAATGAAATTTTATTTTACTATTTGCAATAGCATAGATAGACCTAAGGGGTAGTATGCTGAGTGAAATAAGCCAGTCATATAATTACAAATCCCATATGATTTCACTTATATGTGGAATCTAAAGAACATAAATAAACAAACAAAATTGAAACAGACTCATAGATAGACAACCGACTGGTTGATGGTTGGCAGATGGGAAGGGGGCTGGAAGATGGGTGAAAAAGGTGAAGGGATTGAAAAGTACATATTGGTAATTACAAAACAGTCATGGGGGATGTAAAGTACAGCATGGGGAATAAAGTCAATAATCTATAATAAAAAAAGCATAATATGCTAATTAGCTTGGACAGCTGGATGACCTTCCAGGTGAAGCTGGGGTTGCGAGGGCCGAGCCCCTTGCATGAATTTCGTGCACCAGGCCTCTAGTATTGTAATAACTGCACATGGTGCCAGGTGGGCACTGGAAATAAGAGGGCAGCTTTGTGGGGTAGATGATTGTCTGACCGCTATGTTGTACACCTGAAACTAAGACTGAATTTTTAAAAATGCAGAGTGAAGGCAGGTAAGCCATTCCCGTCAGATGAAGGAGAATAAAGACGAGCTGTCTGTCACGCTCCTTCATTAGCTAAGAGATTATTGAAGGAGGTTCCCCCAGCGTGTTCAGACATAGGTATGAACAGACCCTGAAAGCCCCTGAGTGCTGGGTCCATTTCGCTTTGCCCTGGGGCAGAGGGAAGGTGAGTGACTTCGTATATTGGTCCAGCACAGCCTCTTGGCCACAGTGGCAACCATGGTGATTCCTGCCAATCACGTGGGAGACCCAGTGCCTTCCCAGATGCTGTCTGACTTGTTCTTCCTCACAGCCCAAGGGAACTGCTGTGTCTGCATCCCCTTCTCAAAGGGGGAAAGTGAGGGTAAGGACCCCCCTAACTAAGAGAACCCTCTAAGTGCACACTGTCCTGGGGCCACTAGGAGGTGATGAGAACTCTCCAACCTGATCTGCCACCTCGGGACCTCGCCCAGACATTGCTCCAAGCGCTCTGCAGGCTGTGTCCGGCCTTCTGGGGCTTGTAGGGCCTGCATTTATGGGAACCAGTGCCCATCAATCGGTTCAGGTCCGAGGAGCCTCTCAGGCCCCTCTGGGCGAGGCCGTGCAGGCCTGCCTCTGTCCACCCCTGGATGCAGGCCACAGAGCAGCCCTCCTTGAGTTCCCTGCAGAGCCTTCTCCTGACCCCTAGCCCCAGGCCCCACACAGGGTCATCCTTCTGCTCCCCCAGCCTCGGTTACCCCCAGGCACCATGCTCAGAGGTGGGAAGGATCTTGCGAGGGCAGCTCTGGAGAACCCAGCAGCCTGCCTGTGGCACCAGCACCACATCAATTAGGCCAAGCCGGTCCTGACCCCCAAGGAGGGTCAAATCCTAAACTCCAACTTCTCCCTTAGACCTCCTCGGGCAAGAGATGGTTGAAGGGCAAGCAGCCACCCCTCTTTGGCCTCCCCCTCCCCCTCAGCCGGTGGCATTGCCCAGAGTCCAGAGGCTGAGAGGAAGGCCTGCTGCCACCTTCCTTTTCCGCTGGGGTCCCTTGCGCTTGTGGGACCTTTAGGAGGGGGAGGTTGGAGGCCCGGAGCCACAGGGGACAGTGCCCACCGTGGCGAGAGAAGCCCCTGACACTGTGCAGAGTCTACTGTTTGCCAAGTATTTGGGGAAAGAAATGGAGGAAGCGGCTGCTGTACTCTCAGCTCTGTCACAACCTTGGCAGTGGGGGAGCCAGGTGATATGTGTCCATTTAATCACAGAGAACTGACTGGCAAAGAGTGGAGAGCGCCGGGTGGGATCCTCCAGCTCCAAATCAGAACCCGTCAGCCAGGCTAGCATCTGTCTAGGCTATGGTGGTATCAGATTGCTAAGCCGGATCTGCACCCCCTTCTGGCCCCTGCAGCTCTGTTTTGGTGGCTGGTGGCCAGAGGCTGGGCTTTCCCGAAGCTGCCGGTTTCCCCTGTGTCATTCAGTGCAACCGATGGAGACCCTGAGGTGGCAAAGCCATAGACAGGAGTGGCTGGTGCCTGAACAGTAACCTACTGCCTGGCAGGCAAGGCTCAGTGTTGAGTGTCGACCTATGAATCAGGTAATGGTTTGATTCCTGGTCAGGGCACATGCCTGGGTTGTGGGCTCCGTCTCTGGTATGGAGTGTGCAGGAGACAGCAGATCAACGATTCTCTCTCACCATTGATGTTTCTATCTCTTTCTCCCTCTCTTCCTCTCTGAAATCAATAAAAATATATTAAAACAAACAAACAAACAAACAAACAAACAAAATGACTTACCTACCTATGGGCCATCACCTTGGATATAAACCTGTGTCTGAGCCATTCTACTCTTTGTTTTTTTAATTTAATAAATCTTTATTGTTCAGATTATTACAATGTTCCTCTTCCTCCCCCCCCATAGCTCCCCTCCACCCGGTACCCATCCCACCCTCTGCCCTTACCTCCCCAACACTGTCCTCATCCATAGGTGTATGATTTTTGTCTACTCTCTTCCTACATCCCTTTCCCCTCAAGAATTGTCAGTCCATTCCCTTTCTATGCCCCTGATTCTATTATATTCACCAGTTTATTCTGTTCATCAGATTTTTAATTCACTTGATTTTTAGATTCATTTGTTGATAGACATGTATTTGTTGTCATAATTTTTATCTTTACCTTTTTCTTCTTCTTCCTCTTCTTAAAGAATACCTTTCAGCATTTCATATAATGCTGGTTTGGCAGTGATGAACTCTAGCTTTTTCTTATCTGTGAAGCACTTTATCTGACCTTCAATTCTGAATGATGATAGCTTTGCTGGGTAGAGTAATCTTGGTTGTAGGTTCTTGTTATTCATAACTTTGCCATTCCCATCTGGCCTGCATACTTTTTGTTGAGAAATCAGCTGACAATCCTATGGGTGTTCCCTTGTAGGTAACTAACTGTTTTTCTCTTGCTGCTTTTAATATTCTCTCTTTGTCTTTTGCTCTTGGCATTTGAATTATGATGTGTCTTAGTGTGGTCCTCTTTGGATTTCTTTTGTTTGGGGTTCTGTGTGCTTCCTGGTCTTTTAAGTCTATTTCTTTCACTAGGTGGGGGAAGTTTTTGGTCACTATTTCTTCAAGTAGGTTTTCAGTATCTTGCTCTCTCTCTTTTTCTGGCACCCCTATAATTCAGATGTTGGTATGCTTGAGGTTGTCCCAGAGGCTCCTTATGCTATCTTCAATTTTTTGGATTCTTTTTGCTTTTTGCTTTTCCACTGAGTGGTTTTTGCTTCTTTGTATTTCAAATCTTTGACTTGATTCTTGTGGTCCTCTACTCTGCTTTTAGGTCTTTGTATAATATTTTTTATTTCAGTCAGTGTATGCTTAATTTCTAAGTTGGTCCTTTTTCATATCCTCGATGGCCTCATTAAATTTATCCTCCTTTTCTAGGAACCTATTGAAAAACCTTATAACAGTGGTTTTGAACTCTATGTCCAGTCATTTTTCCCCCTCCATTTTTTTCAATTGTGATCTGTTTCCTTGTCTCTGCATTTTGGCTGTTTCCCTGAGTTGGTCAAGTGGCTTTGTGTGGTAGGTGTCCTCTAGGGGACAGTGGCTCAGCCTTCCCAGTTACCTGAGGTGGATACTCTTGGTGCACCCCTTTATGGATAGCACTGTCTTGTTGTAGGTAAGCCTGGATTGTTGTTGGTATCACTGGTCAATTGGCTGTGAGGATCAGCTGTGTCTACGCTGGGAACTTCTGTGCTCCACTTGAATGGGGCAGAGTCTCAGGGCTAAGCAGTCAGTCTTGGTTTCCCGTCAGCCCCCCCGCCCCCAAGAGGTGTCTGGGTCTCTGTGTACTGTGGCAATGGCTGCACGCACCTCTGAGAGAAAGCTGCCCTTGAGATTTGCCCCCTGCCAGACAGTCCAGTTTCTCCCCGAATGAGTCTAGATACTCAAAGTCTCATCCAGAACTGGAATACAATGCAGTCTGGAGGTTTTGTTTTCCTCCTGAATGAGAGAGCCAGCTACGTGTCCTCTCTGCAAGCTCATGCACCTCTGCAGCTCCCTCTCAGTATGCTTCCTCCTGACAGTCCAGTTTCACCCCGTATGAGTCTGGGTTCCCCATGACTCACCTGGAACTGGGGATCAGTGCAGTGAGGAGCCTTTGTCTCCCTCCCTGTTCGAAAAAACCAGCTGGGTATTCAGCAGTCCTCCCTTCCTGCTCACGCCCATCTTCGCATCTTCACACCTCTGTCTCTGAGTCTCCGCAACTCTGCCCTCTGCACCTCCTCTGAGTCTCAGTATTCTTTTATCTTTCCTTCTAGTTGTAGAATTTCCACTCAGTCATCTTTCCGGTGGTTCTGGATGATGTCTGTTTTGTCTTTTAGTTATAGTTTTGAAATTGTCGTGCGGGGCAGCATTATAGGTGTTTACCTATGCTCCCATCTGGGTTCCTCGAGCCATTCTACTCTTAAAGATGTATATGTTATCACAGACTGGCGCACCCTAACTTATACTCATACACATGTTTACGCACACACACACACGTTTAACTGTGTCCTTTGCATGCCGGGCCAGGTGGAGAAAATGGCACAGAGCAGTGTATCTCATAGCTCCTGCCCTGGAGGAGCATGCAGTCTGGTGGGGAGAAGAGACAGACACAGTTAAGGAATGGATGCCTGGTCAGAGGAGGGAGAATACTGGGGAGCAGCTTTGACTGGTGAGACCCCCCGTGGGCAGAGTGGGGGGCTTCCCTGGGCAGGGACAGCAGTGAGTCTGCCTGCACGCGCATATCTCTCAGGCCGTCCCAGTATTGCAAGGTCTATGCTGCTCCAGGGGAAGATGCTGTGGGGGCTGAGCTGGGCCAAGGGTCTCCCAGGAGGCAGTGGCAGTAGCGCAGGAGCCAGGCTGTGTGGGACCCTCTGCTCTGGCTCTAAGTCCTCCCTGTCAGGGAATACCCTCCTTCCCAACATGAAGGGCAGGTGGAAAGCAGCCCTGGGGGGTGTCAAGTGCGAGTTCCTCTACCTCTGGAGGGCTCCCCAACTCTATTCCCCGAGGCTCCAGAAAGCAGAGCTGTACCAAGGTGTGCCAATCCCGCATTTGAGGGGTCGATGGTGAGGGAGGGAGGCCAGCATGCCCACCGCCCTCTCCCTGTGACTCTTGGGCTCCCTGAAGGGCCCCTCTCTGGCTCTTGGGCAGTTTTCTCTTCTGTGGGATGCAATCCTGCAGAACAATGTGTGCGCAGCATCCTTTTGGGAACCCGTCTTCTCAGGGGCAGGGAAAGGAACAGCCAGCCCTGATTCCCGGCACCTCCCAGAGGCCAGGTGCACAGGGCCAAAGACTCCTGGCCCTACATTGTGGGGTCAGGTTGGGTGGAGGGTCAGGACCAGGTGGCTCAGGAGGGGCTCCCACTGTCAGTACATGGAAGGCGAGCTGTGTGTCTGGAAGTGTCTGGAGGCCCTGCCTTGTACGGATGCTCTGACCTCTGCTCTCCGCACCCATGGGCTCTGCAGCTCCAGCCAGGAGCGGAGCCAGTGCAACCTCTATTCTGTGGGCAGAGCCCCTGCTGTCACCCTCTGCTGAGGCCAGCTTTGGGCCTGTGGGCGGTTCTTTGCCCCCAGGGCAGAGGCTAAGCATCAGGCCCTCCGGGCTCCCTGCCCTGCCGGGGCCATGGCCACCCCCTGGCACACCTGCTGCACACTGAGGCGTGAGGGCCAGGGCCGAAAGCTGCGCAGGGAGGAAGTCCTGATCATGGTCACGAGGGGCTACCTGGAGAGGAAGCGTGTGCGGGACTGGGTGGCTGAGTTTAAACCCAGAGTTCTAAATCTTGGGGCATGTGAAGTGCACGGAAGCCGACACTGCAGCCCTGAGGGTACCGATGTTGCCTCCGGGTGAGATTGGGCACCTGATCTGAGAAACTTCTGGTGTCTGTCTACATGACTGGGCTGAGGGCATGGAATGGGGACACAGGGTGCACCCCCAACTGAGACGCTGGGAACCGTGTCCTCAGAAAGGAGCAGGCTCCACCCCACATGGGCGGGGTTGCTGGGGTGGTGACCAGAGGAAAGGCTTGTGCCCCCCACACTAGGTGCTGTCACCTGCTTTGCAGGACAGAGAGAGACTGGCTGGTCCCTGCTCTGGTCTGGGATCAATGCCCAGCCACTGCCTAGATAAAGGCCCCCTTCCCTGGAGGGGCGCCTGCCCTCCGTCAGCAGAACCAGCTCTGCCCTAAATCCCAGTCCCTCTGCCCTGGCTCTGGCCCTGAGGTGGCCGTGCCCCCCGAACTCTCCAGAACCACCTGCTATCACTCACAATCTGGCCTGGGAAGAAATCGCCCTTGGAGGGGCTTTGGCTGCCAGCGGTTGGGCTTCATTCTTGGCTTGACCGGCTCCACAGTGACCAACAAGGAGGTGTCCACCCCGAAAGGAGGGTCAACCCTCACAGTTTGTGGCTGACCTGGCTCCTCACCTTTCCACCGACACGCAGGCAAGTGGGCTCTCCCCACAGTTTTCCGGGTGCTACCTCTCCAGCCCCTCCTTTTTCTACCAACATCTTCATCGCCCTGAGCATCCAGTATCTAGTGTGGTCAACAGAATGAAGCAGAGAACCAAGATACTATGCTTATGAAGAGAGAGCTTACCCAAAGACCCCAGCCTCGCTTGGCTGAGACGCGCTCAGAAATAAGTGCCCGCCCTCCCTCTTCCCAAAGCCGCCACCAGAGGCTGTGGGCCTGCTGGTTCCCAGCAAGACTTTGCTCTCTGTGTCCAAACCTTTGAGGTTTCAGCTCCTGCGTGTGCAGAAGCCACTGGAGAGGAGGGACCCTGCTGTGAGCTGTGTCAGGGAGCAATCAGCTGCAGACTCAACATTTTTATCAACGCGAGTGGCTAACCCCGGGGGCCTGCCACTGGGCAGGGGTTGGAGTTGGGAATGGGGGCGCACGCTAATCTCCAGGGATGTGAAATTCCAGCCATTTTACTCAGAGGCAGCACACTTTCCTCAACCCTTGGGCCTACATTTCAAACTTGAATCCCTAATATGAAGTTAATCTTCTCTTACAACTTTCTGCCAGGTGGCAAATTATTTTTCCCAACCAGAGTGGCAGTGTGGGGTAGTGGGCAGAGCCCCAGACTGGGTCATGGGCCTGAGTTCTGGTCTGAGAGTCCCTGGGTCTGGTGTCACACTCGGTGACTGAACCTCCTGGACGCTGGCCCAAGAGCTGGACTGCATCCGTGACTCCCGCATCCTGACACCTGGCCCCCTCTCAGGGTTTGCACGTCGTCAGTCCATCTGGGATGCAGGCTGAGCATCTGTATTTTCAGGAAGCCCCACCGCGATTTTAGTCCGCAGCCAGGTTTGCAAGCCACGGGGCCAGGGGATATTTTCTTACCCTGCTTGTCCCATCAGAGGCATCAACTCAGCTGACCACGTCCTCCTCCCAGGAACTCCCAACGTCTCTTGGCTTCCACGATTCCATTGCCTCCTGCTCCCTCTCCCTTCCCCCTCCATCTCCTCTCCTGCTTCCTCCCTTCTGTCCACATCTAAAGGTTGGGGACCCCCATCCTGAGTGCCCCTCTCTACCTACAGCCTCTCCTTTGGTTTACGCCTCTACTCCTGTGACTTTAAGTCCTACCCATGTGCCAATGGCTTCCTGGGCCGGAACCCATCGCCTGATATTCCCAGAATGGCTTACTTCTGGCCCCCACCTGGATGTCTGCCATCATCTCAAAGTGAGGAGGCACAAACCTGCACTTTCAGCTCTGTCCCAGGACCCCAGCCTGCTTCCCCGAAGTCTTCCCGTTCTCCATTAGGGCATTCCAGCAGGTGCTCACCCCAAACGTGGGCATTATCCTGGTCCTCCTCTCCCCTTTGGGATCTCATTGAACCCTCAGTCACTCTTGTTGGCTTGATCTCCAAACAGACTCCAGACCCTTCCACTTCTCTCCACACACACACTGTTCCTGGCCTGCACCTCCGCGGTTCCCACCCGGCTTGGCAGCCGACCATTCTCTCCACTTTCATGCCTGTCCTCTAATCCACCTTCTGCTCGCAGCCTGGGTGCTCTTTTTACAACACGTCATCTTGTCTCCATCTTGCCACAACACTTAAAATCCAAACTCCTTCCAGGATCTTAAAGTCTTTCATCACCTGGCCCCGACGATCTCCTGGACTCATCTCCATGGCTCACACTCCTCGGCCACTCCGGCATTTCCACCTGGGGCCTTTGCACTGGCCGTCTCTTTGCTGGAAAGCTCACCACTGACCGTCACACAGCTAAACGTCACCTCCCCGGACTGGCCTTCGCTGGTTACCCCTTGCGCAGTGGATCCCAAGCACCCTCTTTTGCTTCATTCTATTTCCATTCTCTGCCCAGCATGTGCCACTGTCTGGTAGTTAATAGTCTGTGCTGATCCTCTTTTCGTTGGTTTGCAGCCTCTTCCAGGGAGTAAAGCCCAGAAGGTCAGAGACATTGTCTGTTGTGCTTATCACTGTGTTCCCTCTGCCCAGGACACAGTTTGCACAAGGTGGTGCTCAATCCATCTGTATTAATAAGTGAATAAATGCATGGTCCTGTCCAGTGCGAGAGAAACATAAATGCATTTATAACATGTTATAATTCATTATGCTGTTTCCTATAACAGTTCTGAGGATGCCCAGACATTTCAGGCACCGAAGCTTTGCTTCTCGAGACAGAAAATTCCATGAAGGCAGGCACTAGGTACCCTCACTTCCTTGCAGAGGTCCCCAGAGCACAGGGTCCAGCTGAGCACCACACATGTTTGCCAAGAGAATGAGTGGATGCTCTTTTTGTGGCTAAGGAAGCACACGGAGGTGGACAGCAGGGAGAAGAGTGCTTGGCAGGTCATGATGCCGGGGGTCACGCCGGCTCCTTGACTGGTCCTGGGGCTCAGCTCTATCCTCCACTTCCTGGGCTGGCTGCCCTCAGAGCAAGTTCCTGCCTTCCTTCCTTGTTCACAACCAGAGCAAGACAAAGCCCCTGGGAGCAGCTCAAGGAACTTGGTGCAATCTTCAGCTCCAAGGGTCAGTCTGCCAGAAGAGGTGAGTGAGGTCGGAGAGAGGCTAACTCGGGACTGTGCCGGCTCTCTGACCTTGGGCAAGGGTTTCATCTCTCTCTGTCTCCACGTCTTTCTTCGTAAAAAAGAATGCACCATAGCTGTAGGTGCCCACAGGATTGCCATGATGAGTAAATGTGCAAATGCATGCACAGTTCTTTGTGGGATGCCGTGCACACAGTAGCTGCTCAATAAATGTTGGCTTTTTTAATGATCCTAAATAGTAGTGGCCTTGAGCTGGGGCCTGGGGTCCCAGCTTCTCAACTTGGGAGTTTCTCCTCACTCCCCACCCTCTGCAGTCCCCTGAACCCGTCCTTCTCTCTGCTTTGTGCAGGGGAGAGTGCTAGCCCCTTCCTCCCAGCACTATTGTGTGGATTAATTAGTGCTAATTAATGGGCTTTGAAAAGGAAAAGCACCCAGGTGAGTGCTGATCATGGTTATTAATGGGAACCACAACTGGAGAAGGTGCTGAGCAGGGTCCCAACATCAAACAAATCTCAGAACAGTGAGGGGAGCTGAGAAGTGGCTCTTAAACTTGGAGGCTGAGGTGCCAGGCCTGCCAGCCTGCCAAGGGGTTCCCACCAGAACAAAACCCGCAGTCGTGCAAAACCACTCATTGAGCCACAGGGGGTGTCTCAGAGGAGTGCCCCGGACTGGAAGGGCCCTGCTAGTTACTGGACCATAGTCATCCCTTCAAGGACAATTGCAGCCAAGGCAAGCCCTGTGCCCTTTTGAAAAGTGGCTGCGCCCCGCACACCCTGAGGTGGGATGGAGCTGCTCACCACAGAGATAACAGTAAGAACTGCCACATGTTCCTGCTCACCATGCAGCAAGATCACCTGCTAACACCAGGAGCTGGGGATGCTGCATGAGGGCATTGTTTCTGTCTTGGGGGGACCAGCTTAACTGTGGGGCAATCTGCAGTCAGTAAAACTTGCTCTTTTAGAAGACACTTCTAAAAGCCTTGGCTTACACAGGAAGTCCTGTAGCCACCCCCATAATTAAGGTGCTGTCCCATCAGCCTGCCAAGGGGCTCCTATCAGAACAAAACCACTCAGTGAGCCACAGGGGGGTGTCTCAGAGGAGTGCCACTTCGTGTCAGACCCTCTCCTTGTCCTCAGCCTGGGAAGCACTGGTGTGTTTCCATCCCTGTAGCCTTGCCCGTCCTGGAACGCCACATAAATGAAATCATGCAGCAGGCAGCGGCGAAGGCTGCTTCATCCACCCTGTACGATGAGTCTTCACCGAATGCATGGAGATGAATGCTCACAAAGTCCACGCTCTGAGGATTTGACGTGTGTGTTAATCTCTTTTCACCTTAAGACCATTCTGCTAGTTACCTTAATTAAGATCATACTAATAAGTCACAGGGAGAGAGCTGAAAATCAAGATTTCTATGTCAAAGTCCACGGGTCCAGTCACTGTGGCCTTCATAGGCACATCGGGTGGCCTATCTGGACACCCCATAGCAGACATGGATAATTGTTTGCATCAAGTCTACGGTCTTTTCCAGAGGCCTGCTTGTCCCTGGAGCTCATCTACCTCCTGAACACTCACTTCCTTTTCTCTGTGAACTAGAGACCTGTGCCTGACCTGGGTTACAGCTCCTATAAGAAACACACTACCGTTCTCACACAGGCACAAAACCGATGGCCGTGGGCAGGGGCCTCAGCCCGATAAGAGCGGGCGCCTTTTGGGAAGATAGGGATGAGGTCAGGGGACTGAGGGCAGCGGGGGCTTGCGGACCAGTAGGGAGAAGTTCCATCTCCTGGAGAACCCGGCTGGTTTCTTTGGGACTCACTCTCTAATTTCATTCTGCGGCTGCTTTGTTGATTTACAAGCCCAGTGGGATCTGGGGGTGCAGTGGGGTTTGACACCACACACATTTCTTTGGAGAAGTGCTGATGGGGCTGGGAGGCAGCATTCACATGGGCTCTGCGATGAGCACACCCACCAGGCATTCTCCTCCTCCAGGGCCCGCGCCTCGCAGTGCAGAGTGGGAGGAACGCCTGTAGCACGTGACCCTCGTCTTCCCCAGTGACATCAATTACTCTGATGTGCATGGGAGTGCATTGACCTACTTGGTGGTTTCATAAATATAAATAAATTAAACGGTAATGCCTAAGGCCGCCTGGGCAAGCATGTGGGGAGGGAGGGAGAGAGCTGCGGTGGGGGGTGAGTGGGGAAGACCCGCAGGTCTTGGCACAGGAGAGCCAAAGGGGCTGGGCCTTGGGGGAGAGGAACAGCCACCGGCTGCTGTGACAGAACCCTCCTCTCTAGCATTGCCTGAGCTTGCTGCTCCTGCCCAGGGGCAGAGTGGTCCCTGGGAAACCAGGACTGGTGATTTCTTGTTGCCAGCAGCCTAGTCCATTTATCCCAGTGCATCAGAGAAAATCTTTCCAGCTTTTGCTTTGAAGTGAGTTTGAAGGAGAGGGAGCTGCTATTGATTCTCAAGGAAGAAAGGGGAAGAAACCATGTGCAGAGGCCACAACCCTTCCTGAAGGGCCTGCACATCCTGCTCTTTGCACAGGAGGCAGGGACGCTATGGTCATTCCCATTTTACAGATGAGAACACAGAGGCCCAGGCAGATGCAGTGTGTGCTCAGGGTTTCCTAACTCAGGAACCATGGCCTTTCTCCCTCCACAGAGGGGCTAGCACTCTCTGCTCTGAGGGTCTGATTGGTCTGGGGACTCCCCTCATTCCATCTCCCTGTCTATGTCCAGTGTCTGCTCCATCAATAGCTGCCTTGCTCCTCAGCGTCCTGGTCTCTGGCCTTGTCCCTTTGATTCCTCCAGTTACCCCTCTGCCAAGCACTGTTCCCCTCAGCCCCCCTTTACCAAGGGGGACAGCATCCCCTCTGCCCTGCAGCCGATTGCCTGTAATCGCAGCCACACTGCTCTCTCCCACCACTGTCACAAGCGCCACGACACCCTGCCTGGCATTACAAGCCACCCTTCCCTTTCCTTTTCCTTTTTAAAAATATAACTTTTTGATTTCAGAGAGAAAGGAGAGATAGAAGCATCAATTATGAGAGAGAGAATCATTGATCAGCTGCCTCATGCACACACCACAATGGGGGTCAAGCCCACAACCTGGGCATGTGCCCTGCCCAGGAATTGAACCAGGACCTCCTGGTTGATGCTCAACCTCTGAGCCATGCCGGCTGAGTGCAAGCCACCCTTCCAGGTCTGTGTCTGCTCCTCCTTGTTAGGCTATGAGCTCTTTGGGGACTGTTTTGTGGTCCAGGCTCAGACACCTATTCCACGGGAACAGGCATGCACCCTAGCCACGCCATCACCCATGAAATGGGGAGGGAGGGGTGGTCCAGAGACCTCCAGGTCCTTTCCAAGCCCTCGCTCCAACTGTGGTCCTCACCATACAGGGCCCAGAGGGCTTACCTCCTGCCCTGCTCCAGAAATCTGCACTCTGACATGCACAATTGCTTTCAGCCAAAGGAAAGAAGTTCTGACATTTGGGGCTGGGGAGCTCCCTGGGGCCCTGCAGAGGGCCGTCTGTTCCTGACCACAGGCCAGGCCTGCTCTGTGGAGATGGCCTAGTCCCCACTTCTACCCCACCCCATCCCACCCCACCCCACCCTACATACAACATTAAAGGACCCTCAGGGAATGGAGAAAATAGAAACATTTAAATTCTCTGCTTCTGTCCCTTTTACTCAGATGACTGACTCACTCTGGCCTCGCCCCCCCAGCTCTGGCTTTCCCTCTAACCCTAGGCAGGAGCATTACCCTTCTTCTAGGTCCATTTCCAATCTGAAACTTAGTGGCTGGGACTCCTGGTCTATTCAATACCCTCCCCACACTACGCCCATGCCACGCCCACACCACACCACCAGCATAGGCCTGCCAGCTCTCAGCAGCTGTCCTACCTCAGATGTGGATGTCTGGGAAGAATAACATGCCCCGAATCTGAGCTGCAGGTTGGCGGCCATCAGGCCCGCGTCAGGGTTTGAACGACACCCTTTTGCCTAGCTGCGAAGGGGCCCTCAGATGCTGGACTGAGGCATGAGGCTTGCTCAGTGTGAGGCTGGACATTGCAGAGTGGTTGGCGCCAAGCTCCCAGGGCCCAGAGTTCCTGGCCTCCCCACCATGTGTGCCTGTCTGAGACGGGACACATCAGACATGGGTGGCATCTCCAGCATGGCTCTGGTGGCTTAGAGAGGTGCTCTTCCTATCTAAAGTGGGATGAAGAGGCTCAGCAAAGGGCACACAAGGGAGGACACTGTGGGAAGGACACTGTGGGAAGGGCACTGTGGGAAGGCACTGTGGGAAGGGCACTGTGGGAAGGGCACTGTGGGAAGACACTGTGGGAAGGAACTGTGGGAAGACACTGTGGGAAGGGCACTGTGGGAAGGGCACTGTGGGAAGGCACTGTGGGAAGGACACTGTGGGAAGGCACTGTGGGAAGGCACTGTGGGAAGAGCACTGTGGGAAGGACACTGTGGGAAGGCACTGTGGGAAGGGCACTGTGGGAAGGCACTGTGGGAAGGGCACTGTGGGAAGGACACTGTGGGAAGGACTGTGGGAAAGCACTGTAGGAAGGCACTGTGGGAAGGCACTGTATGAAGGCACTGTGGGAAGGCACTGTGGGTAGGGCACTGTGGGAAGGGCATTGTGGGAAGGCACTGTGGGAAGGGGATTGTGGGAAGGGGAGTGTGGGAAGGCACTGTGGGAAGGGGATTGTGGGAAGGGGAGTGTGGGGAAGGGCACATGGGAAGGCTGAGACTCAGGCTCCTCTACTGCGAGTTGGTGCCACAGTGGTGCCCGTCTCCTTGAGTGCCTGAAGGTAGGGAGGTGCCTGGGCAGTGCTGGTGCCCGGTGAGCCTGTACTAACATTAGCTCTTATTACTCAGAGCCAGAGCAAACATTACAGGTGCCTGGCAATTTGCTATCGTGTCACATGGATGCTTTTGGTTCAGATTATCCCTGACAATGTTCTCTCCCAGGACTATCCCAAGCACCCCCTCACTCATTCAGTGTCCTTGGGCTCACCTCTTGTGATGCGTGGCACAGTGGAGTCAGGACTTCTTGTGTTCTAGCCCCAAAAGTGCAATTAAGTGAAAAGGAAGATGACGTGTGCGTGTGTGTTCTTTGTGGGTTAAAACAGCCGTTTCATCGTTTCTGTAAGTATATGTGTGCGTGCGGAACACGACCAGCACTGGTGTTTAAGGCCCGCTACCATCCTCCGGGCTCCCTCAGTGGATGGCTAGCAGCCCTGCTGCCCTTAGCTGGACTGTGTGGGAAGTGGCCGCAGGACAAGGCTGGCGGCAGCAGGTGCCATTGTCGGGGCACCGGGGTGGGAGCTGCCAGGGCAGGGACCCACTCGCTGCGGAGGCTCTGGTGAAATGTCACTACTGCGAGGACCATTCCTGGCCTGTTTCTTGTCAGAGAGAACCACACTTTGCTGTGCACTCTGAGTGCTTGTATTTGTGCCACTGGCCTTCAGGGGCTGTCCCCCAGGGCACTCCGAGGATAGAGTGGCCTTCGAGTCCTCGTGTCCTGAGCCCCAGCATAGGCCTGGTCTACAGAGGCTCTCGGTGGATGTGTGTGAGAAAGGCGTGGATGCCCTTGATGCCTGACTGCTTCTAGAGCCCTTGGATGCTGGGAGGAGGGACCAGAGGGACCAGCCTCCTCCATTACAGACCCGGACAAAGAGGGCAGGAAGTGGCAGCTCCAAGACCACACAGCTGGCGGCTCAGTGGGGACTAGAATGCAGGGCTGAGTGAGCCCAGGGCTCTGTTCTCTGCAGCTCAAGATTGTGGCCCACTTCCCATCTTACCCTCCTCTCCCTCCATGGACAGGGAGCATGGTCTACCCCACCCAAAAGGCATCAAAAGAGCAGATCCTGCTGAACCTTCCAGTGTAATCCTCTAAGCTGGCTGTCATGGGGATCCCTACCGTCTGCAGCATCCCAGTGGAGAGACCAGCTCTGCTCCTTCTGAACTTCACCCCTATGTTTGGGGCAGCCTGTGGGAGGGCACTTGGGGGAAGGGTTTCTGCAGGCACCCTTGAGTTACCAGGGCATCCTGCTCCTCCTTCAGGTCAGGCCTCACCAGGTTATTCTTTTTCTTATAAACAAAAAACTAACCAACATCTTTTTATCGACTTCAGAGAAGAAGGGTGAAGGAGAGGAAGAGAGAAGTAAGTGATGGCTGCTTCCTGCATGCCCTCTATTGGGGATCAAGCCTGCAACTCAGGCATGTGCCCTGATTGGTAATGGAACCGTGACCTCCTGGTTCACAGGTCCACGCTCAACCACTGAGCCACACCAGCTGGGCGACAAGGTTACATTTTCCAGCGTTCTCTTCTCACACATCTTATTGCTGGTCTCTCTGGACAGACCCAGGCTGGCCACGAGCCACGAAATCCAAATCTGAGACCTTTTGTGGAGATCAGCGAGCCCGCACCAGCACTGGGTTTAATCCCACTCCATCCAGTTACCATTCTCACCTAAGACACAAGTGGGATTTCCATGGGGCTGGGGAGGAGGGGCTTATGGCTTGGACAGCCTGACTCTCTGCAGTGTTCTTGCTTCCTACGTCTCTCCTCGCATGCCCCGGGCTGTCCTGGCAGGGACTGCGTGAGTCTCCAGTGAGGCCACTCCTTCAGGGCCCCTGTTCCCTGGTCCCCATTCCCCTACCTGCCTGGAGGGGAGGCTCTGGAGGGGAGGCCCAGCATGTTAGGAAGCTTGCCAGAACTTCCCACAGAGGCTCTCATTACACCTGGCCTCCCTCCCTCTCCCTCTTCCCAGCCTGTCACATCCGCCCAGAATGCCCCTCTCCCGGGCTTCCGTGGAGCCCTCCTGTCGGTTACTGTGCACAAAGCCATGCACAGCCAGCCAAGGCCCACTCTCCAGATGACGGACGAGGTTAGGGGCACTGTATCAGGACACATGTGGATGTGAGTGCTCGAGTCCCACTCCCCTCCTTCTGGCTGGGAAACCTCCGCCAGTTGTGCAACCGCGCTGAGCATTCATTCTTTTATTTGCTGTGCCAGGATGCCTCCCTCACAGGGTTTTGATGACAATGGAAGATAGCCACAGTGCCCGCCTGTGACTGTTCAATAGCTAAACTGGTGGTTACACACCACCTGCCTGGCAAAAAGGCAGAGCAGGGACGGCAACTGGTCTCTGTCCACAGTGTCCACACTTCCCATTCCTCCTGGTCCTGCCCTGTGTTGAGCCCCATTCTGGGCTCTGTGCACAATGGATGGAGCAGGACCGCCCTCCAAACGCCACGGCGAAGGCGACCACGTGAGCAAACAGCTCACCCGGCGACCCTTGTCCTCCAGGCCGCTTGGGCCTGAGACAGTAGTGGTCAGCAGGGTGGTCCACAGGTCTCCTCTGCTCCTTCTGAAATTGCCCCTCGAGCATCCCTGAGAAGTAGGGGAGGGACTTCACCTGACATCAGGAAACCCAGGGGCTAGCCCCTCACCCTAAGGGCAGCGGCGGCACAGATGACGGAGGAGTGTTCCCTGGCCGAGCCCATCTGGTCTCAGAGCTGCAGGCTCTTCCCAGGCTGGTTTCCAGGGGCACTGGGACCACGGCGGTCGGTGCTTCTCCCCAGTGCTTGGAGACACTAGCTAACATGAGACTGAACAGGGAGGGGGGCTAATTCTAGGTGGAGGCCCCAGCAGAGCGGGAGCCATCTGGCCAAAGCCACAGGCGGAGCATTGGTCCCTGTTCTCACCTCAGTACCTTCTAGTCTATTCCAGAGGCCGGACCCCACCCAGATCAGGGAAGGAGGGAGCAGTGCTGAGGGGCTGGGGGCAGGTGGGTCAGGGAAGTTGATGCTTGCATAGAGGGCTCTAGAGCGGGGAGGAGCCTTTGGACGGTTCCACCAGGAGCAGGTGACAGTCATCTCATGCTCTGGGGGACACGGCCTGCTGAGGATTCCGTCCCGTGTCCAGGTGCACAGCTCCCATGTTTCAGTGGTGTGCGTCCAGCACCTCAGTGGGGGCGAGGGGAGGGGGTGAGACTGCCCCCACCGAGGTCGAGATGACCAGTAGAGCGTGGCGACAGTCATGAGGTGGGGCCGCTCCAGGGCCTCCGGCAGTCTGTCTGTTCCTGTCCTCCGGACAGACACATGGCCAGCCGGTTCTTCTCTGACAGATGCTTTGGGCAGGTGGCCATGTGCTGTGGTGGCCACAGGAAGACCTCTTGTTTTTTGCTAGGGAGCTGCTACCCTGACCTGGGGCACCTGCTTTGGCCAAGACTTGTCATTTCTCTCGAAAACTGCAACAGTGGACATGCAGGCAAGGACTAAGGTGCCTGAAGCATGCTGTCATTCAATTCTCCCAGGCCCCATGATGGGGTGCTGTCAGTATCTCTATTAAGTAGTTGAAGAAACTGAGAGTGAGAGGGTCAACAAGTGAGGAGGGCAGAGCAGGGGCCTGGGGGCAGGCTCCTGGCACCTGTGCCCTCCCAGTCTCCTCACAGGCTCTCCCAGCAGCCGGCTTCTCTGCTCGGTGTCGGAAGGCAGTGCCAGCTGTCCCCTAGTCCTGGCTGAGTGTGATGACACTCTCTCTAGGGTCCCGGGACCCAGACGAGGAGCTGGCCGCAGTGGAGTGGGACCAGTGCACTCCTTGTCTGCAGCCCGCAGGCTGGCGCCTCACAGAGCCCCTCAGAGGTGAACTCACGGGGAAGGGCCCCCACCTCGCAGCTATTCCTCTGGGATGGCAAAGGTGAGGAGGGACAATGTGACTTTAAAAATGGAAAGTCTCCCTTGGTTTTCAGGGTGAGATCTTTCCCTCTTCACACCTCCTCTTTGCCTCCCCCCTCCCCCCAACTTTGACAGAGTCAGGTGCATAGCCTGACAGGGTCTCCGTGGGGCAGCGGGAGCGGAGCTCTGAGTCTGCCTGTGCCCTCGAGAGCCCTGCGGTCCTGCAGGAATGACAGCCCTTCTAAACCTGGATCAGGACCTCCACACCCCACGACAGGGCTCCCCACATGGGGACATCACACCTATTTCACCAACACTGACATGGCAGGCTCGGTCACTTAATTCCATGCTGACCCTCTGAGCTGAGCTCTGTGTCACCGCCACCTAAGGCCGAGCAGGAGGCGATTCGCGCAACACTGCTCTAGTGTTCACGCTCCTAACCCCTTCTCCCCCCAGGGAGAGTGAGCAGGGCCACAGCCTCCCCTTTGCCTCTGCCAGCAAGGGGTCTGCTTGCTGAAGATCAAGTGTTACCTGCTGACTGGAGTGCCCATTCCAGGCACTTCCAATGTCCCACCTGTCCATGGTGGTCGTGGGTGGCTATGGGTGACTGTGGGTGGCCATGAGTGGCCATGGGTGGCTGTGGGTGGCCATGAGTGGTCGTGGGTAGCTGTGGGTGGCCATGATAAGCTGTGGGTGGCCGTGGGTGACCGTGAGTGGTTATGGGTGGCTGTGTGTGGCCATGAGTAGCTGTGGGTGGCTGTGGGTGGCCATGAGCAGCTGTGGGTGGCCGTGAGTAGCTATGGGTGGCTGTGGGTGGTCATGGGTGGCCGTGGTTGGCTATTAGTGGTCGTGGGTAGCTGTGGGTGGCTGTGAATAGCTATGGTGGCTGTGGGTGGCCGTGAGTGGTTGAGGGTGGCTGTGGGTGGCCGTGGGTGGCTGGTGGAAACTGTCTGGCAAAGTGATCCTAACTCCCATTGACTTCAGCTCCCGGCAAAGCTCCCGTGGACAAAGCCCTCTCCCCTGAGGCCCTGAGTGGGGCATCACGGGGCATCGCAGAGGATGGGGCATTTTGCAGGTTATTATGGAAACACACAGGTGCCTAATGCCAGGGAGGTAGAGCTGGAGCCGTCACCTCCACAGCCAGGCCGGGCTGCGAGAGAGCTCTGAGGTACACTGACCCCGAGGGACTGTCAGCATTGCACATCTGAGGTGCTGTGTGTGTCAGCAGGCAGGGTTGGCTGGGGGTTCCCGTTCCCACCCTCGCAGCCAGCCGTCTGTCTGTCCTCTTCACTAGACCCTTCCTTACCTCCCCCTCCTTCTGCCTCCCTCTCCCTGTGGCAGTGGGAGCTTCAGTGTGGGACCAGGGACCCTGCTGCCATATAGAGAGAGGAAAACAGGCTTCATCAACTCAAATAAATAAAATAAGCCCACATGGGGTCGGAGGGGTGGGGCGCTGCCAAGTACAGGCGCGGCTCTGGGAGGCTCCTACCGGGAGAGCTGGGGTCGAGCCCCCACTGGCTGATTCCAAGCCTTGGATGAGCCTGGGGAAGCGGGAAGTGGGTGGCGGCTCTCCACCATTAGGATCAAACACAAGCCTAGGAAGGGGCTGCATTGAGGGCAGATGACAGCCGTACCTGCGCATTAGCGGGCAACCACAGACCCTCCTCCCAACCCCGCTGCTGCCAGGAGAGGACCAGAGGACCGCCGCGAGGCAACCTGGATCCTCCTGACAGGCAGCTACTCATTTGTTCAAACAAACACGCACGGAACTCTTTATCTGAGCAAACAAAGCAAACTCGTCTGAAGACAGAGGCCCTCCCCCACACACTGTATTTCATTAACATAAACTGTTTGCAGGGGGCAGATTAATTCTAGGCGTGATTTCAGACACGGCTCATCGTCCTGGCAAAGAAGAAGAGGCCCGGAGGCCTCTGCATCCCCGCGCACACCGTGGCCCCTCGCTTCAAAAGACTCAGACCTAGTAACGTCGGGTGAAATGGGAAGAGGCCTGGGATTCACTTTAAAACACTTTAATATGCAGCCCTGGCCGGTGTGGCTCAGTGGACAGATTGTCGGCCTGTGGCCCAAAGAGTCCCGGGCTCAGCTCCTGTCAAGGGCACAGACCTCGGTTGCAGGCTCCTCCCCGGCCCGGGCCCTGGTCAAGGCGTGTGCAGGGGGCAACCAATCGATGTGCCTCTCTCACATCCATGTCTCTCTGTCTCTCCCTCTCTCTGCCACTCCTCCTAAAAATCAGTGGGAAAACATCCTCGAGTGAGGATTAACAACTACAAGATAAGAAAACACTTCAACATGCACATGTGCACAGCCATGGACACAGCAATAGTGCGGTGAAGGTGGGGCGGGACGGGGTGGCGGGTCAGTGGGGAAAAGGGGGATGTCTGTAACACTTTGAATAATGAACATAAAGTAAATGAAACACTTCAGCCCGCATGGACAAATCTTTTTTCTTCTCTTTGTTAATTCTCACCTAAGGCTATTTTCCCCATTGATTTTTAGAGAGAGTAGACGGAAGAGAGGGAGGGGGAGGGAATGACTGAGAGACACACGTCCATCGGTGCCTTCCTCATATGCCCCAGCTGGCCGGCAATCCAACCTCAGACCCTCCAGTGTTCGGGCTGACACTCACACCACTGTGCACACTGGCCAGGGCACGAACAAATCTAGGTGATGGTATATGAGATTCATTATTTTACACAATTTGAAATATTTTATAATGGTTATTTTTTACATGAAAAAAGCGATCTTTGCTCAGCTAGTGTAGGAAAGGGGGGATTAGGATGCATAAAGAGGGGACAGAGTGAGGGGGGCCTTAGGGGAAAGGAGGTGTTCCCAGCATCCCATCACCCAAGGGGCATCCTGGTTTCTCCACAGTCTGCCTCCCGCTTCTTAGTCTGGGGTTGCCCTGTAGGCTACACGTGACCCCTGCTCTGAGGACTTACACATAATCCAGGAGACCACAGTGGCCCAGCCTGGAGCTGCCTACTGGCAGACGCCCGCCCAGCACACAGGACCCACTGGCCCTGTCACCGCCATTTCCTGTGCTGCTCAGAGCTTGGAGCACACACATGGTCGAGGCTGTAGCAAGTCCGTCCTGGGACAGGCACAGGCGGGAGCCCTGCCAGGTTTGGTACTTTGGTGCCTGGCTGCTGTGGCACGCACTCCGCCTGCCTGGCTCAGCATCTAATCATAAGCCACTCTGCTCTTGGCATTCTCCGTGGCCTCAGGTCCGGGTCTGACCCCTCTCCTCAGACGCTGGTGTCACAGAACCCAGCTTACAACAGGAGCTCTGTTTACAACAGTTTGAGAAGAAGGGTGCTCCCAGGAATCTTCTCTCTCCAGGACTCTACCTCCTGGGGTATCCATGCCCTCCCAGGGCCCCCTTTGTACTAAAGATTTCCCTGGGCTCCAAAGGGGTCTCCTCAGGTCTGGAAAAAGGGGAGGCAGGGCTGGGTAAAAGGGCACCTCTGAAGGTTCTGGCAGGAGAGACCACAGCCTGGGGCCGGGGCAGCAGGTGGGGGACTGCTGGCCTGGGCTGAGGCTGTGCTGATGGAGAAGCACAGGGCCTGGAGGACCAGCCCTCAGGGTGCACCAGCCATCAGAGTCCAGTGTCCCGCCAGTCCCTCCTCAGCTCTGCGCTGCCGGGTTGGCCTCCTCACTCCCTTGTGGAGTCCCAGCCCTCATCTCCCTGCTGCGTAATTCACAGTGCCCCTCCCCCTGGAGGCTGCCACAGTTGGGAGGGCCTCAGAGCTGGGATGGAGCTGGTGCAATGCAGCCCCGACCTTACACACAGAGGTCACGTTGGCCTCATCCAGGCCTGAAGCATTCTGAGGATCCGTGCGTGTGTGTACATGTGTGTGCAAGTGCATGCATGTGTGCACGTGCAAATGTGTGAGTGTGTGCATGTGGGTACTAGTGTTTGTGTAAGTGTGTGAGCGTGCATGAGGGTGCAAGTGTGTGTGAGAGAGTGTGTGTGCATGTGAGTGTGCATATGAGTATGTGTGTGCACCTGCACAGGATCCTCCATTTCCCTGAGGGCCCCCTGAAGGCTGTGTCTGTCTTCCTTTTCTGGGAGACACCACAGGACCTGGCATGGCTACCAGATCCCTCTCCCCTGACATTGAGCCTGGAAGGCCTGTCTTGCAGTAGACTGGGTGGGACAGGCTCAGGAGTGGGCGGCAGTCATGCATGTAGAGCTCACAGCTGCAGCATGCACTGCATGGCGGGCAGTGCCCCATGTACTACCTGTTCAATCACACAGCCTTCCTGTGCCTCTTGGGTAGGTGCCGTCACCAGCCCGTTTCCCAGAGGGAAAACTGAGGCATGAGAATGTTAATTCCATGCCTCAACCTGGCAGCCTGGTCCAGAGCCCAAGCTCCCACCTGCCACCCTAAACTGCTGCCCTCCCAAGGCTCCGAGAAAGGGAGCCCTGATCTCGCCGCTCTGGGTTATACTCAGACAGGAGACCATGTGGAGCCACATCCTCCAGGCTCAGGATTCTCTTTCTCAACAAGCAAATGAAGACTGCAGACATCGGCCGCCGAGGTGTCTAATACCTGGCATTGGTAAGGCACTTACCAGGAGGCATCCCCTGCCCTTGGGAGAGAAGACAGGGAGGGAGATGGCCAGCTCCTGGTGCTCCTGACGGGGTCTGAAGGCCCAGTGTCTGCTGTCCTGCCCTCGGCAGCATCTGCCCACGTGGCTCTACACACACAGGCCTCAGTGGTCAGCAAACGCCAGCGTCAGTAGCAAGGAAAACAGACCTCTGCCCTTTAGCACAGCTGCCTGCTATTCTATCCTCCCCACTGTCGTGACCTCTGGCCTCTCGCACACCTTCCCCCAAATGGCAGATTCCCCCAGGGGCCAACAAGCTGCCTCTTGGGGTGCCTCACTGGGACTGGCCCGGATCCCTAAGGTGGCACCTCTGGGCTGCAATGCAGCCCTGAACCAAGAGTCTGATGGATGGCACAGGCAGGAATGAAAACCGCTCCCATGGCACCTGCAGTGGGTACCTGGCTAGAGATGAAGGATGATGGACAGACGACCAAAGGCTGGCTTACAGGCGTCTCACCACCCCCAGTCCCAGAGCCGCGACACCACAGCCTCACTTACTAGGAAGAGACTGAGGGCTGGCCAGGTGTGGAGCCCTCCTACTCTGCCCACCACAGGGTGGGGGCTCCCACACCCCTCCCGCTGGAACGAAACCAGCTGCGTTTCTCAGGCCCCTGTTAGAGGGAGCCAGGCCTGACCTGGCATGGCAATCGGCGATCAAAAAAGGGAGACGCCTTTTCAGCCTAGCCACAAGGAAAACAGGGCACCCAGGACACCAGGGCTGTCTGAGACACATGACAGATACTGAGCTCCTGTCTGTGGCTCCATCTCAATCTGAAGGACATGTCCTGCTGTTTCTCAATGCGGGCGATCTGGCATTTGGGGCAGTGAAGAAGTTGGTTAATTTCCCCTGCCTTCAGGTACTAAATGCCAGGAGCACCCCTCAGGCATTTGTGACAAACAAATATGTCCCTAGCAGTCAGACATCATTGTGGGGTGAGGCTGTCCTGGTGAGGAAGGTCTTCTGACCCGCCGTTGCTCTGAGGGTCCCCTATTTCGAGACCCCAGGCACAGCAGTGGCTCCCCTCTGGGCTCAGCTTCTGTGATACATCTGTCTCCAGGTGTCTCTGGGGGCTAGGCGACCTTCATCTAATGTCCCTGAACAGCTCCGGCTCCTTCTCACTTCAGGTACTTGGTTCTCTCTCTCTGGCCAGGCTTTGCAGGCCCCTCCCTGATCTATGGCTCCCTCATTCCTCTCCCAGGGGTTCCAATCTGTAGGCCTCTGTGGTTGGAGCCTCAGGCAGGGGGGGCCATGGGAGGGTGGGACATGTCCCTATAGACCTCCCATGAATCCTCTCCTGTCATCCCTGCCCTCTGACAGGGTCTGTGTGCGGTTTGAATTCCTCATTGTTCCTTTGTCAAGATGGAGCTCTCTGCAGTGCACTCCACCTCTTCCCTCCATGGTTCTGCTTTGCATTTCTATGGTGGGTTTCCTCCTGCCAGATGTAATGAGCATGCTGTCTTTCTCGTCATTCGCACGCACACAGATGCACACACAAGCTCACACACATGCACACACACACACACACACACACGCACGCATGTACGCACACACCCTTTGATGTTGCCTTGAGACACTTCTCTGAAGAGATGAGGGTATGGAAAGGTGTAGGGGAGCTTTAATGAGAAAGGCTTTCTTCACGTGGGGATGAGGGAGGGCTGGGAGAGTCATTAGAACAGGGATCAAGGAAGTCAGTGGTCAGTAGGCCCACTATTTCTGAAGGGCTTTAAAAAATATCCACTTCTTGCCTGTCCAGCATGGCTCAGTGGTGGAGCATAATCCTATGCACCAGGAGGTCACCATTCAATTCCCAGCCAGGGCACATGCCTGGCTTGCAGACTCGATCCCCCCAACAGGGGGTATGCTGGAAGCACCTGATTGTTGATACTCTCTCATCATTGATGCTTCTCTCTCTCCCCCATCCCTTCCTCTCTGAAATCAATACAAACATATTTAAAAAACATCTACTGCTTTCTAGTTAAACTATAACACATATTCATTGCAAGGAGTTTGGGTGACTTAGAAAAGTGGAAATAAGAAGATAGAAATGACCTGTGACCCTCTAACAGGAGGCAGCAAGGACTATTTTGGTGCAGTTCCTTTGTAATCTGTTGCTCTGGGGGAGGTGGGCCAGATTAACTGCTTATGCACTTTTAATGCTCCCCCACTCCATGTAACGAAAGGACTTTGATGCTGTGCTATTACATCATCGTCAACAGCATCATTATAAGGACTAGGCAGTATTTCCTCCTGAGGACGCTGCCATAGATCCCCGGTCTCCCAGGATCTTGAGACTCTCTGGCCGGCCCTGCCTACCTCCACCCAGGTCTCCTGACACAGAAGCCCACCCCTCTCCCTGGCTCTGTCTTTCTCCATCATCACAGCCTGGCATGGAGCATCAGTGTCAGTCCCACCCCAATGCTACCCTCCTGGGGACCATCCAGAGATGGAGTTTTTCCAATCTACTATGTGGTACATAGGCAACCTTTTAATCTCTACTTATAGTGTAACCAATATCAGACCATCTTTCCTCAACATCCTTCCCACCCAAAGGGCAGAAGGAGGCAGGTGTGGAAATATATTGATAAAAGTGGTGAAGGAACAAAATGGCATGTCTCATGCCCAAGACAAAATCCTGTGGGAACAGGAAACTTATTATTATTATTTTTGTTAATCCTCACCTGAGGATATTTTCCTATTGATTTTTAGAGAGAATGGAAGGGAGAGGGAGAGACAGAGAGAAACATCGATGTGAAAGAACCCCATTGATAGTTATCTCCTGCACGCACCCCAAATAGGACCAGGGAACTTCCAAACAAGGTACATGCCCCTGACCAGAAGTGAATCCAGAACCCTTCAGTCTGTGGGCCGATGCTCTATCCACTGAGCCAAACCACCTAAGGTGGAACAGGAAACTAATTAACAGGAAACTAATTTTTTGTTCTGTGTTTCCCACAATAAATGACCACACTCAGCATCAGTAACTGCAAACATGGAAAGAGACACATATACCAGCCCATTGTTCCTGCTGAAAGGAGAGATTGAACTCAAGTCCAGGTCTGAAGGCAAATGGCACGGCCCCAGCTAAGCAAAACGCTCTCAGGGAGCCACCGCCAGCACTGGGCAACCACAGTGAGAGTACTGTGGCTCCCGTGGGGAAACTCCCAGACTTAGAGGCCCGAGTTCCAGATGCCAAGGAATCCTGTTCTCAGTCCAGAGCTTCTGAGGTGATGTGCTCTGTTTGTAATGGGGTTCCTACAGCAAACACAGGCTCCCTGGAAGTTCAGAGTTTGCTCTGATCAGCCAGACTTGCCGTTCAGCTCAGAAAAAAAATCCCAGCTGGCACACCAAAGGTTCAGAGATGCAGCAGGCTGGGGAGGAGAGGTAGCAGTATCAGAGAGCCTATTACCAATTGCAATAATATTATTTCTATGCTTGGGTGAAATCCACAAGAAAGAAAATTCTGGAAACAGATGCAAGGGGAGTAGTCAGTATGTGTCTCTGGGCCAGTGCAGCCTGCTTTACTACACTCACAGGAGGAAATGAAACCATGCATTCTAGAAAATTAACGATGAGACCGGGAGGTGGTTGACAGGGACGCAGAGAGAAAACAGTGAGAGGGAGCAATGAGGTATTCTGTTCAAAAGTCCATCTCTGTAAACCGACTTCAGCCACAGCAGATGCCTGGGCACATGGTGCATGAAAAGGCAGTTCCAAGACGAGCTGGTTGTTTGCACACAGAGGCAAACCTGAATACCCGGTCAGCTGTTCCAGCGGCTCACAGGAAACACGAGGAGAGGCCAGGAGCTAGCTTTGGGATCGGCGAGGTGGCGTTGGCAAGGTTTCCACACCTGTGTTGTGTCACTGCGAGGGCTCTCTCTTCCCTTGGCATAGAATGGCTGCCGTGATGCGCCATCACCTTTAGCACAGTGTAAATTTTCATTATTTTGTAGGGTGCTGCGGCTGGAACTGCCCTGTTCTGCATGGAGGTTTTGAGACATTATAATTACATTCTGTGGGTATGCAAATAATGACATAACCCAGTCAACTTAGGTGGGGATGACTCATTACAAATAGCACAATGTTATTATATGGAAATTAGCTTCTGCACACAGCTGACTAGAGGGGACAGAGCCAGAGACACTTTAATCATCAAGGGAGCCAGGAACTGTGGTTTCAGGACCTGGGACAGAGTCAAAAGGGCCTTGGTCACCTCACTTGGCAGAAAGGTCTCTGCAAGAAGGAAACTGGGCCTGCCCGGCCAGTGTGCCTCAGGGGTTGAGCATTACCTATGAACCAGGAGGTCACGGTTCGATTCCCTGACCGAGTTTCAGGCTCAATCCCCAATAGGGGGCATGCAGAAGGCAGCTGATCAGTGATTCTCTCTCATCATTGATTCTCATCATTGATACTTCTTCCCTTCCTCTCTGAAATCAATAAAAAATATTAAATCAATAGAAAAATAAAAGAGGGAGCTGGAAGGAAGGTATGTGGGAGGGAGTGGGGCCACCAGCAGTTAGGGCCCAATCTGAGTTGGAGGCTGAGGCCTGAGTCAGCCTGAGAGAGGGAGCTGCTATGGGTTACTTTTGACTTTTCATGTGGATGGTGCCTTCTCCCGCTCTCTTTTTGCAGCATAATTACTCCTCTAATTTGAAAAGACAACTGTCAACACCAGAATCATCATCCATAACTTCACTTTTTTTCATCTTTGGGAATATTGTCATTCTTTTAAAAAGAAAAAAATCTCAGCCAAGACACACTGGCCCGGGAACACTGAGCACCAAGGCAGGCACACCCAGCCGCCTTGTAAGCGTGGGCTGGGCTCACGGGGCACAGCCATGTCGATAGCGCAGAGGCAACATGTTCATTGCTCATTTGCTGTTAACATTTTTCCTAAAGGGTGGATGGTCACCACTTGTGAACGAAAACAGAACACAACAATGTACAGTTCTCTCCAGGTCTCATCTCTTCCTCGGTGTAAGGAGAATGGGGTTCCAGCCCAACAAGCCTCCTCATCCTGGTCATCCCTTTGATGTGCCAAGGGGATAGCATGCATTTTTAAAAAAATATATATTTGTATTGATTTCAGAGAGAGAGAGAGAGAGAGAGAGAGAGAGAGAGGGAGGGAGGAACATCAATGATGAGAGAGAATCATTGATTGGCTGCCTGCTGCATGCCCCCTACTGGAGATCAAGCTAGTAACCTGGGCATGTGCCCTTGACTGGAATCAAATCTGGGACCCTTCAGTCCACAGGTCAATGCTTTGTCCACTGAGCCAAACCAACCAGGGCTGGTATCATGGATTTTTAACAAGGTAAAATAACAATAGCTTTCCTAGAACCTTTATGTTCTGCCATATTCTTGAAGTAGAACTTATTCCTACACTTAATCGGAGTAAGAATTAGTTCAGCAACTTGCTCAAGATTACAGAGCAAAGGAATGATTGCGGCTCAGGTTCCCAGCTGGATCTCAGATCCTCCGGCTGCTCCCTGGCTGTCCGGCACAGCGCGAGGACCCGGGCTGGCGTGGGTCTGGGCTCCAGCATGCTCCTCCCACCTTGGGAGTTCTCAACTCCATGGAGAAATTCTGACGGTCTTGTCTTCATCTACATTCAAGCTCAACAAAAGTGATCTCATCTCTTATCTCCAAATGAAAACTCCACATTTTCCTTGCCTTTGGCTATGTCATTTCAGGGCTGGTGGAGTGGGGGAGCTATGGAGGGCCACGAGAACGGGGAGCACTCTGTGGTGAGGGGGACAATGCCAGCATTCGTAGGACACAGTGACCTAGCGCCCCATGTATGCATGTCCTTATCCAACACCAGGGCTGGGCTGCTTTGGTTCATACTTCTTAGGAGCTCTGAGGATCTATGAGGCCTCTGGCCACCCTATTTGGGAGCAGGATTCCCAGCCTTGTCTTTTTTGATCTTGGTGTCCAAGGTTTTGAAAGGAGAAACGCTTTTAACATTAAGAATTTAAACATTTGGCCCTGCCTGCAATATTCAGTGGTTGAGCATTGACCTATCGAACTATGGTCATGGTTCAATTCTGATCAGGGCACACACCTGGGTTGTGATGTTTCTATCCCTCCCTCCCACTCCCTTCCTCTCTGAAATCAATAAAAATGTCTTTAAAAAAGAATGTAAACAGTTGGAAAGCTATCAGGGACATTTAATGACAGTAGCCTGGGGGTAGGGGGTTACAGAATTATGTACTATAAATAACAAAACGTTATCCTAGGAAAACCACTCTCCACACAGCAGCTCATAGAGGGAAGAGCTAGGAATACAGATTCCGGCACCAGTTTCCTCCAAGCAATTAGGAATTTCTGACCAATTCACCTGAGACATGCACTGCAGCATGAGGTGGGTTTCTGGTTGGTGGCTACAAAGCCAGCAGCTTTCCCCGGGACCTCACAGGAGGTCCTTCCCCTTCTTGCCCCGTTTCCCAGGATGGCTGAGGGGGGCCCGCTGGACCCAGCCCGGCATGTTGGTCACTGCTGGGCACTTGCTGGCAGCACACCCTTCACTATCCAGCCCCAGCCCCAGCCCCCAGCCCCCAGCCCTCAACTCCCAGCCCCCAGCCCCCAGCCCCCAGCCCTCAGCCCCCAGCCCCCAGCCCCCAGCCCCCAGCCCTCAGCCCCCAGCCCCCAGCCCCCAGCCCCCAGCCCCCAGTCCCCAGCCCCCAGCCCCCAGCCCCCAGCCCTCAGCCCCCAGCCCTCAGCCCTCGGCACTCAGTCCCGGACGGCTCCTCTTCGTGCTGGTCCTTGCCCCGTCCTACCCCTGGGTGCTAGTGACTGGGAGGCACTTCCACAGAGCGCCATCCACTCTTCAGTAGCTCCTCATTGCCCAGACCAGCGGTTCAATGGGCATGTACAAATTTCCAAAACATGCAACACCTGGTGATTCAGTCAGGGCACTGACTTTCCCCTTAGATGGTCAAATAAAAAAAAATGACAACAGCCAACACAACAATAGCTGTCTGTCGTGAATGTATCAAAATTAGACCTTTTTTTTTTTTTTGCCATATTGGCCAAAAAAATCTAACATATTGCTTGGTGTGCTGCAGAATTTTAGCAGTCTGTGTGCCATGAGAGGAAAAAGGTTGACCATCCCTGACTTGGACTCACAGAATGAGCCCCTATGGAATGGGCCCCAGGAGCCTCCAGTGTTAGATGCTTTTCTTTGGAGTATGGATGCCTTTCTCCAATGACACCCTGAATGGAACCCTCACTAGGTGTGAAATGAATGGGCAAGTGACTCTCTGGATGAGCCCATCTGTTCAGTGCTCCCCAGCCCCTCTGCATGCAGTGTAAGCACGCTCTCTGAGCTCGGCCCAGCCTCCTCTGGGGTCAAGCCAGTACGGGCTGCTGGGCCTGGCTCTGGCCAGCTCAGACCACTTCCAGCTGGGGCAGGAGGTGGCATGAAACACCCCGCTGTACACCAGGCCAGCAGGGAGGTGTGCTCACGGTGGACGCCTCGGACTCACCAGTGACCCCAGGAGAAGCCAGGGCAAGTGGCCCATTGCCTTGTTGAGGGGAAGGCAGAGGACAGAGGACAGGCAGGCCCCCAGTGTGTGTGATTGGCGCAGGTTACCTAACTTCTCTGCTTCATTCTTCTCAGCCACAAAAATGGTGGGAGATCCAAATGCAGCCTGAGTCACAGAGATACGGCGAGGACCGGGGGAGGGGTGAGTTTATTCTCAGAAAAGCACCCATTCAGGGAAATGTGTGGCATGAAGGAAGCGTTCAGTATGTGTTGGCGTCTCTACTCCTGACAGCCTCCCAGGGGCCTACCCGGTCTCTGTGCCAGCACCCTGGTTCCTGGAGGGCAGGCTGGGCAGGGCTGTGCAGCTGGAGGGAGGGCCTTGAGGGAGGGCATTTGCTGTCTGCTCTTTGCAGCCCCCCCCCCCACCCCTAGGGCCTGGCTGGCAGAGCGGGAACAGCTCGCAGGCATGTGAAGGCCTCAGTGGCGGAGCTGCGAGGCGTGCAAGGGGATTTATGCCTGTAGCCCTGCTCCCTCTCGGTTGTATGGGAACGTGGATCCCTCTCTTTGCTCACAGCTGTGCCCTCGCAGCCTGGCCCACAAACAGGAAAAGCCAGCTCCCTTTCCCGGTCCCACTGCCATTCTGCGCCCACCCCTCCCCACACCACAGGCTCCCCTGGGGGCTGCTCCCTCCCTCTCCTGCAGCAGGGGCAGGTGGTCAGCCAGGCAGTGACAATTACACCCACTCAGAGCCCAGTCATTTGCATGCAGTGCCTCTCCAGGCAGAGGACACTGAGCCTGGCATTTTGTCAGGACTGCGCGGCTGTGAAGTGGCAGCTTCCTTCCCTGGCGCTGTCAGGCAGGGGAAGCTCGTGAGGAAGGGCTGGGCCTCCCCTGCCCGGCCTCTGTGGGAGGCTGCAGGCAGAGCCGGAGGCGAAGTGAGGTGAGGACAAAGCCTTCAGATCCCAAAGAGCCACTGTGCCTGTGCCCCGCACTGTAGAGAGTCTCCGAGGGACACACAAGGGGAGCCTGCAGAGGGGTGAGCATCTGAGGGCAGGGCCCCTTCCCCCGCTGGAATTCACTGAATTATGCCTTGAAAAATACTAACAGCATGATTGTGCTGCACTCCCACCCAGCAGCCCGCAGCTGCTCCCTCCCAGGCGCCCCAGCTGCTCCAGCTTGCACAGCCCTCCCCCATGGGGCTCTAAATAGACCAGTGAGACCCAGGTGCCGGGTGCCTCTGGTGCTGGCCCAGCACTTTTGGTTTTAGAAAGAGACAAAAGACCCAAAGGCGCAGGATCTCACACTGATCCTGACCCTGGATCACGACCCAGGTTCCTAAGCCCTCATGCCCAGAGCGGGTTAGGGGGTAGAGGGTAGGGGACGGAGCAGCAAAGCTTCAGCAGGGAGGCCCCCTTCACCTCTGAGGCTGAGGGAGAGCCCTCCGAGATGCCAAGGTCAGGGCCAGTGATGCATAGAGCAGGTGGGACCTTCATGAAACACTTCCAAATGCTCTTCTGTAGCCACAGTGACCAGAAACCCACTCTGCTGTTTGTTTCTTTCCTCTAACCTTTCATTGCGGCTTAAGTGCCAATATGCTCACCCATGTGTCATTTCTTCTTTAGTAAGAGCATGTGGCTCCCGCCTTTTGGGAAAAAAAGCCTTGAGCATAAAGGCAGAGATAGACTCCCTGGCGGGGGGAGCTTTCAGCAGCAGGGGAGGGGTGGTGATGGTGCGGGGGGAGGGGGAGTGACTGGAACAGAGCCTGGGCTGGGAAGCCTGGCCTCCCTCATCTTTTTCTTCCCGGGATGGTTCTGATCCACTGCCGTGGGATGGAGAGATGTGGGCACTCGAGGGGGGCCGAGTGCCATTGAGGCTGCGTTTGTGCTGAGGGCAGTGAGGCCAAGACTCCTTTGGGATGAGTGCTACATCCTTGTCTGGGACTAGGCCACATGCTGGCAGTGCCTGGCTTCACCCTCTCTCAGAGGCAGGCACTTACCAAAAGGACCCCATTTCCTGCCTCTGTTCCCACCTCAGAGCCAGTGGCATGAAGGCTCAGCTGCACATGCCCACAGGTTCCCACAGGCGCTGCCTCCAGGGAAGTCGCTTTGTCACATGTCTGAGCATCTACTTTGTGCCCTCAGCTACAAGGAGATGGTTAATGTGGTGCCACGCAGGAGTGCTCCCCCACTCCACACACCCCACTCTACACAGGGCCTAGGCACGGACCTGCACCCCTATCTCCCCCTGCCTGTGTCAAAGGCAGGTCCCTTCCTTCTACACATTACCTGGGCTGAACCCACAGTGGGTGCTCAGTGAGGACTAGCTGGTTGGTTGCCAGTCCCTGCCCTTGAGTGACTCACAGTGTGGCTGGGAGGGCAAGACGCTCGGAGAGCAGGGCCAGGCCCCATGGCATGGAAGCTGAGGTCCACCAACCCAGCTGTGTTGCTCCCCTCCTGGGGCTCCCGATAGTTGCAACCCTCCCTCTGGAACTGCTGTTAAACATGCCATAATCCTTCCCATCATGGTGGCCCTGTCTTGAATCAAATGCCACTGCACATGGCTTCCAAAATGAAAGAAATCTATGTGTAGATAGCATGGTGGCTAGAAGCTCTGGGGTTGGGCATTTCTGGGTCTCCACTCTGTGACTGATGGCAAGTTAACCTCTCCAGGCCTCAGTTTCTTCATCTGTAAAATGGTGACAGAGAACTACTTAATCAAAGCTTGCTGTGGAGATTCAATAAGATCATGGATATAAAGCACTTAGCAAAGTGCCTGCCACATAGTCAGCACTCAGTAAATAATGATGATTATTTAGTAACTAGAGGCCAGGTGCACAAATTTGTGCACATTGAAAGGAAATTAACTAGAAGAAATATTTTAATATTGCTACTCACCCTTTCTGTGAATAGAAGTGTCACAAAAATTCATGATCAACAATGACATATGGAAACACACACGTGTGATTGGCACCAGCGAGAACTTTACATGTATGGTGCATGTGTGAGTCAACTTAATCTTTTATAGATATAGAATAAACTTGCTTAATTAGACCTGATTTCTGATGTAGCTAAGCTTTTTCCAGCCCAGTGAAGCACCCCAAATTCTCTTTCAGGTAATTGTCAGCTACACACCAGTAAATATCAACACAAAGTAGATTATTGTAGATCATGCAGGGAGAACAAAGGGTAAAATATTTAGCTGTAGCAGTGTTTGACTATATTCTGTGCAGTGAGAAAATCTACAATTATTTTCAAGGTCCACCATTTCTTACTTCTTTCAGTCCACTCAAGTTTCTAAGCTTTCTAAATCTCCATTTTGTGGCTAATAAAGATAAAATAGGGTTCTACCAAGTCTCCTATCTGCCTACTCCAGGATTTCTGTGAGGATCAAATGAGATGAGCTCGGAAAAACAGTTAATAGATATTTGGTTAAAGTGTGAAATATTTGCACATGGCCATAAAGCAAGTTGTGTTTCTGGGCTGAAGAAACTGCAAGGAGGCTAGTCGCTAGGGAGAGGAAGCCGGGTGTTGCTACGTGACATCATTACCCAGCAGCAGTTTCCAGGCTGGGCAGGGCTGTGGGCTGCATTTTGTGCTGTGGGGTCTTGGCAGAATAGGCTGCAATTTGGTGGGGTGTCGCTCTGGGTTGGCAGTGGAGCCTGTGTTCCACTTGGGGGTAGCTGAGTGTTGCTTTGTGGGTGCCAGATCCTAGGGGCCATTTCTCTGTGCTTGTCACGTCAGCTCTTGCATTGAATGTCTGTCCCCCTGGTGGTCAGTGCATGTCATAGGACCAGTCAGATGGTCCTGCAGTTAACATTTTAGCCTTTTATATACATAGATTATATATAGAGATATTCTTTTCAAAAGCATAAAGGTCATGCATCAGAATTCATTCTTAAGGAAGATTTTTAAATTTGAAGAGAGCAGACCAAGTCCTGCCTTCCAGCCAGATGTAATAGTGGGGAGGCTACTCTAAAGAAATGTCAAATCTTTCTTTGGATAAAAACAGGCGATTTCCTGAAAGGCCTGGAAGATTAGTATATTTGTAGGAAGGCCAAACACAGTTACTCTCCAGCAACTCTATTTTACTGAGCAGTTACCATGTGCCAGGAATTGTGCCAAATCCCTTACTTATCATCCTTAAAATGACACTTCATGGAAGGCCTTATTGTCCCCACTTAATTGATGAGGAAGCTCTGACTGGGCAAGTGCCTCAGACAGGTGGCTGTCTGACCCAGCGCCCAGGCCTCTGCGCAGCAGATGCCTCTGAGCCTGGAGTTACAAGGAACACGTATTTTCTCACATATTTTCAGAAGCCCCAGCCACACTTGTACAGTGTCTGACCATGTCATGTGTTCAGTACATAACAAGGAATCAAACGTTTGGTGTCATCAATCCATTTCACACACCAGAAGGTGGAAGAGGGGCTGTGTCCTTGAAATGGTAGCACCCAGGCCACAATCACTGTGAGGTGGACAGACTGTCCTGGATGGTCCTGGGAACATGGCCTCCCACTGTGTCCAACTGTGCTGAGACCTGCCCGCCCCCCACCCCCACAACTCCCAGGCTTCCCCAAGACCTGGATTATGTTGCAATGCACAATGGAGGCCCTGCCTTGGAGGCGCTGTTCACGAAGAATGAGCCACCAGCCTCTCCCTTCTGACGGGGTTCTCTATTGGCGGGTGAAGCACTGGCATGGAGCAGGCTCATTATTACAGGTGGCTACTTATTTACGCGTGAATGGGTGGCCATGCTGTTTGCAGACATCCTTTCTCTTATCGAGCCCGCTATCCATTCCCCTTCCCTCTAGTTCCAGCTTCCCTCCGAGGGCTCTGGGGAAGGCGAGGTGGGGAGCCAAGGAGTTTGTCCCAGGAGCTCAGGATGGAGGAGGCAGGGATGGAGGAGGCAGAACTCTTCCATGCCAGGCCACCTGCCATGCCTCCCTGGCGACAGGTCTGTCTGGGATCCAGGGCCCCAAAGCCTGGCCTGTGGCACAGGCTGTCTGTTGGCTGTGGACTTGGGGGCCATGATCAGAGGGGCTGTTACTGATGGAGACCTGGCAGGTGGGGCTCCCTCCCCGCCCAGGTTTCTCTTTGCCTGTACTCCTCCCACAGTGAGGCTGGTCTGACAGGCATTTCCCAGAGTCACTAGTTAGGCTGGGAGAGTGGGACACATCCACCCTCTCTCAGAGCTCAGCCCAGGCTCCGTATCCTGCAGGGACCCTGCACTGCCGGCTCAAAGGCTTCCTGCTGCAGCACACACAGAGCCCCCTCCGCATCACAGGAACCCCCACAGGGCCTGCACGCACAGATGAAGTGGAAATGCACAGAAGCAGAGGCCCTCAGCCAACTTCCATTCACCTGCCCTTGGTTTCATCCATTTCCTGTTGGACTAGATCTCTGTTGGGTCAGGGTGTCCTGCAGTGCAAGGGGGGAGATGCTTGAGGAGGGGGTGGTTGGGTGAGTGAGAGAGAGGCTTGGGGGTGAGGAGGGATGAGAGAGTCGGGGCAGAGGTTCTAGCTTTTGTTGGGCTGCAGGGGGGCACCTTCTGCCCAGGGAACACTGTGAGATCCTGGAGCTGCAGATATGGGTGTGAACCCTGGCTTGGGTTCATCCCAGCATGCCATTGGGATATGGCCAGGTATTTCATTTCCTTGAAGCTTAGTGCCCTCAAGTGTCCCCCGGGCCAACCCCAATCTCCTGGTAGGCAGTTGTGAGGTAGACGGTCTGTGCCCAACACCTCGCCCAGGGCCTGCACGTGCACAGAGCCCAGCAGCAGTTACTGCTGCCCCTCCTTGCTCCGGCCTGTGTCCACTCTGCCTATGGGCGAGCAACCTGGACTCCTCCGCTGGGTGGTGGGAACTTCTTCTTGGGGAGCTTGCAGTGTCGCTATGCCGACTGCCCCGAGTCCTCGGGTTTGCGGAGAGGGCACCCACTCTCTCTGGGGTCTCTCCTCCGCTCCTGAGATTTGCCTGAGAGTGAACTCTGAGGAGCAGAGAGGAAACGATGGGTGGGGACCGGGGATGAGCGGGGAGAGGAATAGCTCTTCTTCCTTCGTGGCTTCCGAAGCCCCTGCAGGGATCAGCTCTACTCCTTGTGAGGCAGGCGGCTCAGGCCGTGCTTAACCCTCGCCCGCAGGGTGTGCTCCCCTGCACCCTGCCTCTCCCTGCGTGGGCAGCTCCGAGCACCAAGCATACATCACACACAAGCCCGCGCCCAGACAGCCCCCACTGACGGAGTGGCCGGGATTTCCCCATCAGATGCCCCTTCAGAGTGGGGAGCCATGACCTCTCCAGGACAGTCTCCCTTCGCTGACATGAAATATGCTCCTTAGGAAAGAGTCCTTCCTTATTGTATGGGGCCTCCCTCTGCCACCCCTGGCCCTGCCCTGTCACTGCTTAGTCTGCAGGCCGCCCCCTCTCTCTCACATCAGGATGCGCCTACTGAGGGAGGTACCCCCCGAGGGCCACTGAGGGACATGGCGTTGCACAGGGAATTGGTCAGGCGAAGAGCTCGAGCTCACATAGGCAACACTGAGAACTTCCCACAGGTAGGAGTGCCAAGGGATGACAGTGCAGGGTACTGAACCCCAGTCCTGCCACAGGAAGCTCACCAAGAGAGCGAGCCTCCTGGAGAGAGGGTGTGGGGAGAGCCCTGGAGGGGACTGTTTTCAGATGTGCATGTGGCTGCCTGCCACTCCAGCATGGTCCCGTACTTCGTGACACAACATGAACAGTGGGCTCCATGGCTGAGCCTGTCCACCTTGCAGACTGAGCCAGAACGCGCTTCAGAGGAAAGGGAAGGACGGGGGGATTCCATAGACCCAGAGTGGGAAGCCAGCCCGCTGGTCCTGGGGACGGGGTGTCATCCGTGCCTCCAGTGCCTCCTGCCTGTGTTTCTGTCATCCACACCCCTGCACAACCCGGCCACCCAGGAGCCACCATCCCCAGCAGAGAGGAGAGCTCGGGGTCAGTTAAGGTCACAGCAGGAAACAGCAAACTCAGATGGTTCAAAAGCGGAGGCTTTAGGAAGGGGCTGGCTGCGGAGTGCGGACAGGGCCACGCGGCAGGCACAGGGCCTGGGTGCACATTGCAAGGCTTGGGCGGTGACGGGGAAGGAGGCCTGGCTCCCAGCAAGCAGTCCTCTGGCACCGTTCTTGCTGAGAGAATGGGACGCAGCAGGTGGAGACCTTAGCAGGTGGTGAGGGCAGGACCTGCAGCAGGACCCCAGCAGCAGCCAGAGGGGTGTGTTTCCTGAGCTGCAGGGAAGCAGTTTCCCTCACCCAGTAGCTGTCCAGAGCCAGAGGAATGGAATTAGTGGAGTAGGAAGAGGCCGTAAAAAGAACAGGAAGTCATAGGAGTGTTTTGCATGTTTTTGTTGTTGTTGTTAATCCTCACCCAAGGATATTTTCCCATTGATTTAGAGAGCGGAAGGGAGGGGGAGAGACTGAGAAACATCTATGTGAGAGAGATATTGATTGGTTGTCTCCCACACGCACCCTGACCAGGGCTGGGATCAAGCCTGCAATCCAGGTATCGAGACTGCAATCTAGGTATGTGCCCTTGACTGGAATGGAACCCAGGACACTTCAGTACTTGGGTCGATGCTCTATCTGTTGAGCCATGCTTGCCAGGGCTGTATTGTTCAATCCCAGAGGCCGGTTTAAATTGGAAGAGACTATACTCACCCCCAGTGGTGAGCTGAGAACGCCTTTTTCTGCCAGCACTGGGAGGGTAACAGGAGTGTTGCCTTCATTGAGGTGAGCCAACCAGACCCACACCTTGTGCCTTGAGACTTCCCATGTAAGGACGCCGAGCCCTCACCCTGTGGGGTCAGTGATGAGACCTGGGTGGGGGGGACCTACGTGGGAGATATTCACGAACAAGTGGACTGTGCAGCAGCAGCACCACCGGGGAATAAAGCAATTCCACAGGGATCAGGTCGCTTTGGTATTTAATGGGACCATGTGGTTAGCACAGTCTTGTAAATAGGTGCAACTTACTGAATAATTTTTTCTGATCATAAAATAAAGTATACTTATTAAGAAAAATAAAAACATATGAAAAAGTATAAAAGAAAGAATTAAAAGCCACAATTCGACTTTCTCTATTAACATTCTGGTGTATTCCCTTAATATCATCCTTTAATTTTATGTGTGTGTTTATAAACACACTCCCACACAACACACACTGACATATACTCACACATTTCTATATACTACTAGAGGCCAGGTGCATAAAATTCGTACACTGTGCGGGGTGTCCCTCAGCTCAGCCCAGCCTGCTCCCTCTCTAATCTGGGACCTCTCTAGGGATGTCTGACTGCCAGTTTAGGCCTGATCACTGTGTTCCTGCCTGCCTGATTGCCCCCTAATCACTCGCCTCCTGGCCTGATGGACACCTAACTGCTCCCCTGCCCGCCCCGATTCCCCCCAACTTCCCTTCCCTGCTGGCCGGGTAACCCCCAACTCCCCTCTTTTGCTGGCCAAGTTGCCCCCAACTACCCTAACCTGCCAGTCACCCCTAACTGCCTTTCCCTGCCAGATTGGTCACCCCTAACTGCCTTCTCCTACAAGCCATCTTTGACCACATGGGGGCAGCCATCTTGTGCAAGGCATGAGGGTCAATTTGCATATTACCTCTTTATTACATAGGATTAGTTGAGATCATATTGTACACCTGTTATATTTCCTCTTTATTTCACTTAACATTCAGCTGAGCACATTTTTATACCTTTGAATAGTCTTTACAAACTAATGTGTATGATGCCCATGTGATTGTCCACTATGCAGACATGTAATGAATTTAAACAATCCCCTCACTGATATTTCGGTAATGTCTGATTCTTCACTATTATAAATATTTATATGGAGATCTGATTATTTTCCTAGGATAATTCCTAGAAATGAAGCTCTTGTGTGAATAAGAAATAATGTAATATTTTTAAGGCTCTTGGACACAGGTCACTATAAACATTGAGCTGATTTTCACTGTCACAAGCAGCTTACCAATCTGTCCTCACCTTTGCCAACCTGAGCATTATATTAAAAACGTATGTGCTAAATTAAAAGGGCAAATTTGGAAGCTTGACTTAATTTGCATCTTTGACTACTAATGAGGTGGATTTAAAAAAATACTCTTTCTAACTATTTTTATTTCTTTTACATATTCTGTCATGTTCTTTGCCTATTTCAAATGCATTTTTTGTTGATTTCAGAGAGGAAGGTAGAGGTAGGGAGAGAGATAGAAACATCTACGATGAGAGAGAATCATTGATTGGCTATCTCCTACATGCCCCCACACTGGGGATGCAGCCCGAAACCTGGGCATGTGCCCTAGATGGGAATCAAACTGTGACCTCCTGGTTCCTAGGTCGACACTGAACCATGGAGCCGGCCGGGCTGCCCATTTTTTCTTTTTAAATGTTAATGTTTTCCTTAATGATCTACAAGAGCACTATATTGTAAAGATTTTTAATTTTTTTCCATTGCTGGATTTGTTACAAATAATTTTTCTTGGTCTGTTGCTTTCTTTCAGCTTTGACACAGTGTCCGCTGAATGAAATGAAGCAGGAGGTTTATGTTAAGAGTCGGGAGGCTTGGCTTCACACCCTTCCTGGCCAAGGTGGGTCAGAACAGAGAGGGTCTGAGCACTGGCCTGGTCTCCCTCTGCTCCTGGGAACTACGCTATGCTCGACAAGAGCTGAGGGGATACCTGGAGACCACTCCTCCCATCCCCACCTCCCACCCCAAAGAGGGACAGACTCCCCTACAGCAACAGGCAGCCTTTCCCCTGGAGGAGGCGCCAGCACTGTCCACATCGAGGCTTTCAATGGTCCAGCCAAGGGCTGGCAGGACCTTGTGGCTGGTTCCAGCAGATTGTGCACATTCCTTATGCCCGCAGGATACTCTTTATATATATATTAATATATTTTTATTGATTTCAAAGAGGAAGGGAGAGGGAGAGAGAAACATCAATGATGAGAGAGAATCATTGATCGGCTGCCTCCTGCATGCCCCCAACTGGGGACAGAGCCAAAAACCTGGGCATGTGCCCTGACCAGGAATCAAACCATGACCTCCTGGTTCATAGGTCAATGCTCAACCACTGTGTCATGTTGGCTGGGCCCTGCACCCCTTCTGTAGGAGTGCCTCCCTTGAGCCTGGGGCCCAAGGACAGCCCCTCGGGGAGCTCAGCGCCCGCCCCATCCTCATCCCGGGTCCCTGGTGGCTGTCTGGGGTTATGGGATGAAGGTCTGTCTCTGGGCCCTGAGCTCCCCTGGGGCACACTCATGTCTGTTTCTGTGGGCGTGGTATCCAGGAGGAGGCTTGGCATCTGGTCACAGTGGTGGGCAGGGCATCGGCTGAATGACTGAGGGCCAGCCCACCTGCCTCAGCACCCAGCTCCCCCATCTTCCTCCACCCGGCACTCATTTTCTTGGGGAGAGATCAATACTCTCCTTGTGTGTTCATCCAGCATGGCTCATTAGTTGATGGTTGACCTATGAACCAGGGGGTCAATTCCTGGTCAGGGCATATACCAGGCTGCTTTTGATCCCTAGTCAGGGCATGTAGCAGGCAGCCGATCAACGATTTTCTCTCATCATTAATGTTTCTATCTCTCTCTCCCTCTCCTTTCCTCTCTGAAGTCAATAAAAATAATATACACACATATATACATCTTCATATAAAGTACTCTCCTCGCACCTTGGCTGTTGCTTCCCTCTGCAGTGGGGACCCTCATCCCTCTCTGGCCTCTGTGTAAGCACTCCCTTCCCCGAAGTGCCCTCCTCCTTCCTTTGCCTGAGGAAGTTTTCCTCACCCTTATGGACAAGCAGCGCCTTTTCTGTGACCCTTGCCAGCTCTCGCAGCCCCGTCTGCCCTGGCTGCAGCTCTGCAGCACCGCCTGCCCAAGGGCCTCTCCTTGGCTGGGTTGTGGCATTGCCTGTGGCCTTCCCTGTCCATCTCCTGGGTGTGAGCAGCAGGAAGCCTTCTCATTCATTTCCACTTACCCTCGGCCCCGTGTACAGAAGTTGTTCAATAAACTCTGGGTAGAATCACACCATGGGATGTTCATGCAGAAGGTCTGCCTTGCTTCATGAGCATTTGGAGAGGCGTCCAGAGGTGCTGCAGGCAGGCCGAGAATGCTGGCCCCTCTCACTGCACAGGCACGCCAACCCCAAGGCTCACTAACTCTGGGCTGCACCATTCCCACCCCAGAACGCAAGCCATATTTTCAGATGGGGCAGATGCCTCCTCTTAATCTGGAAGTTCCTAATTTCCCTTCCACGTCAGCATCCTGCTATCTGGCTCTTCTACAGCCGCTCAGGCGGTGCCTCCCTCCCGCCCCACTCAGACACCCATCCGCCATGGATCAGTCCTGGGCTGCAGGTGCAAAGGGCGTTCTGCTTCACAAATAGAGCTGCCCTTCCAGGAGGTAATAACGACATCAATGCTGGTGACACTGGATGCTCAGGAGTGAGGGGGCTAGTGACTTCCCTGCCACTGCCCACTGCACACACTGGGCTGCCCTCCCCGCCCCACTGGCCTGTCTCCTCCCCCCACACCCTGGGCACTGCAGAGAACTGGGCGCCCAGGGCCATGCCAGCTCATCTCTCCGCAGAGAAGCCACTGGTTACATTGAGAGGGGGCGTCCTCTGGGGGCAGAGGCCCTTGTCCTGGGCCTTGTGGGGATGCCCATGGAAGACGTCAGCTGGAGTGAGGGACAGGGAGCCGGCCGGGGTATGAGTCCCAGCTCTGCCCCGAGCTGGCTGTGTGGCCTTGGGCAAGTCCTTTTCCAGCTCTGATTTGGCCGCAGCTATTGTGAGTTAAGGCATTTATTAGCAAACTAGATAGCCTAAGGTCCATGATGGGCTGCTGAAGGTCCACTGATCCCTGAACTGTCTTCCAAGTTTGTGCATATGTGCTTTTCTCCTGGGCACAGGGTTCATGTTCCCCCCGGCCCCTTAAACTAAGGTTCCTGAGGGTCCTGGACCCCCAGTGGTCAGGCCAGCCCTACCATTCTGGGGTCCATACAGGAGACAGGCATTCCTGCAGCGCTGCCCTGAGCACTGGGACACAGGGCACACCACAAAAAGGTTTAAGAACACTGTCACTGTGGCACTGAAGAGATGGTGGGAGATAGGTGGGCACATCTGGGAGGACTTCCTGAAGGAGGTAAATTTCAAGGAGGAAGCAAAGTTTCCAGGTATGGCAGAAGCGTGACAGGTGCAGATGGAGGGGACATGGGAAAGAATAGGGCGCGCTCTGCTCACTTCCACGCTGGGAAAAGGGGAGCTTCGTGCGGGTGGGTGCTAATTAGCCCAGGCTGCTCACAGCCCTCCACCAAGAACAAGAAGTCAAAGCCAACCCCCGCTCATTACATGCTTGGGGCTGGCTAGCTATTAAAAGCATTTCCATTTCAGAACAGGATGCCTACCAGGGAATGCCAGACCTAAATATAAGCCCGCCCCTCCGTGCCAGGAGACCTCACCGTGTCAGGCAGATGGGAGGGAGAACAGCATGGAGATGTGTCATTACTTTTAACATCCAAATATAACCCGCCCCAGGGCCTCTGGGGCTGAGGCTCTCTTCTCAGCTGCCTTCTGCCCAGAATGGGAGGGTGCTGGAGGAAGGCGGAAGCAGGCCCTGCAGAGGGTAGGGGTGTGGGCTGCCAGCAGACCCAGCTACATCCCTTTCCCCAAATCCAGGGAGTCGGGGGAGGGGCCCTGAGGCCTGCTGAGCACGCCTGCCCTGCTGTGGGGGCTGGTGGGGTCTTTATGATGACTGCCTGCCTGCATCTGTGTGCTTCCCGTGGAGGGGAAATGGGGGGGGGGGGGACGGGAGGGTCCTGGGGACGACCACCCAGCAGCCTGCATGTCACACACTAGCGGCTAGATCCGATTTCTCGCCTCAGCAGCTCGCAGTTGGCAGTCCTGCACTCACGAGATGTTGTTTGGTCTGATCTTCGCTGGGACTATAAGCTCTTTGAGAAGAAAGGCTGTGTGTCTGCTCCCTTTCCCCCTTTTCTACTCCCCTGCCCCCTCATGCCCATGCCAGGCATGCAGAGCCCTCAATGAATGAGCGGCAGGAACTGCCCTGCACCTACTCAGCTCAGGCCAGGGCAGCCGCTGCCTCCTGGATGTCCCCGGAATTGGCATGGGGTGTGGAGTGGACATCCCCAGGTGATTCTAATATGCATTCGCATTATCTAATGAAAAAGCATCCAATTCTCTCAGCCAATTCTTGTTTCCACTTCCTCCTCCTGTAATGCCCTGTTTTTAGTTTTTAAAACACGCTCTTGAGGTCCCTTATTCCCAGGGCTCCATAGCTCAGGCTCCAACATTTGATGGTGTGTTCCATACCCTGAGGCTGTTGGGCAGTGGGGGTGTGACAGAGGCCGGTCTTCCTGGTGACCTGCCCTCCTTAAGCCTGCCCTCCTGTGCCCTGCCCTCCTGTACCCTGGTCTCCTGTGCCCTGCCCTCCTGTGCCCTGCCCTCCTGTGCCCTGCCCTCCTGTGCCCTGGTCTCCTGTGCCCTGCCCTCCTGTACCCTGGTCTCTTGTGTCCTGCCCTCCTGTACCCTGGTCTCCTGTACCCTGCCCTCCTGTGCCCTGGTCTCCTGTACCCTGCCCTCCTGTGCCCTGCCCTCCTGTGCCCTGGTCTCCTGTACCCTGCCCTCCTGTGCCCTGCCCTCCTGTACCCTGCCCTCCTGTACCCTGGTCTCCTGTACCCTGCCCTCCTGTGACCTGCCCTCCTGTACCCTGCCCTCCCTTGACACAAGTGCAGTAGTCTCTTGTCATTCTCAGGTGAGGACTGGTCGGGGGCGAGCCCTGCAGTGCGGTCACGTTCTAGCTCCTGAGTCAGAGGATGGTTACACAGGCACGCTGACTTCACGAGAAACCGACAAGCTGCAGGTCTATGGTCTACACATCTAGGTTATACTTTATTCAGATGTTTATTTTAAAAATTACAGCAGAGCCACAATTGATCTTAAAATAAGAATTCCATAATGAGCAGTAGGATAACACTTTACACTTTCCAACTGAGGTGCAACAGCGAAAAGGAAACTTTAAGGAACATGCTGACCTGCCACATGAAAGGTCTAGTGAGTATAAAGGCATTAGTCACAGCACCTGGCTGGTTACTACTCCATGTCAGTGCTTTCCTATGTGATCATGTATTGAATCCTCAGTACAACACGAAGTGAAGGACATGCAGGCCTAGAGAGGTTAAGTAGGCACCGAAAGGTCACACAGCTGGTCTGTGGCGGAGCTGAGGTTCAGGAGTCTGCGGTGAGGTCCAGCACCCAGAGCTGGTTCTGGGGAAGCGAGGCTGGGCTGGGAAGCCCTCCAGGCTCGGCCGCTGGCCTGAGTGTTTCTGGCCAAATGGGAGGAAACCCACCCCCACAGTGAGGATGTTGTCCTGTTTTTAAAAAAGAAGTAAATAAGCTCCTCAGTTGCATGGTATCTCATGCTGACTCTGCCTCCAAATTGTTATTCCATCTACACAGTCTACACATGGCACTGTGGGAGGCCTGCAATACTTTATAAAGTTAATAACTTTCTCTTAATTGGATGACTTTATAGAATAGTCTGAGCAATTAACAATAATTACGTCAAAGCACTTTGATTCCAAAGATGCTCCACAAACACTGGCGCACTGAGCCATTTAGGAGACAAACAGCCACACATCCCATCATGGGGCAGCACACGGCGCACACTCCCTGCGGTGGTCCTGTTCCCAGGACCGAGGAGCTTCTGAGATGCTGGGAGAGAAGGGGCAGATGTCACACGTCAGTGCTCCCCAGCACCTGCTCCCTCTGCCCCACCTGGCAGGGCCAGGCTCCTGGCACTTGCTGTAGGAGACACTGCCCCTGCTCAAGTGACCATGCAGGAAAACGGCGGTTGGCAAAGACTCTAAGAACCTAGGTCTACAACAGCTGCTCCTGCCTCTCCCCACCCTCCCTTTGATCTTAGCAATACCTTTTCTAAGATGGCTTCTTCTTCAAAAAGGATAACTGCCGACGAACATGGAATTCAGCATTCCCTGAATCGCATTTTTGAGCTATTCTTTCATACAGTTGGAGGCATGCAGGGTGAGGCTGGCCTTATCTCATCCGGTGGTGGGATGGCCCCTGCATCCTCCTCCAGCTCAATCTTGGCTGGACCACCTCCATGGATGGGGAGCTCCCTGCCTCCCAAAGTCACCCATTCTGCTCTAAGATGGCTTTAATTGGGAGAAAATCTTCCGCATAATAAAGCTCAAACGCACATCCTGGAGCTTCTACCTGCTGGTCCTGCCTTTTGGAGACTGAGTGAACCCTCTCAGATGGCAGCTCTTCCATTTTCATCACCTACTCTGAGCCACGCTTCCCTTGACACCCCGAGTCGTCCTCCCCGACAAGGATCTCCGGCTCTTGTTGTCTGCCCACCAAGCCAAGTCCACCACAGAGTAGCAAACAATTCTAGTCCTAAAACAAAATGGAGCTCTAGTCTAAAGTATTCGTGGATGTCATCTCTTCGTATTGCTGTTAGGTATGGTTTGCTCAAAGGAAAAAAAAAGATTCGGTCTTTGTGGACAGTAGATGCTGTCTGTGAGCTGTAGGGAGGAGGGAGGGTACAGGGGGCGGGAGCAGGGGCAGAGACATCGAACTGGGCAAAGGGTGCGCAGGGCTGAGGAAGGGAGCCCTGGCTGCCAGACTCCTCAGGCAGCCCCAGGCCATCTGTCCCTCAGCCTCCACCAAACAGACTTAAAAGCCCCTGCCACTCAGCAGGGAGGTGTCCCCGGGAGAGCGAGGCCCACTTAGTATGCTCCTTTGTCTGCCATCCCAGCCTCCAGGTGCCCCCAACACCAGCCCTGGGCCTGCACAGAGAACTGACTCTTGACCCATCTTCTCTGCCTCTCTCTATCCCTTCCCAGCACCACTCCCGTCTTCATGGTTCTAGTGGGGGGTGCCCATGCCAGGCCATCTGCTCAACTCCATATGCTGTCCGAAAGCACTGCCAAGTCCGTCTGGTGCTCATGCCTGGACTCCCCCTTGGCTGGTCAGAGGCCATTTCTGCTAACTTGGTCACTAGGAAACAGTCTGGCTGTGTGTCCAGGCTGGGCCTCCTTGGGCAGGGCCAGGGCTGCTGGCCAGAGATACCTGACAGAGCAGTCTCCTGCGGGAACTGCCCCGCCAGGACTGATTCTTGGGAACTGCTGCTAAGCAGCTGGCCCAGGCCGCAGCTGTCCCTCACTGGGAGCCCGTGACCATCGCCCAGGCCGGAGCTGTCCCTCACTGGGAGCCCGTGACCGGGGCCCAGGCCGCAGGTGTCCCTCACTGGGAGCCCGTGACCGTGGCCCAGGCCGCAGGTGTCCCTCACTGGGAGCCCGTGACCGTGGCCCAGGCCGCAGGTGTCCCTCACTGGGAGCCCGTGACCGGGGCCCAGGCCGCAGGTGTCCCTCACTGGGAGCCCGTGACCGGGGCCCAGGCCGCAGCTGTCCCTCACTGGGAGCCCGTGACCGTGGCCCAGGCTGGAGCTGTCCCTCACTGGGAGCCCGTGACCGGGGCCCAGGCCGCAGGTGTCCCTCACTGGGAGCCCGTGACCGTGGCCCAGGCCGCAGGTGTCCCTCACTGGGAGCCCGTGACCATCGCCCAGGCCGGAGCTGTCCCTCACTGGGAGCCCGTGACCGGGGCCCAGGCCGCAGGTGTCCCTCACTGGGAGCCCGTGACCATCGCCCAGGCCGGAGCTGTCCCTCACTGGGAGCCCGTGACCGGGGCCCAGGCCGCAGCTGTCCCTCACTGGGAGCCCGTGACCATCGCCCAGGCCGGAGCTGTCCCTCACTGGGAGCCCGTGACCGTGGCCCAGGCCGGAGCTGTCCCTCACTGGGAGCCCGTGACCGGGGCCCAGGCCGCAGGTGTCCCTCACTGGGAGCCCGTGACCGTGGCCCAGGCCGCAGGTGTCCCTCACTGGGAGCCCGTGACCGTGGCCCAGGCCGCAGGTGTCCCTCACTGGGAGCCCGTGACCGGGGCCCAGGCCGCAGGTGTCCCTCACTGGGAGCCCGTGACCGGGGCCCAGGCCGCAGGTGTCCCTCACTGGGAGCCCGTGACCGGGGCCCAGGCCGCAGGTGTCCCTCACTGGGAGCCCGTGACCGGGGCCCAGGCCGCAGGTGTCCCTCACTGGGAGCCCGTGCCGGGGCCCAGGCCGCAGGTGTCCCTCACTGGGAGCCCGTGACGGGGCCCAGGCCGCAGGTGTCCCTCACTGGGAGCCCGTGACTGTGGCCCAGGCCGCAGGTGTCCCTCACTGGGAGCCCGTGACCGGGGCCCAGGCCGCAGGTGTCCCTCACTGGGAGCCCGTGACCGTGGCCCAGGCTGGAGCTGTCCCTCACTGGGAGCCCGTGACCGGGGCCCAGGCTGGAGCTGTCCCTCACTGGGAGCCCGTGACCGTGGCCCAGGCCGCAGGTGTCCCTCACTGGGAGCCCGTGACCGGGGCCCAGGCCGCAGGTGTCCCTCACTGGGAGCCCGTGACCATCGCCCAGGCCGCAGGTGTCCCTCACTGGGAGCCCGTGACCGGGGCCCAGGCCGCAGCTGTCCCTCACTGGGAGCCCGTGACCGGGGCCCAGGCCGCAGGTGTCCCTCACTGGGAGCCCGTGACCGGGGCCCAGGCCGCAGGTGTCCCTCACTGGGAGCCCGTGACCGTGGCCCAGGCCGCAGGTGTCCCTCACTGGGAGCCCGTGACCGGGGCCCAGGCCGCAGGTGTCCCTCACTGGGAGCCCGTGACCGGGGCCCAGGCCGCAGGTGTCCCTCACTGGGAGCCCGTGACCATGGCCCAGGCCGCAGGTGTCCCTCACTGGGAGCCCGTGACCGTGGCCCAGGCCGCAGGTGTCCCTCACTGGGAGCCCGTGACCGGGGCCCAGGCCGCAGGTGTCCCTCACTGGGAGCCCGTGACCATGGCCCAGGCCGCAGGTGTCCCTCACTGGGAGCCCGTGACCGGGGCCCAGGCTGGAGCTGTCCCTCACTGGGAGCCCGTGACCGGGGCCCAGGCCGGAGCTGTCCCTCACTGGGAGCCCGTGACCGTGGCCCAGGCCTGAGCTGTCCCTCACTGGGAGCCCGTGACCGGGGCCCAGGCTGGAGCTGTCCCTCACTGGGAGCCCGTGACCGGGGCCCAGGCTGGAGCTGTCCCTCACTGGGAGCCCGTGACCGGGGCCCAGGCCGCAGGTGTCCCTCACTGGGAGCCCGTGACCGGGGCCCAGGCCGCAGCTGTCCCTCACTGGGAGCCCGTGACCGGGGCCCAGGCTGGAGCTGTCCCTCACTGGGAGCCCGTGACTGTGGCCCAGGCTGGAGCTGTCCCTCACTGGGAGCCCGTGACCGGGGCCCAGGCCGCAGGTGTCCCTCACTGGGAGCCCGTGACCGGGGCCCAGGCCGCAGCTGTCCCTCACTGGGAGCCCGTGACCGGGGCCCAGGCTGGAGCTGTCCCTCACTGGGAGCCCGTGACCGGGGCCCAGGCTGGAGCTGTCCCTCACTGGGAGCCCGTGACCGGGGCCCAGGCTGGAGCTGTCCCTCACTGGGAGCCCGTGACCGGGGCCCAGGCCGCAGCTGTCCCTCACTGGGAGCCCGTGACTGTGGCCCAGGCCGCAGGTGTCCCTCACTGGGAGCCCGTGACCGGGGCCCAGGCTGGAGCTGTCCCTCACTGGGAGCCCGTGACCGGGGCCCAGGCTGGAGCTGTCCCTCACTGGGAGCCCGTGACCGTGGCCCAGGCCGCAGGTGTCCCTCACTGGGAGCCCGCCAGGTTCAGAGCAGCTGGGACCGGAGGACAAGGAACAGAGGGTCATCTCCTCCTGTGCCCTTTGCAAACCCATACTTCCTCTTTTTTAAAGAATTAAACGTGAATTGTGGATAACACGTTTTGATTCCAAAATGCTCATTTGGTATATGTAAAGGATTTGAGGAATTGAAAAACATGGCTACATTTGAGGAAAGGCAAAGTTCTCTTTGTTTTTGCTAGTGGTGAAACAGCTTGTAGATACATTTTATATACTGTCACACATGGTCGCAGGCCATGAGGTACTTCATTCTCTTGCTCCTTTGCTGAGCAAATTCTTTTGTCTCAGTATCGAAAGCCCAATGCAGGGGAAAGACTGTCAAATCCTGAGTTCAAATTCTCACTCTTGTATTTACATACCAGCTTTGTGACCCTGGGCAACTCCTCTGAGCCTCAGTTTTCCAATAATAATTTGGTGAGGAAATCCGTTTAAACACCTGGTAAAACACTCCAGTGAAGATCAATCTGGTGAATCCTGCTTTGTGACTGGGAGGTCCCATGTGGGAACAGCCCGAAACGGAGTCCCAGTCCCCTCCAGCTGGAGGCCTGGAGAGGGCGAGGGAGAGGCAGCAGCCCAGAGCAGCAGGCGTGGGACGCAAACCAGCCTCTCTGCACAGACCAGAAGAGGCCGGATCGTACAGCAGCATGCAGCAGAGAAGAGAGCGGACAAACGGCTCTCTAACCTCACCAGTACCTGGAAACACTGCCAGGTCCTCCCGGCCCTCTCCTCATTTCTCCCTGCCCCACACACCCCTTCCTCCAAGATTAAATTGGACTCCAGTTTTACACAGCCGTTCCGACACCCACAGCTATCCAACTGCTCCATTTAATAAGGAAGACGCTGTGCCTGAGATGAACTCCGGAGGGGAGAGCTCCGGTCCATTGCTCAGACAGGCTGTCTGCTCACCACCAGTGTGGACCGGGGCCTCCTGGTTTGCCTCTCCTCCTCCCTGGGCCTTCCTCTCCTTCCTTATGTCACCGATACAACCCATATCCCCTGTAGATCCACCGGAGTCCCAGACCCGAAGGAGGGGGTGCCGCCATGGTGACTCGTGGAGACCAGAGACAGAGCACAGAGCTGGTGAGGAAAGCAAGAGTGGAGTTGAAGGCAGGCAGTGAAACATCATCGGTGTTTCTCTCCGCTCTCAGTGTCTTGATTTGAAAAGCAAGGTGCTCCTGAGTTACCCTGAGCTAAGAGGGTGTGTGTGTAGGAAGTGTTCTGTATGCTGAAACGCTGTTTAGACACGCAGTTGTCACTATGGCAAGGATGGAAACGCCCCACAGCCCTGGCTGGCTGAGTGAATGAAGGGTGGCATGGGAGACCACGGCCTAGTCCAGGTTCAGAAGGGCATCAGAATGAGGTCCCCCTGACACAGAGAAGAGGTCCGGCCAGCTTCCTACCAGCTGCATTTCTCCACACTTGTCTGCACCTCAGGCTTACCCCCCCCCCGCCTCCCCCCACCCCAGGGCCTGGTCGCAGCCACCTGCAATGCCACAGGTCGCAGGTGCAGTCTGGGCGTGGACACTGGAAAGGTCCCTGCCTGGTTCCACTGTGTATCCCCCATGTTCCCCCAAACACACAGGCCATCTCTGCAGGGGCCCCCAGACTGCTGAGCGGATTTCTGGCACTTCATGACCAGTTTAACTCTGTCATCTCGACCAAAGGGTTTTAGGCCCCAGGAAAGTGCCCTCTGCCTTTAAAAACACTGTAGCAGCACCCCTCCCTGCACCATCACCCTCCCTGAAGCTCCCTCCCTGCAGCTCCCCTCCCTGCAGCTCCCCTCCCTGAACCTCCTCTCCCTGCAGCTCCCCTCCCTGCACCACTGTCCCTCCCTGCAGCTCCCCTCCCTGCACCTTCTCTCCCTGCAGCTCCCCTCCCTGCACCACCTCCCCTCCCTGCAGCTCCCCTCCCTGCAGCTCCCCTCCCTGCATCTCCTCTCCCTGCAGCTCCCCTCCTTGTAGCTCCCCTCCCTGAACCTCCCCTCCCCGCAGCTCCCATCCCTGCACCACTATCCCTCCCTGAAGCTCCCCTCCCTGCACCTTCTCTCCCTGCAGCTCCCCTCCCTGCACCACCTCCCCTCCCTGCAGCTCCCCTCCCTGCAGCTCCCTTCCCTGCACCTCCTCTCCCTAAAGCTCTCTTCCCTACACCTCCTCTCCCTGCAGCTCCCCTCCCTCCCCTCCCTGAAGCTCCCCTCCCTGCACCTTCTCTCCCTGCAGCTCCCCTCCCTGCACCTCCTCTCCCTGCAGCTCCCCTCCCTGCACCACCTCCCCTCCCTGCAGCTCCCCTCCCTGCAGCTCCCTTCCCTGCACCTCCTCTCCCTGAAGCTCTCTTCCCTGCACCTCCTCTCCCTGCAGCTCCCCTCCCTGCACCTCCTCTCCCTGCAGCTCCCCTCCCTGCACAACCTCCCCTCCCTGCAGCTCCCCTCCCTGCAGCTCCCCTCCCTGCATCTCCTCTCCCTGCAGCTCCCCTCCTTGTAGCTCCCCTCCCTGAACCTCCCCTCCCCGCAGCTCCCATCCCTGCACCTCCTCTCCCTGCAGCTCCCCTCCCTGCACCACCATCCCTCCCTGCAGCTCCCTTCCCTGTACCTCCTCTCCCTGCAGCTCCCATCCCTGCACCTCCTCTCCCTGCAGCTCCCCTCCCTGCACCACCATCCCTCCCTACAGCTCCCCTCCCTGCATCTCCTCTCCCTGCAGCTCCCCTCCTTGTAGCTCCCCTCCCTGAACTTCCCCTCCCCGCAGCTCCCATCCCTGCACCTCCTCTCCCTGCAGCTCCCCTCCCTGCACCACCATCCCTCCCTGCAGCTCCCTTCCCTGTACCTCCTCTCCCTGCAGCTCCCATCCCTGCACCTCCTCTCCCTGCAGCTCCCCTCCCTGCACCACCATCCCTCCCTGCAGCTCCCTTCCCTGCACCTCCTCTCCCTGCAGCTCCCCTCCCTGCAGCTCCCCTCCCTGCAACTTCTCTCCCTGCAGCTCCCCTTCCTGCACCTCCTCTCCCTGCAGCTCCCCTCCCTGCAACTTCTCTCCCTGCAGCTCCCCTTCCTGCACCTCCTCTCCCTGCAGCTCCCCTCCCTGCAGCTCCCCTCCCTGCAGCTCCCCTCCCTGCAGCTCCCCTCCCTGCAGCTCCCCTCCCTGCAACTTCTCTCCCTGCAGCTCCCCTTCCTGCACCTCCTCTCCCTGCAGCTCCCCTCCCTGCACCTCCTCTCCCTGAAGCTCCCCTCCCTGCAGCTCCCCTCCCTGCACCTCCTCTCCCTGCAGCTCCCCTCCCTGCAGCTCCCTTCACAGACAAAGCTCCTTACTCCCCAGCCAGAGCTAGGCTGAGCCTTCAACCAGCAACACTATTGGGAGGAGAGGGATCCAGGTCACGCTGCATGACTCACACCTGGAGAGCAGGCTGAGAGAAGGCATAGCCATGTTGCCCGTCTGTAGAAGAGGTAAAGCTGGAGGGTCCACTTTTTTCAGACATGAGGACACGAGGTCTCAGAGGTGCGACACCCCCCCGCCAAGTCCATCAGTTTGGCAGGTCAGCCACAGAGGCTGGGGTGGACGGGAGACTTCTGCCCTTGACGCAGAGGACGGTGTGCCCCATTGGTGCCATCAGCCCTGTCCCACCCCGTATCACATCTGGCATCATGTTTGCTTGTTAGCAATGTCCCGGGGGTGCCGCTGACATTGCGAACAAGGCGAACCAGGACACTGGGCATCCTACAGTGTGGTCAGTGGGGTCCAAAGAGGGGCTGAACAGCCACATGCCACTAGTGACCCCGGTGGCAGCAGCTCAGGGGGCCTTCTCTCCCTCAGCTCATTCTAGGGACACTGGTCCCCTTCTTTGAGGTGGTGACATCAACCTAGGAAGCGGCTGCCCCAGATAGGTTCTGTGGGCACTGTGAGGCCAGTGCACGAGCCTCTGGGCTCCACTGGCTCTGCCACCTTACCTACCAGCGGGAGCCCGGCCCTGGGAACCAGCTTCAAATTAGAGGGTAAGAATGACCCTAGACAGAGTGAGACCAAATGGCTACCTCCCCACTCAGCTGGAGCAACTTGGTCTGCAGTTGGTACTGCACACGCACAGGGATTGCCAAAAGGGCACCACCCCATGTCGCCTGCCAGGCCCCAGGTAGTGAATGTGGGCACCTACACTGATGGCTGTCAGGGGGTACCCAAATCCTCTGAATCCAAAGGTATTTATGCATTCTTGATGTGAGAGTGGGGCAAGGTTAGCTGGATGGGCCATTATCACATAGTGAGACTTCAGGCTGTTGCGCTCTCTCTCTCTCTCTCTCTCTCTCTCTCTCTCTCTCTCTCTCTCTCTCTCTCTCCTTACCCGAGGACATTTTCTCATCGATGGTTAGAGAGACTGGAAGAGAGAGGGAAAGAGAGAGAGAAATATCGATGTGAGAGGAACACATCAATTGGTTGCTTCCTGCACGCACCCCGACCAGGTCCCAGGCCAGGGAGGAATCTACAGTGGAGGTACATGCCCTTGACCAGAATCAAACCCAAGACCCTTTGGTCTGCAGGCTGATGCTGAATGCACTGAGCGAAACCAGCCAGGGCTTATTCCTTATTTTATTCTTAGGGCCAGTGGTGAGTGCTCTCGAGCCTCAGTTTCCTTTTCCTAAATGGGGTGCTGATGCTGCTTTTCTTGTCCAATGTGGCAAATGTATAAAAGTGTTTAGTAGCCTCTAAAGACCTGTGCCAACAACCCTTTCTGCTGGGGAGGGGAGGGGAGCAGAGAGGAGGGGGAGGGTCTCCATGGCCCACACCTGCACCCCTCCTGCCTGGCAGGACCCAGCTTCCAGGGCTCACTGTCTCCAAGGACTATCCCCACATCTTGGGCCACATAGTAGGGCAAATCTCAGAATATAGACCCCAGTGCCTGGTACCTGCCCATGACCGGCCCTCATTCTCTAGGACAGTGGTTCTCAATCTTCCTAATGCCGCAACCCTTTAATACTTACAGTTCCTCATGTTGTGGTGACCCTCAACCATAAAATTGTTTTCGTTGCTACTTCATAACTGTAATTTTGCTACTGTTGTGGATCATAATGTAAATATCTGTGTTTTCTGATGGTCTTAGGATCTTAGGCTACCCTACTAGTGGTTGAGAACCACTGCTGTAGAGCCTAAGACCATTGGAAAACACAGATGTTTACATTACAACTCATAACAGTAACAAAATTACAGTTATGAAGTAGCAACGGAATTAATTTTATGGTTGGGGGTCACCACAACATGAGGAACTGTATTAAAGGGTCGTGGCATTAGAAAGGTTGCGAACCCACTGCTCTAGGAAGAAGAAGAGGGGGTGGTGGTGGTGATTACAGAGGCAATCCACAGGCTGCGGGCCATGGTTCCCCCAGATTGACGCTCATGAAGAAGAGGACCTTCGTGGTGGGAAGTTGTATTTTGGGGTAAACAACCACTCATGGCGTGGTCACTACACTAATTACAGCCAGTAATTAATGGTCTATTTTTTTTTTAGGGTCATCTATTACAAGAGGAACCTCACTCATTCCTCTTCTTTCCCGCAGACATGCCCGGGCTTCTGGGATGGTCCTGCCCAGCAGCCCCTGTCCTGCTCATTCAAAAGCTTTCTCCTGGCACCGGCGGGGTGCCTGTCATTAGCTGTGCCCAGTGTCCCCCGGGCCCTGGCCTATGGGCGGGTGCTTCTTTGTAAGGCTTTGAGGGAAGGCCTATCTCCTGCCCTTCATGGTGCGGTACCTCGTCAGCCAGCTGGCTTCTCACAGCGTGTGTCCCCACAATGCTCCTGCCTCAGCCCCTCTTCTCAGTCCCCACATTTGGGTGCCCAGGCCACCCATGTAAACCCCCCCTGCCAACCAGGCTCGTCTCAGTTCCAGCTCAATGCCCGTCACTCTTTCCATGAGTTTATCTTTCCATGAGTTTATCTTTTATTAAAATGCATTTTTATTGATTTCAGAGAGGAAGGGAGAGAGAGACAGGGAGAGAAACATCAATGATGAAGGAGAATCATTGATTGGCTGCCTCCTGCACACTCCCTGCTGAGGATCAAGTCCGCAACCTGGGCTTGTGCTCAACCTATGAAACAGCTGCCAGGCCATGATTCTATCTTGGTAGTGCCTAGCAGGGAACTTTGGGAATTCCTGTGCCGGGCACTCTGCCCATATCTCACTGAATTTTAAAGGAGGTCCTAATACCCTTATTTGGGAATTGAGGAAGTGCGCGCCTTGTCCGAGATCACACACCTGGCCACGTGGCCACCTGGGATGGGCAACATGCTCACTGCGCCTGCATTTTCTCCTGCTCCCGGGCCCCATCATCACTCTCCTCTCCTGTGATCAGTATTAGGCTCCTGTGGTCCCTCAAGACCTCAGGAGGGTCCATGTCCACGCTCCTCAGCTCTGATCAGGACGACTCTTTTCCCCAAAGGGACTGCGACCATCTCTGTGCCTCCGTGGGCCCATTTCCCCAGAGACCATCCCAGTGCACTGGGAGTTCTGTCAGCACCCTGGTGGTCTGAAGAGATTCAGGTTTTATAAAGCCCCTTCTCCACGTGTGTTTGAATCCTATAATGTTCCTGTGAGGGATATGTCAGTATGTCATTATTCCAGTTTCACAGATGGGAGACAGGTGCCCAGGTAACCTAAAGACGGGGCTAGAACCAGATCTCCTGCCCCATCAGGGATTTCCCATTGGCCTACAGAGCTAGGTAAGGATGTATGATCCCTCCATTAACCCCCCAACCCCAGGTACCAGCATAGATGTGCATGTGGCCTTTCTTGGCCCAGAGAGATGCTCTCAGGGCCTCTGCATGGAACAGGGAGCGGCAGAGGCTGAGTCCCTGGTGGCTCCACCTTCTGGTCCAGCCTCGCAGTACAGTTGGAACCCCTGGTTTTAGAGCCTTCCCACATTACCCCATTACTCTCTTCCCTGGATCACGCCTTTCCCAGGCTCTGTTACAGCTGCATGCTGGCCTTTCTGTGAGTCCAGCTCTAGCCTCAAGGGGGAGGGGAGGAGGAGGAACTGCAGCCTACCCCTCAACACACCCATCTAATGGAGAGCTTGCCCCCTAAGCTTCTCCTCTATATGTCATTCATTCATTCAAACATACCCCATCTGACAAGGAGCCTACCATGCCCTCCCCCCCCCCCCCTACACAGCTTCTCCTCTAGGCTTCATTCATTCATTCATGTAAAAGATGTCCATTGACTTGAACAGCTATTTGCAGCCACATTCACAGCAGCATTGTCAAAATAGCCAAAAGGTGGAGGCAACCCACGTGTCCATCCACATTCTGTGCACAGACAGAATGTGGTACATAAATACATGGGGCACTATACGACCTTAGAGAGGAACATGTGGATACATGCTACAACATGGGTGGCCTTTACTCATTATGCTGAGTGAAATATGCCAGAAGGACAAGTACTATATGATGCCACTCAGATGAGAGACCCAGAGAGTTCAGATTCACAGAGAGAAGCAGGTGGTGGCTGCCCAGCCATGGAACAAGAGCTTTATGTCTAATGGGGACAGAGCTTCCATTTGGGGAGATGAGAGTGTTCATCTCAGAGACTCAGCCTCTGCCGCTCCCTGTTCTGGGGGTGATGGTGGTGAAGGTTGTACAACAGTGTGACTGTCAACAGTGCCACTGAACTCACACACTTACAAATGGTTAAAATGGTGCATTTTATGTTGCAAACATCCTATATAATAAAAGGCTAATATGCAAATAGACTGAACAGCAGAACAACCGGTCACTCTGAAGTGAGCTGACCATCAAGGGGCATGCATGGAACATGGTGGGTGTTGACTGCCATGGGATGGTGGAGCAGGTGAGCGTGGCACCAGACCAAGGCAGGGCACCAGTCGCTGTCACTGGAGCCAGCCTATGGTAGTTACTGAAAATTCTTTGCTCCCCTGTGCTGTACTCTTGCCTGGCACTCTCATTAATTGGTGGCAGCTGGAGCTGACCCTGATCACCCCTCAGGAGTTTTCCACCACCCCTTGTTCCCGAGGGGCAATTGGGGCCAGCAGCCACCTCTCGTACCTGATACCTGCAACGGCCCCACTCACCCCTACTGTAGGCACCAGCCCCACTCGCATTCTGGCAGTGTGAGTTGGTCTGGATCCGTGAGCATGTGAGTGGTAGTGGCGAGTCTGAGGCTGCCAGCAGACAGAGGACTGGGGGCCACAGTGGGAGTGGCTGGGCAGGGGTGTGGTGGATGGGCCAAGACCCAACCCTGTGCCCACCACAGCCTTGCAGCCCACAGTTCCTTTCAAGATACACGAATTCATGCACTGGGCCCCTAGTTTTACTATAATTAAAAAAAATTCTTCTTGTGCACAAGACACTGTTCTGGGTTGTGGAAGCCAAGAAATGGGCAAGAGAGAGAGAAATATGTGCTATCCTGTAGGTCACATTATAGCTGGTAAAGACAGGTAAGCCAGAAAGCCTGCAGGCCAGGCAGCTGGGGGGTGCCTGGAGAACCAGAGCCAGGCAAGGGGGAGGGGATGATATAGGGGTGCTATTTCATGGGGGTCAGGATGACCTGTCATATGCAGCCCTGCAGCACACACCCTAAGAACAGGATGGGGTGGGCCATGTGACAGCTCAGAGGAAAGTGTTCCTGAGAGAAAACGAGCAGTGCAGGCCCGAGGTAGGGCCCTGTTGCTGGACAGTGAGCCAGTGAGAGAGGGAATGTTATGACTAGGGATGTCTCACAAGCTGAACTTAGATTTCATTGGCACCGCCTCCTCACTGTGTTCACGGAACCATCACGTTTCCTGTCCGTGGGTTCAGACCTAACGCCTGGCTTCACTGCTGAGGTTATGAGCTTGGGCTGGGCAGCCAGACTGCCTGGGCTCCCAATGCAGCCCAGCATAATGGACATAGCCTTGTGCAAGAGACCAGCCAGCTCAGGCCTCATTCTCCTCATCTGTGAAATGGGCTGGGACTTATGCTGCCTCACTCAGGTTGTGAGCGCTCAGCAAGGAGCTGCTTTGATTACTGCAGCTTTGATTTTTCCCCTCTTCCTTGCACTCAACAGCCAAGTCCTATTAAGTTACCTCAATGGCCCGGAGTGGCTGCTCATGTGGACTCATATCTCCAGCACCTGGGACACATCCCTTGAACCTGAAGGACAGCTGGGTTCCTGTGCAGGAGAACCCACAGGTTCTGCACAGATAACCCTCCTTCACTCCTTCCTCCTTCCCTGGGCCGCCTGCCCCCCTTCTTTCCCAGCCCCCCATGATGCCTGCTGCTGCCTCCCAGGGTCTGCGCCTCTCTGCTCTCCCTGGATGCCCCTCCTCCTGGTTAGTGCATAGAGGCCCTGGTCTCCCCCCGGCAGGGTCCTCCCAGCCTCACACTGCCTCTCCAGGACCCACCCCTCCTCAGAGCCTTGCCCTTGTCTGTCCACCCCTTGGCTTCACTCCACCCACCTCCCTAGTTAAGGCTGGACTTCGCCACACCCAGATCCCCACCCTGACTGCCCAGTCCTTCCACTCTGCTTTCCCTTCGGTCTAATGCACCGTTTGTCCTGCTCCCACCTCGACCTGCCAGGGTCCCCCTGAGTCCTTCACCATGCGGCCCTTGCCTGGCCCCGAGCACAGCTAACCCAAGTGGAATATGTACTTCCCCAACTTGGATGGAAATCAGAAATGGCAGATTAGTCCCTGTTAATGAGGCTTAACCCCCCCCCCCAAAAGCAGATCTAGAGATTAAAACCAGAGACGAAGGAAAATCAGCTCTCCCTGAAGTGTTGCCTGCTTCACAGATAGGCTGCTGATGGGCAGCGCTCCTCTGGGTGGCGCAGGGACGCACATGCAGTACTCAGCATGAGATCAGTCCTAGAGGCTCAGTGGTGCTGGCAGGCAGGAGCCTTTGGCAGGGAGCATTGCTGGTACCCAGATCCCAGCACCCTGCACCCAGGCTGATGGGCTGGGAGGCTCCACGCTTGCTCTTCCGGAGCTGGGGCCTGCGTGCCGGGGCACCTGTGCTGTGCTTGGTGGGGGAGTGCAGGGTGCCGTGGCCTGTGGGCACCTGCAGTGGCTTGATCTGGGGTCTGAGACTGCTCAGGGAACTCTGGTCAGAGGGCAGAGCTTTTTCTCCCCAGGTGGCACAGCCAGAGGGGCCGGGGTCGGCTGGGTGGGAGTGAGAAACTATTAGTAAGACAGTCAGCAAGAGAAACTGCAATGACAGAGACAGGCAGTGACAGACACAGGCAGTGATAGACACTGGCAGTGACAGACACAGGCAGTGGGGGACACAGGCAGTGACAGACACAGGCAGTGACAGACATAGGCAGTGACAGACACAGGCAGTGACAGACACAGGCAGTGACAGACATAGGCAGTGGGAGACACAGGCAGTAGGGGACACAGGCAGTGACAGACACAGGCAGTAGGAGACACCGGCAGTGACAGACACAGGCAGTGACAGACACAGGCAGTGACAGACACAGGCAGTGGTAGACACAGGCAGTGACAGACACAGGTAGTGACAGACACAGGCAGTTGGAGACACAGGCAGTGACAGACACAGGCAGTTGGAAACACAGGCAGTGACAGACACAGGCAGTTGGAGACACAGGCAGTGACAGATACAGGCAGTTGGAAACACAGGCAGTGACAGACACAGACAGTGACAGACATAGGCTGTAGGGGACACAGGCAGTGATAGACACAGGCAGTGACAGACACAGGCAGTGACAGGCACAGGCTGTAGGGGACACAGGCAGTGATAGACACAGGCAGTGACAGACACAGGCAGTGGGAGGCACAGGCTGTAGGAGACACAGGCAGTGGGGAACACAGGCAGTGACAGACACATGCAGTGACGGACACAGGCAGTGACAGACACAGGCAGTAACAGACACAGGCAGTGACAGACACAGGCAGTGGGGAACACAGGCAGTGGGAGACACAGGCAGTGACAGACACAGGCAGTGACAGACACAGGCAGTGACAGACACAGGCAGTGACAGACACAGGCAGTGGGAGACACAGGCAGTGACAGACACAGGCAGTGACGGACACAGGCAGTGACAGACACAGGCAGTGACAGACACAGGCAGTTGGAGACACAGGCAGTGACAGACACAGGCAGTTGGAGACATAGGCAGTGACAGACACAGGCAGTTGGAGACACAGGCAGTGACAGACACAGGCAGTGACAGACACAAGCTGTAGGGGACACAGGCAGTGACAGACACAGGCAGTGACGGACACAGGCAGTGACAGACACAGGCAGTAGGGAACACAGGCAGTCGGAGACACAGGCAGTGACAGACACAGGCAGTGACAGACACAGGCAGTGACAGACACAGGCTGTAGGGGACACAGGCAGTTGGAGACACAGGCAGTGACAGACACAGGCAGTGACAGACACAGGCTGTAGGGGACACAGGCAGTGACAGACACAGGCAGTGACAGACACAGGCTGTAGGGGACACAGGCAGTGACAGACACAGGCAGTGGGAGACACAGGCAGTGACAGACACAGGCAGTGACGGACACAGGCAGTGACAGACACAGGCAGTAGGGAACACAGGCAGTGGGAGACACAGGCAGTGACAGACACAGGCAGTGGGAGACACAGGCAGTGACAGACACAGGCTGTAGGGGACACAGGCAGTTGGAGACACAGGCAGTGACAGACACAGGCAGTGACAGACACAGGCTGTAGGGGACACAGGCAGTGACAGACACAGGCAGTGACAGACACAGGCTGTAGGGGACACAGGCAGTGACAGACACAGGCAGTGACAGACACAGGCAGTGGGAGACACAGGCAGTGACAGACACAGGCAGTGGGAGACACAGGCAGTGGGAGACACAGGCAGTGGGAGACATAGGCAATGACAGACACAGGCAGTGACAGACACAGGCTGTAGGGGACACAGGCTATAGGGGACACAGGCAGTGACGGACACAGGCAGTGGGGGACACAGACAGTGGGAGACACAGGCAGTGACAGACACAGGCAGTGGGAGACACAGACAGTGGGAGACACAGGCAGTGACAGACACAGGCAGTAACAGACACAGGCAGTGACAGACACAGGCAGTGGGGAACACAGGCTGTAGGGGACACAGGCTGTAGGGGACACAGGCAGTGACGGACACAGGCAGTGGGGGACACAGACAGTGGGAGACACAGGCAGTGACAGACACAGGCAGTGACAGACACAGGCAGTGGGGAACACAGGCAGTGACAGACACAGGCAGTGAGGACATAGGCAGTGACGGACACAGGAAGTAACAGACACAGGCAGTGACAGACACAGGCAGTGGGAGACACAGGCAGTGGGAGACACAGGCAGTGACAGACACAGGCAGTGGAGGACATAGGCAGTGGGAGAGAGAGACAAGAGAAAGAGCTAGTGAGACACAGACGTAGGTCAGACCTGGGGAGGGACAGAGAGTGGCTTGGACAGAGAAGAGAGTCTAATGCAGCCTCACAGAACCCAAGGGACAGCAGCTGCCCAGCCCAGAGTCTTGTGGGGCACAGTAGGGTGTGGGGGACAGCCTTCAGAGTCCCCTCTCCCCCCCAACAGGGCACAGTGGGGGCGGGGGACAGTCCCAGAGCTTCCCTGCAGGGCACAGGGGGACTGTCTCTGCTTTAGACCCCTTCCTCTCTCTTCTCAGTTCCCTAACTCCTGAAAGGGGGACAGGGAGCAGTGGAGAGGAGACAGGAAGACAGGAAGGGGTGGCCACATGCCTGCTCAGGTCACTGGATGCTCTTAATATACCCGCGTGCTGCTGATTGGCCTAGAAAACAAACTCACTCTGTTCAGCCCGTGGCCTCGGAGACACGCAGACCTCCACTCCTTCCACCATTGCAGGGACTGGAGCTGGCTACCTGCTGCGACCCCCAGAATGCTCTGGGTGTGGGTGGGAGTGAGGAGCAGACAGGGAAGGAGAGGCAGATGTGCACCCTGCCAAGAAGTCTCCCCCAGGGGGCAGGGGTGAGTGCTGGCGGGTCCGTCTCTCCACCACCACTCACTGCGCTGACCATGCCGCGGGTCTGGCCCTGCAGCACTGGGGCACACAATGGACCCAAGAGACAGGAACCATCATTGCCCGCCCCCACTTTACAGATATGGAAACTGAGGCATGGAGTGGCAAAATGAACCACCCAAGGTTACACCAGAGAGAGAAGGCAAGGCTACCGCAGGCCAGAGCAGGCGGGGCCTGGGCAGAATGAGGAAGCCAGCGTGGCCGCTGGGCACGGTCCAGCCTGAGAGGGGTGAGTGCCCCGGATAGCAGGGACGTGTGGACAGCTGTTGCCTGCCCCTCCTGGAGGAAGGCATTCTACAGGCCAGCTGTCTCAGGGGCTCCCAGGGATGGGGAGCTCACCGCCTCTCCAGAGGGCCCTGCTAGCGGTCCGGTTAGTTAGCCAGGGTCAGGGCTGGCCCCCGGCGCGGGCACTGGCTCTGCTCTGTCCTCGCTGGCAGGTTCTCCCCGGCCTCTCTCCTATACTTCCCTCACATGACGCGTTGCTGGCCCCTCACCAGCCGAACCCCCGAACCGGTTCTGGGAGCCGGGATGCCTCCAGCCAATGCGCTTCAGGACACAGTGCTCCTCTGTGGCTTCCAGTGGGGGCTTTTCCGAGCGTCTGCCCGGCCGGGCCTGGGGTCTGTGGAGCGGAGTGAGTCTGAGACTCTCCCTACTCAGAATATGCAGGCTGGCACCAACCTCTCCTGGCTTCTCCACACGTGAGAGCAATTCTAGTTCACTCCAACAGCCCAAACTACCATTATTGAGCACGAGTATGTGCCAGGCATCAGGAAAAGGGCTCTTATATATGTTATCTCACTTAATTCTTCCCAACAAGGCAGGGAGGCAAACACTGTTTATTAAAAAAAGGAAAAAAGGAGAGGAAAGTGAGAGTGAGCAGTAACTTCAGAGCCGGGCTCCTCACTACAGGCAGCAGGCCTGCTGGGCGAGAGCTGGCCCAGTGGCTCCGAGTCTCCCGCCGCGAGGACAGTGCCGCCTTGCCCGCCAGCCTTCCGGGCAGGAAAGGTCTCCTTATGGCCAGGGATTTGGGGGAACAGCTCTCCTGAGGGGACTGACAGCTGCGTGCAGCGCGTTTATTAAGCACTCCCTCTGGGGCCCTCGGGGCCCAGGCATCCGTAAGTGGAGAGGTCGTGTCTCCTCATGGACCAGACCTTGGCCAGCATGTCCTGGCTTCCCCTCTGGGAGGGGAATTCCTGTCCGCCTCCCTCCCCCGCCCCCCAACACGCTTCCCAGCTGAGAGAGCTGGAGGGTAGGGAGGAGCCAGATGCACAAATCCAGCCCTTGCTCTCTGTCAGCGCAGCGGGGGGCTCTGAGAGCTCTAAAAACTGGGTTAAAATGGCTGGGCTATGCCCGCCTTATCTGCCAAAAGCCTTCAGTGCATGCAGGCTTTCACACAGAATTTCCCTCGCTAATCCCCCTTTGTTAGCTCTGATACTGACATTGCAATCTCGGCTCGTCGGGGCGATTTGAGAGGGATTACAGACCCTCAATCCTCCAGCGTGGCGGGGAAGGCTGTTTTCTCAAATCAAATTTTACACAAACCCATTTTCAAAAATAATCAAAGTGCAAATCCCTCCTCGGGACTGAAGCTGGCTGGGGGGGCAGGGTGGGGGGTTGGGGGCGACACTCAGCCCTCCAACATTCTCCCACAGATGCTGATGCAGATGCAGGCCTAGATGGAGGGCAGGAAGGCGGGGCCTGGCGCCTTGCACCATGTGTGCTCTGGACCGTGGCCTGGCTAAGGAGGCTGTGTGCTGCAGGCAGGTCAGACGTTTGGCTGGGTTGGCGTTGCCAGTGATCAAGCCCTGGGAGTGGCACCTGAGCAAGGCAGGGAAACATGGGGTGGATTCAAATCTGGTTTCAGTGAATGCATACCAATAACCTATCATGTGCCATCCTGTGCTTGCCTGGCAGGGACTGTGCTGGCCTGGCGGGGACACGGGGTGGGCAGCTTCACCCTCACCAAAGAGCAAATCCCTCTCCAAAGGAAGGTGCTGTGTCCAGAGGGAGACTCCTGGTGCAGGGCGGGCTGGTCCCTGAGCATGTGACAGGAGGGAGACTATCTCCCCCCCCCCCCCAGGCTTCCCGGGACGTGGGTGGGGTGCATCTCACAGGCTGGGACCTCGGGGACCAAAGGGAAGAGGGCAGCAGGGACCAGGTGGTGGCTCTCAGCTGGACCGTCCTGTGTGTGGCTTTGTGTGTTACTCCCCCACCCCAGCCATTGGCTCATCCATGGCATTAAAGTGGTGCCCCCCTTTGGCCTGGCTTGGCACACAGGCCACCCCGCAGGAAGCGTCAGAAGGTCAGGGCAAGGTCTCAGTGGTGAAAGGTGCTGGGCTGTGGGCTGACTCTGCGTCACCCAGGTCCAGGTGAACCTAGGACCACGCCGTCTGGATTCCCACTGTGATTTCTCCTAAAGCTCTGGGGCAGAAGCGGATCTTTAAGGCCCAGGCCACGTTCACCTGCCAACTCTCCCTCTTCCTGCCGACTGCGCCCCCACTCCCAGTAGCACCCTCCTGAATCTGGGCCTGGCTGCAAGGAGGTCCCACTCGGCCAGCGGCTTTGGTGGCGGTGGGTCACATTCAGGCTTGCCTGGTCATAGCCTCGCTAGTCCAGGAACTGGGCTTTCCTTCCATTGTCCCAGAGGGACATGAAGGGGCATCTCTCAAGAGCCAAAACCCCACAATAAGTGGGCCCAGGACTCAGATTGGGTCTGACGCTGCGCTGTGCCAGGCCTAGGGAGCAGCATGGCCGAGCCAGAGATCTCCCCTCCCTCTGCAGGCACCGCCATGCCCGCCCGCCCAGCCTACAGGACGTTCAGCAGCTAGCAAATCGTCCTTGTGGGACAGATGAAAGATGGACGCATAGCCCCAAGGTTACTTGAAGCCCAGGCTGCTCTCAGATGCACAACCCCAATATTTTCCTCTTAAGCAATTCTGCTCTTTGATGTTCAGCAGTGGAATGCAATCACACTCGGTTGGTGCACAGGAGTGGGAGGAGGTCCGGGTCGGGGGACACCCGGCTCCGTCTGCCCATTCTTTCCAGGCAAATGCAGTTCTGCCATTTCATCCCTGACTGGTCAGGCATCAGCGCGCTGTGGGGTGTCTGTCAGCACTGGGGAAGTATGCCAGGCGTAGGGTTTACAGCTGCAAATGCAAAACCTCCTGATGCGTTTTATTTATTATAAATTCTGTGGCTCTCTTGTTAATTACCCCCATGCAGGCTGCCAGGATGTGGAAGAAGGAGGGTGATGAGCCTAAGAGGGGAGGGGGAGGGGGAGAGAAAGGGCACAGTGATGGATCCGTGGGAAGGGAGAGAAGAGCACAGTGCATGAGAAAAGACAGAGGAAAGGGAAACCCATCTTGTGGCAAGCAAACCAGGAGGCGGTGATGGAGCACAGTGAGCATGCTGGCTGGGAAACGTCACTTTTGCCAAAATTGGGTGAAACCACGGAAATCCACGCCTGAGGAACATGGGAGGTAACGGAGGCCCAGATCAATAGCATGTCTTGTCCAAGGGTTGAGCCCATTCCCATGGCCTCCGCGCTTCTCCATTCCATTTCCCCCTACCCCTTCCAAAGAGTAGCCAGCCAACCTCTACTCCGCTGGCCACTTCTCCCAGCATGCCCAGCTCACAGCGAGCGCCTGCCGGCCCACCCTGCTCCTGAACCAGGGGCCTTGCCCCGCAGGCAGGCCAGTGGTTATGAGTGTGCAGGCCAATGGCCTCATGATGGGGACACTATGTTGGAACCAGGAAGCACTGAGCCCTTCATGGACATTACGGCTCCACTGAATAAAATTATACCCGTGTTTCTCCCGGCCAGACGTGGGGGCGAGGTGAGTGTTTTCAAGCCTTCCCTTTTAAGAGCGAAGCAGCACTTTTCATTATCATATTTTAATTAAAAGGAAGAAATCCTATTAAACTATTCCCCATGCATCGGGATTAGCAACAACCAGCACCTGAGACCCAGCGACACGGCGTGTATGGACTAACCAGGCTCACTGTCCCAGATGGCCCCTTCCCCTCTCCCTCCCCCTCTCCCTCCCCCCCCTCCCCCTCTCCCTCCCCCTCTCCCTCTCCCTCTCCCCTTTTCCTCCCCCTCCCCACTCCAGATGGCTCCATCCCAGACAGGCCTCAGTGGGCATCCCATACTCTCCTCACTCCCCTGAGGCAGAGTAGAAAGGTATATGACCCCAAAGCAGCCTACAGCACTCCTGGCTAAAAATGGGTTTTAGAATCAGGTGGTTTTGGGCTGACAAGAGTGTCTCCACTTTCTAGCTGTGACTCTACAATTCCCAATTCCTCTGAGCTCCAGTTTCCTAGTTTGTAAAGTGTGGATCCTACAGCTGCCTCTTGGGGTTACTGGAAGGGTTAGAACTTAGGTAAGTGAAAATTAATTATTATTGTTTTATTTTTAGACGGAACAGAGGAACTACTTCCAGAAGTTCTGGATAGAACACATCCTTGGAGGGAGGCTCAGAAGGGGCGTGTGGGGCCAACCGATGGGAAGCAAGAAGGGTAGTGTGTGTGGGGGGAGGGCATGGGTTGTGGGCTGGGCCTAGGAGGTTGCCGGTGTGGAAAACTCAGAGACCCTAGAGACTGCCACCAGCACCCACCTTCCTCCGCCTCTCTTCCTGGGCTCTGCTGCCTGCCTGCCCCTCCCCCTTTGACAACTATTCTGTCACCACAGCAAGGACTGTCCTGCTGCCTAGGAGACATGATCAGACCAGCAGGGGCCGAGCTGCCTGGGGACATGGAATGGAACTGAGCTGGGGGTGCCTCAGGGACCGCGGCCACTTGGCCACTTCGTGTTCCGTGTTCTGCTGCTGCGGTTCTTAACCTCCACCACCCACCAGCCCCTCCTCTGACTCCCACTGTGCCCATCTCCGCTTCGTCACTGAGCCCTCCCATTGCTGTGGCCTTTTCTAGTGTGTGAATCCCCCAACTCCAATGGCTGTTGGACTCTAAAGGGCAAACACCAGGACTGTCTTTGCGTCGGTAGCACCCCTGGACACCCACAGTGCTGCTCCCCTAGCAGCTCACACAGGAGGGCCTGATGGTGCCGGCTGGACCGCCAGGCCAGCCCGAGCATGCATAGGTGGCAGGGGCAGAGGATTTGGTCCTTGCTCCCTCTGTCCCCAGGTTCCCCTGCTACCCTGCCCCCTGCCTGGCATTGAGGAAGGCACGTAGGTGCAGACACCCTGAGCAGGACTTGGCCACCTGGGGCCTGGGCCTGAGCATGCTGTTGCCTCTCTGGGCTGTGTGGTTGAATGGGAGTAAGTGCCCCGGTCACCAGGGAGGTTCTAAGGATAGAAAGAAATGTGCTTGAAATTGGGAAACTTGGAATATGGGTGTTAGGTAATACCAAACCATGATGGTTACTTTTGCTAGGTGTGGTCATGGCATTGTGGTGAGGTAGAAGTGCCTCTATCTTGTATATATGACTGCTGGTATGTATAGGGGCAAAATCATCCAATGTCTGGGTGGCTTTAAAGTAACTCACCAAAAATAAAAATAAAATGAGCAGGAGGGTGCAAAATGAACAAAGTGTGGCAAAACCTTGACAACAGATAAAGCTTGGTGATGGGCTCATTGTATGGCCTCTCTAGCTTTTGTGTATATTTGAATTTTTTCCTAATTAAAATGTAAAAAAAAAAACAACGATAAAAATAAAACATGCAAAAAAAAAAAAAGGATACCAAAGCACCTAGCATCCTTGGGCCATAGCGAGGCGCTCAATAAATTATTTCCAGTCTTGAATTTCTCCCTTTCCCCCTTGCCTGAGGCGCAGCATTCCCGTCCCTTGGGAGAAAGCGCACATCTTGCAGCCCCAAGCAGCAGAAAACGAACACACGTTCTCAGGCTCAGCCAAGGTCAAGCACATACCCACCGCAGCTGGTCCCAGGGCCCAGGCCAACGAACCCTGCAAGGACGGGTGCTCCTGGCTGCAGAGCGCATCCTATGAGCTGGGCACCTGCTGAGGGCTCTGCGTGCCTCTCAGAGTCCCTGCTGCCCCAGGAGGAAAGTGCTATCTCTCCCTGCCGCTCTGAGCTTTCTCTTGCTCCTGGTCCAACACTTACCTTCCTCTTGGTCTTGCCCAGCTCTGTTTCTCTCTGCAAATCCTGCATTTCCAGGCAGGTTTGTGCATAAGCCTTTCCCTACAGGCAGCCTGGGTGCAGCTGGGGGACAAGAGCAGGAAGCAGCAAGTGCTGCTGCCAAGATGCTCATTGGGACCCCAGGTTGGCAGGACCACAAAGGGGTTGCGTGGGGAGCGGGGACCAGGGCTCTTGGTGGTGCTTTGGAAAGAAGCCACTCAGAGACAGCGGGTCGTGTCCCAGCAGGGGCAGGGACACCTGAGACCAGGCTGCAGTGACCAGCATGGGTCGTGGGGCCCGGCTTCCTTCTCGGGCCAGTGGACCTTGAAGATGGCAGAGGGGAACCAAGAAGCAGCCTTGATGCTGCCCACACCCCTGCATCCCAGCCTACTCCTTTTGCCTTCGACTCTGCCCAGAGCACCCTTCTTGAGCCAGGTTCCTGAACCATCCTGTGCTAAAGCTGCATGTGGAATACTGCCTCCTGGGATGCCCGTTGGTTGGTGGGAGGACCCCAGACAGCATCTCCAACCTTCCTTTCTCAACACTCAAAACTCCTGTGATTTGCCATCCTGGGCCTCCACTGGGACCCGTGTCCTCAGCCAGCCTGGGCCTCCACTGGGACCCGTGTCCTCAGCCAGCCTGGGCCTCCACTGGGACCCGTGCCCTCAGCCAGCCTGGGCCTCCACTGGGACCCGTGCCCTCAGCCAGCCTGGGCCTCCACTGGGACCCGTGTCCTCAGCCAGCCTGGGCCTTCACTGGGACCTGTGCCCTCAGCCAGCCTGGGCCTTCACTGGGACCTGTGCCCTCAGCCAGCCTGGGCCTTCACTGGGACCTGTGCCCTCAGCCAGCCTGGGCCTCCACTGAGACCTGTGCCCTCGAGGGCAGGGACCTCAGACTCCACCTCCTGAGCATCAATGTACCAAGTGCCCCATCTGAACTGGCCCATCCTTGTTCTCTCTGTCTGCTCCTTCCCATGGAGTTCCCTGTGAAGCGTGTATGGGCTAGTGAAGAGCGAGAGAGAAATGGGGCTCCCTATAGAGGCTTGTTAACGTATGGAACACCTGACCTGGGAGATGGGAGCCGCTGAGCATATCACAGCTTCTGAGAAGACCAGCTCATTCCTGGATGTCAGGCTGTGTTGGAGAATTAAAGGAACCAGAGCACTGAACACCTATCAGGCTGTGGGCTTGTGTGTGTGGTGGGTCGCCCCCCAGTAAACACGGAGTGAATAAGCATGTTTGCAGGCACAAGATACACAGCCAGACCTTCTGGAAGCAAGATGATATGGGCCAGCCTGGTGCACAGTGCACCCTTGTCCTGAGAGCGCAGTCAAGGCCTGCCTTTCACTGGCCATGTGGTCGGTCCAGCTGCTCCAGGGGTAACAGGCCAGGCCCCATGTGCTCCCTTCCATACACGCTTCCTCCGAAACGCTCCCTCTAGCAGCTTGCCTTTCCCCACACTGAGCCCATTCACAACCTTTTCCTTCCTCTCTCCCCTGCAGACATCCATCACTCTCCCCACAGAGTGAGGCGGGCGGCCCACAGCTCCTCCAGGTTACGAATACGCTTGGGAGCCTGTTTGCAGCTGTCACAGAGGAGCCCCAGGAAGGGGGAGCCATCCCAGCCATGCAGCCTGCATCTCAACCCCCTGCCAGGGACCCCCTTTCCACAAATGTCGAGCTAAGACCTGAGGGGCTCCAATGTCTAGAGCAACACCTTTAGCCAGTGGACCACAGTGGGGGTGGCCGAGGGGGATTCGCTGGACAGAGCCCATGAGGCAGCTCACAGCCCCCCCCCCCCCCCCCCGCCCAGTGCAACGAGCCCCACCTCATATGCTGCAGGGAAGAGCTAGTGTTCCAGGTCCCAGGGGCCGCCTCAGAGGCACAGAAGGGGCCTAAGAGCCCCAATGTGGGGACTGTGTCCCTCAACACGGCCATCCCGGCTCCCACAGGCAGGGGCTCACACACAGGGCTCAGCTGGAGCCTCCGTGCATAGCTCACATTGGTTCAGGGGAGGGACCCTCTTGCAAGGAGTCTGTAGGCTCTCCTGGCCCTGGGAGGCATGGGGACAGCTGACCTCATGGGGCTCAGGGGTCCTAGACACTCTCTTCTCCCTTTTGAAGGTCAAGGCAATGGGTCCTGAGAGAAAGGGCTTTGCTTGGGGCTCACAGCCCCGCACAGTGTCACCTCAGGGCCCCCCACCTGAGGCCCAGGACCACTGAGGCCGACTGTCCCCTCCTGGGATTAAAGGGGAGAGGAGACCTGGGACTGGAACCAGGAGCGACGAGCTTCTTCAGTCACTTTTTTCTCTCTTTTACTATGAAATATTCAAATGTGCAGAGAGCATAAAGAATTACATAACCAACATCTGTGCCCACTGCCCAGTACCAACAAATTCTGATTGCATGAGCGTTCTCTATTTCTGCTGTGGTTTGAGCTGCTATGTGGTTAGCGAAATCTTTATAGCTCTTTTCATGTGTGAAGTAATTTTATTCTTTTCCATATAGGCTTTTCATTAAGTGTGTAACCAGATTTAAGTTTTAGACCCTGGAAGACTTTATTTAAATACATTTGGAACAGCGGAGAAGGCCTACTCTGATCACAGGTCCTCACGCTCCGTGGAAAGCAGTTGTGGGGGCTGTGGCCTGCTTGCAGAGGAGGGATGTTACCCAGGTTCCCAGACTCTCTGGAGAGGCAGAGTCCCAGGGAAACGCCCCCCACAGCTTCCAATAGCCCCACCTAGAAAGCCTGGGATGTGAGAGGAGGCAGGAAGAAAGGTGACCTGGCTGAGAAGTCCCACCTGGGTGGGCTCTGCCCCAGTTCCTCTCCACCCCCTCCCCAACCCTGGCTCTCTCCTCCTTCCCTTTGTCCCTCCCTCCTTGCAGGCTGTGCTCTCAGCTATTAACTTGCATGTATTTAGCATGGATTCTGCACACTTGTCAGGGATGTCTGCAGAGAGCTGACTGCGTGAACAGGTACCAGTTCAGGGTGCCAACCGTGCCTTCCCAGCTCCACCACAGTGATCTGGCGTTGGGAGCTTGCCACTGGCCACGTGGCATCTACACATATGTGCTGCCACCTGAAACACTCCCTCTGGGCCACTTCCCACAGCAGGCGTTTATGCCATGAACATCATCTGCAAACACTGCCAATCGGCGCCCCTCTCCTGGGTGTGGGTTCTTAACCGTTTGCCCGCACACCATTGGTAGTAACAATTCCAGCGTATGTGCAGTGAAGAGGTTTCCAAGAGAAGAAAACCCTTAAGCAAAGGAATGAAGCAGAGAAGGTCAAAGTCCACACATGACTGTGGGCTAAGTTCGCTTCTGCACACGCCTGCTCAGCGCTTTGAGGCTGTAGATGCTATGACTTGCCCGAGGCCGGGCAGCTTGCTAATGACGTGGGTGGCTCGCAATCCACAGCTCCTGTTCCAGCACTTTTCACACGGAATCATGACCCTGCGCCTCCTCCTGAGCTGCTCGGCTGGGCACCGAGAGGTCATATGAGCAGAGTCTGAGTAACCTTAGTGGAAGCACTGAGATGGGAATGAGGGTGCTCTGAGCACTTCCAGTCTCACCCACCAGCAGCCTGCCAGGCCCTCATCCCCTTCTTCACCAGCTTTCCCTCCCCCAACACCATCATGCCCACTCCCGGCACCACCCCGCAGGGGGAGCTGTGACCTGGAAACCAGGAGGACTGGTGTTCTGCCAGCTGTGTGTCCCTGGGGCCAGCTGTCTGTCCCAGGGGTGAATTACTTCCACTCTGGAAACCCAGGGGAGGGCTGGTGTGCGTGCAGGGGTGCCCATGGGGCAGCTCCAGACTGGGAGGGCAGCCATCTCAGAGCACCGAGCCCCCTCTGAAGGGGCTGAAAGGAGAGAGGCCTCGCTCAGCACAGGTCACCTGCCCAAATCCCTGGGGCTGAGTTCATCCTCTGGGTGTCAGCATGGGTGTGAGCAAGGATGGAGGAAGGGCTCTGGAGGCTGACAAGGGCCCTGGAGAGGGCAATGACAAGGTTCCTGGGTCAGGCAGTGACCCTTAACCCTAGGTCATAGAGGGGCTCTGTGTGCTCACTCTTTTCAGGTTGGAAGTGGTGGCCAGTGGTGAGAGGGCACAGCCAGGGCAGACCCCCTCCCCATCTCTCCTTCCTTCTCCTCCCCCCAGACCTCGGGCGGCCTCCTCGTCTGGGACAGAGATGACATCTCCGTAAAGCCGAATGACACGCGTGGTGGTCCCCAGGGAAGGTGAGTGTCTGCCAAGACCCAGGCCAAGGTGGGGAAGGCGAGGTTCATGGCTCAGCCTTAACCGGCTGGTGGAAAGTAAGGCCCTGGGCCCACACACCGTCAGGAACTGCGCCAAGTGCTTTCTCCACGCCCCCTGCCTCGAAGTCCCCGTCTGGCCTCCACCTCTGGAAGCTAGCCGCCAGGAGCTCCTCCCCAGAAGCCTTTCTAGATGGCTCCACATCGGAGCCATTGTGCACCTCATCCTGTCCTCCCTCTGCTTGGCAGGGCGGCCTGGGAAGGGTGCTGGCTGTGGTGGGTGCCTGGCCATGCCACTAACTGGGTGAGCTGGGCCTCAGTTTCCCTCCTTGTGAAAGGAAGGAACGGCACTACCTGAGACTCAGGACACACAGGATCCCAGACCCCGCTTAACCTCCATCCAGGGGGCCCGGGAGCCTGCTTTCCAACACTCCCAGGTGACCCGAGCCTCTGCCAGGTGTGGGGTCCCTGGGCTGGAGCAGCAGTGTAGACAGCACCTGGGGCGTGGCCGTGGGGTTCAGAAGATGCTCCAAGATGCTGGTGGAGGAGCAATGAAGAGAGGCTGCGAGGCTCTTTAGGAGGCCCGCCGCTCTTGCCTGTAGGACAATTAAGTGAAAAGCCCTGAGGTCACACTTAGCTTCATGCCAAGGGGCTGCCATAGTGTCTGCCAATCTGAACACATCGATGGAGGTCGTGACCGGAGCGGAGAACCTGTTACAGTGTGTGTGTGTGTGTGGTGTGTGTGTGTGTGTGTGTGTGTGTGTGAGTGTGAGTGTGTGTGAGTGTGTGTGTGAGTGTGTGTGTGTGTGTGTGTGTGTGTGTGTGTGTGTGTGTGTGTGTGGTGGGGCTGGGGTTCCGGGTGGGGGCTTGCTAGGATTAACAAGATAATGAAGGATGGCTGAGGGCTGTTTGGACTCAGCAGCCGGTTGTCCAGCTTCCCCCGAGCCGTGTCATGGGGCACAAACAGTGCAGGGACTGAATGGCTTTCAAACAGTCTAGACAGCCCCAGGAAGTCCAAGCAGTGAGGGGGAAGCAGGAATGTCACTGGCGGGAGGAGAGGTGGTAGAGGAGTCTTGACCCTTTCCCATGGGCACAGGGCGCAGAGCACAGGGCACAGGGCACAGGGCACAGAGCACAGGGCACAGGGCGCAGACTAAGGCCTTGCTGGGACCGCAGCCTCAGCCTAGAGTGCTGTGCTCTTGCAATCTGTCCCACCTGCTGCCTCTGGCATGGCAGCCAGACCAGTGTCCCCTGCCCTGGCCTCAGCCAGGCTGGACAAAGAAGAGAAATGGATGTAAGCCCACAGAGACCACCTGGCGGGAGCTGCAGCCCTCTGTCCCTTGGCCCTCGTCCTCCCCCCACATGCCCACTGACGCTCTTAGCTGTCTGAGCCCTGATCCGAGAAGTGAAAACAATTGAACCTTTAAAATGTGTCACCCTCCCGGTGGTGGATAAAAAGCTGTGGTGTATCTGCACAATGGAATATTATTCAGTCATAAAAAAGAATGAAATCTTAGCATTTGCAACAGCATGAATGGCCCTAGAGGATATTCTGTTCAATAAAATAAGCTGACAGAGAAAGACAAATACCATGATTTCACTTATATGTGGAACTTAAAGAATAATACAAATAACAAACAAAACAGAAACAGACTCATAGATACAGAGGGTGGCAGGGAGGGGCTGGGGAAAATGGTGAAGGGATTGAGAAGAACAGGTTGTAGTTACAAGTCATGGGATGCAAGGCGCACACAGGGAAAATCGTAACACTGTACTGACTCTGTATTGTGTCAGGCGGCACCGGACATATCCGGGGACCACTTTGAAGTATAAGATTATCTAACCACTATGCTGTACACCTGAAGCTAATACAAAATAATATTGAATGTAAGCTGTAATTAAAAAGATGAAAAAATTATTGTCCTTCAGAGTTTCCAGTATTTTCTTAACACTATGTGGTGTTATAGTCATACACAGCATCCCTGGGGTCAGGCAGTCCAGACAGAGAGCACAGGCCACTGCCCACACCACTGGGACCTGTGGTTCCACCAATGGGTGCATTCTGTGGCATGTGAAATAGATCTCAGCAAACCTGTTATCCTATGTAATAAGAGGGAACGCTGAACTGTATTGGAGATGTAAGTGCCACTCTGCACATACCCCAGTTTGCTCTGAGTCACTGGACAAGCCACCTACTTTTCCTCTGAGACAGGGAGAGACTGACACCTGCCTTCGAGGCCCACTGGGGGAGTCAGGAGTTGGCAAGGATGTTGGCCAGGGGAACAGGAGCAGAGGCATGCACACAGGCAAGATTTGCTGTGGAGATGCTATTGCTCAGGGAAAGCTCAGTGATCCTGAGCCACAGGCGCCAAGCCCCGCAGGATGTTAAGTTGCAGGGAGCCTCAGAGATCCATCAGGAACATGGCAAGGATGGTTCTGCTCCTGCCCAGGTCCATGAACCCCCACCCCATCCACAACCTTTATCTGTGGCCTGGTGGGCACTGATACACCAGAGGGATAGCAGGAGGAGCGGCAATGCTTTACTCAGGTACCTGGTGGGGCCCTGGATGGCACTTCTGTGCATCCCTACCCTGGGATGATGCAAAATATGGCATCAGATGCAGCAACTTCCTCAACATGGAGAACCCTCCTCATACGCTGCCTTCCCAGCCCCAACGCCAGGGTCCAGGTGTTGGAGCAGCTGCCAGTCAGTGCCCATTTCCAGCCAGCATGGGGCATGGCTTTGGTGCACACTCAGGCCTGCAGTCCCAGCTGCCCTCCACATGCAGGGGCCCCACACCTGTAGGCTGGGGCTGTGGCCTGAATCACAGGCTCTGGTGGGCCCAGGGAAGGATGTGGTTAGGCATAAGCAGAAATGGCCGGCTATAGCAAGGCTTTGAGTTCTGGGGCAAGAGGACATAGTGATGATGATAATCTTACTGCAAATAAAACCAACAGTATGAATAGCTTCCCCTTTATGAAGGGCATAGACTTGACAGGTATTATGATTGAGTACTTAGAACAAAGCAGGAGGCACATGTTATCATCCTCATTGTATAGACAAGGAAAGTGAGGCTCAAGAGATTGCTGACATTGCCCAAGTTCACACCGCTGGTAAACAGTAGAGGCAGAATTCTAAGCTAAATCTGTCTGATGCACAAGTGGTGGAAAAATCTAATCCACATTGCAGCCCTTTTGGCCTTTGCAGGGCCAGAAAGCCCAGGGCTGCCCTGGCATCCTGCAAACTACTGCTCTGCAGGGGTAACCTTAGCCACTGCCCAGCCCTGTGGAGGTGTGTCCAGTCCCAACCACATTTGTCAGGTGCCAGAGTGTTGTGTTTAATCACAGGATGAAGAATCTGGAGGAAGGGGCCAAGTTTGAAGAGTTTAGGCTGAAAGAAAAATCTGGGTAGAGATCGCTATGTCCTCTTCCACTGCGAGGAGTGGCTCCTGGTTGGCACTGTGGGCAGAGCTGAAAGTGGACAGCATGACTTTAATATGGGAAGGGGTCCCCACCACCCCAGACGATGGGACAGGGGAGCACTGCTCACACTCCTCAGAACTGGGGTTCAGGGTCTGGAGTAAGGCTGAACCAGATCACAGGCCTGGTTCCATGATGGAACAGTGTTGTTGTCTTCAACAAGAAGCTTAGTCTCCAAGCCTCCATTTCATCACCTGAAAAATGGAAATATAATGTTGACACCATGGAGCTATGCTGGTAAAGACTGATGTGGCATTTACCATGTGCCAACGATGACTGTTCTTCATGTCTGCCTACATTTCCCCCTGTCTCCCTACCTACCATCTATCCTCAACTACCCAGTAAGATAGATATTATTATTATTCCCCTTTTATAGATGAAAAACAGAAGCTCAGAGGGTTATGAATTGTGCCCCAGGACACAGCACAGAGTTAGTGGTGTGTTGGGATCTCAAATGCCATGTGTTCTTCTTAAAAAAAAATCTTTCTATTGATTTTAGAAAGGAAGGGAGAGGGAGATAGAAACATCAGTGATGACAGAGAATCACTGATTGGCTGCCTCCTGCACACCCCCTACTGAGGATGAGCCCACAACCCGGGTATGTGCCCTGACCAGGAATCGAACCATGACCTCATGGTTCATAGGTTGATGCTCAACCACTGAGCCACGCCGGCCGGGCTCAAAGCTCTGTGTTCTGACAGAGTCTGTAGTCCCATCACCACGAGGCTCGGCTTCTGAAGAACAGGTGGGGGTCCAGCAGTGAGCTCAGACCACATCCACCTAGGGCCACATTGTGGGGGCCACACACGGTCTTCAATGAGCTCAGACCACATCCATACAGGGCCACACTGTGGAGTGCCAGCAGCCCTGAGGAACTGGGTATTTGTTAGGAGATGCCAGTGCTGTGCCATCCAGATCTATCCATTTGCTAATTAAATGAAGAACCAGAAATGCACCCTCTAAGAGAAGAAAACTAAAGGATAACTTAACTTCATGTCACATCAGGTGACTTCACACTACCTACTGGAGGCTGGTAGAAGCTTTCAGGAACAAGGCAGGTGTATGTGGGCTTCAGGGCATGCAGTGGCAGGAACATCACCTGCCACGCCAGTCTCCTGGGGCTCTGGACTTTGCCACAGCCAGGGCTCCAGGGACCGCCTTGCCCGGCCTCTCCATCAGCAGCCCCTCCTTGCCCGACACTTTCCTACCAGGTCCTCAAAGCCCTTGGACTTTGTGAGAGACCAGCTCCCGGGACCTCGGGCCCGCAGGTCCCCGGGGCTCCTGTAGGAGGAAGAGAGAAGCGGACCCTCCGAGAAGCCCTGAGGCGTAATGTAGACTCTCTGGAGCAGAAGTGCCTCAGAATAAGGAAATGGAGACAAGTTCACAGCTTCCAGGCACCTTTCCTGGCCAGGAAGCAATGTGCTGCTTTCACATTTAGCCCAGAGAGAGATGTACCCTGCACGGTCCTTGGTCAGGCACCCACAGAGCAATCCTGTTTCCCTTTGTGCGTTTGCTGCCAACAAAGCTCGGAGTTGAACTTTACATTTAGTGTCAGTAACCACTTAATCCCAGGGCTGGCAAAGCCATCTCCGATGCCCCGCCCCCTTATCTAGATGGGATCTCTTTTTCTGACTTTACTTGTAAACTCAATGCTCCCGACTCTCCCTTTGGGAAGCTGGTCAGATGCACATGACAAATGGTGGCTGGGCTGTGGGGTACGGGGAGTGTGTGTGTGGGGTGTTAGCATTAAGAAAGAGGTAGATTAGGGACTGTGAAAGGCCCCTTTCTGTCCCGGGGTCTGGGACTGTGCTCAGTAAACAGCCTGCCCGGGTCTCCACGGAGAAGTGCGCCGGTCACCGCCCAGAGGAAGGCGTGCTCCGGGCCTGGGCGGTGGCAGTGATGGAGTCTGTGCACTGGTGCACACGGTGGGCCCAAGCTGCTCCTCAAGGGCCACCTTCAGGTATGGGGTGGCCTTCCTGGTTGCAGGAGGCTGGCGGGCTCAGAGGCACAAGGAGTCTGTGGTGTGAGGACAAATGGACTTTGCACGAGGTAACTGCCTGCTAACAAAGGCTTCTGGGAAGCACAGCCTCCTGGGGCCCACATTTACACAGAAATGGGCATCACACAGGGCCCTTTTGCAGCCCGGAGGTTTCGGAGCCTCAGATGGTCTTAGCTCAAGTGTCCCACTAGATGCCCAGGGCAGGGAGGGGCCATCTCTGCCTCATGTTCCGAGGTCAGAGTGATTTCCTGATCCACTTCCTTAGGGCAATGAGCCAACATCCTCAGTTTACACACTGGCAAACTGTCGCCCAGGAGAGGTCTGACTTGCCCAAGTTCATGCTGCCAGTTGACTGGCAGAGCAAGAACCACAACGCAAGTCTTCAGAGGGAGAGCCGAAGTTGGCTGAGGCCTCGCTATGGGCACGGGCAGAGCATGCCCTCACGAAGAGCACAAGGTGGGGCTCACATACACCCAGGGCCCACACAGGGCTCACCAGAGCCAGCAAGGGTTCAGATCTCAAGAGAGAGTGGGAGCTGGCGCTGCCCAAGCAGTCTTCCCAGCCGAGGAAGAGGCAGCCCGCAGGCAGAGGTTAGGAGAAACACAGCTGCAAGTGTGGAAACCTCTCTGTAGCTAAACTGTTTGCTTAGCCACAAACTAGCTCCACACCCGAAAGTGTCCGTGGAGCAGCCTGCAGCGTGCCCCCAGGTCCAGAGGCTTCTTACTGGTGTTTGAACAAAACTCCGCTGACTGGGCCTTCCTGGTTGCCCGGTGGTCAGGCCACTGCCCTTTGGGTCTGGGTGTAGCTCTGACTTTCAGACACCCCAGTCCACGATTCCAGGGTACACAGGCGTCCTCCTCCTGGAGGTGGGACACAAGGGCCAGGGAGCATCCGAAAGCCTGCGTCCCCACTGTGCCCAAGTGGCCTTCCCTGCAGGAGAGGCTCCAGGGAGGGACCATCCATCGGCACTTAGGATGATTTAGCTGCTTTCTGGCATCTGGGGTATTTTCACGCGTCATGTATCTAATCAAAGCCTACCCACAATCTAAAGCCAGTAAGGACATCCAAGGCCCTCCAAGCAGTGGAGAACCAGGGCCACAGAGGGTAGAGGCCTTGGTCAAGGCACCCCGTTGATAGGGAACTTGAATCTAGAAGGCGGTTTTCTGCCTCTTTAGTGAAACAGCCATCTTTCTGGATGCCTGCCAAAGGCCACACTGGGCAGCGCAGACTCTCCCGAGGCCCGAGGCACAGTGTGTGGGCCTTGTTAGCTTCCCTAGGACCTGAGGAGGCGGAGGCCTGGCCCTATGGGCTGACCTAGGACTGTTCCACCCACAGCACCTTACTCAACACTGTGCTGCCCGCCTGCCCGCTCTCCACCCTCTGCCCACATCTGGGCTCAACCAGCCAGAACCACCTCTCTCTTCCCCTCATCCTCTCCTGTTCCCTCTTGTCTCCCCCAATTTCTCCTCCCTGCCACAGGCTACAGAGATGGCCTGGCAACTAAGCAGGGTCTCCACGTCTTCCCAGTGCCCAGCCCATGATGGAGCACAGAAGTCACAGCTCGCTCTGCTGTGGAAGGAGCTGGTGTTGCCCATGCTAAAGAGCCAACGGGTGACCAGGCCTGGACTGAGGCTGGTGTGCCCTGGTCCACGTGTTCTCAGCAAATTACTCTCCCTGGGGCCTCTGTTTCCCCATCTGGCAGGTTGGCAGGTAATTCTGAGCTCCGTCCTGCTCTTGGGCCTCCTGAGGACTTGTCTTAGAAGCTGCAAGAGCAAAGCCTGTAGAGCCCATGCTCAGATGGGACTTGGCCCTAAAGGGGAGGCTGCAGCCGGATTCAAATTCATGGAGACTTTGGAGAGTCCAGAGGGGATCTCCGTTAACATGCAAATACTGTAAACATTCAAACTCATTTTACCCTGCAAGCGGCAGCCCAGCAGCGAGAGGGGTCAAGGCACCATGCCCAGCATTGATGTTATCCGTGCCCTGGGTATGTGGCCAGGATTCTATGAGGCAGCCCAGGCACGTGGAATGCCCACATGAAAGGGAATAGCATCCTTGAGTGAGCCTTATCTAGAAGTAATTTTGTGGCTTTACTTTGAGAAAGACCCCCTACCCCCAAACATCATCCCATTTCATTATATACACATTCATATATACAGGTTTTGTATACAGTATAGAAACCTCCATCACTAGGATCAAGGGGCTGGCTGTATTTCTATTCTAGGCAGATCACACAGAAGAGGTAACGTGTTCCGTGACTGGTCATTCCCTAGCTATGCGATCTTGGGCACAGTCCTGCACTTTTCCCGGGGTGAGGGCACTAGAGTGGCCCGGCCCCACTCTCCTCCTGGGACCCGAGATCCAGGCTTGCATTCCGCCTTCTCAGGGCTGAGGATCCCAGGACTTGACCCAAATGGCAGGCAGACACCACAGAGCTGGGAAGCGGAGAGAGGCGCTCAGAGGCCCACAGGCCCAGGCCACAGCTCAGGGAGCACCCAGGGCGGCAGGCGTGGCCACTGAGGGCCTGCCTGGGCCTCCCTCCGGGGAGGAGGAAAAGGAAGGCCTGGCAGGTGCACGCCAACAGTGCATGCGGCTGCTGGCTGGGCATCGCATTCCTTCTACTGGCTGCAACGTCGGTGATTGTCTAATTATGGCTCATTACAAACATCAAGCTTCATTTTGCAAGGTTGTAACTACAGGGGAAGGATACAATTATTATAATGAAGCCTCCCCAGCCCAGACTCGCTCCCCTCCAATCAGCTCCAAATGCCACTGCTCGAATCCTTGTCCTGGCCTGTCACCTGGGCTCCTTCCCTGTCCCCCTCCTCATGGCCATGTTGATGGGGGTGCTCAGGGCATGGTCCTCTCTGTGGCTTTTCCCATCAAAGGAGCCTCCCCCCCCCTTTTCCCCCTCCCTGCTAATGAGCACTTTTCTCTGGTGCTGCTTGGTGGAGGGAAGAGCTGAGGATGTCAGAGGGCGGCCGGTGGTGTCCTGGATTCGGGCGATGCAGAAGAGGGGCAGGATGTGGGCCAGTGAGGAGTGCCTTCCACTGGGGGGAGGGGACTCCTTAAAGGCAGGTGCTGGTCTACAAACTCTGGGTCAGTGAGGCCTCAGCCCTGGGAGTGGGTAAGCCAAGTGGCCTGTATTCAGCTGTCTCTGGCCTTTCTCATAAATCATCCCACCCTCGAAGCCTATGGGGAACCGGCCTCCCTCCTCTAAGGGTAGCTTACCAAGGCCAAGGCTGGTCTGGAACCAGGAACAGGAAGAAGGGGTGTCTCAGTCTCCCTTCTTTGAGTCCACCTGTTTCTAGGAATAAGGCGCCACTCTTTAAGGACGGCACAGCTGGCCCCTGGGGCTCAGTGACTGAGCATCCACCTATGAACCAGGAGGTCGTGGTCTGATTCCAGTTAGGACACACACCTAGGTTGTGGGCTCAATCACCAGTAGGGGGCGTGCGGGAGGCAGCCGGTCAATGATTCTCTCTCATCATTGATGTTTCCCTCTCCCTTCCTCTCTGAAATCAATAAAAAGGACGGCACAAACCCAAGTACTCAGATAAGGGAGGCAGGAAGAGAGAAGTCTGGACAAACTCTTTCTGCCATGGTCATGGCAGTTCCAGTTTGGAAAAGAGACTTGAAGGGAACATAACAAACAGCCCGAGTCAAACTCTGAAGGGCTGGCATGTGGGAGCCGGGAGAGGTCCTGGGCCCAGCCACCATGGCCTTGCCCCTCACAGAGCAGTGAGCCCATAAATGACCCCTCGCCCAGGAGGCCTCTCTCTGGGCTCCAGATGGGCTCTGAGGGCCCCTCCCCTGAGACTCTCTGTATTGGTGACTCCAAGCAACAGCCCTGGCACCACACCTTACACATAGTAGATGCTCACCCAGTATTTCTAGATTGCCCGGTGGGTACTATTAAAGCGTATGGGAAACCGGCTTTGCAGAAGGCGGTACGGACCCTCTCTCCAACCGTAGGTAACACATACAGCTCCTCAGGGGTTCGCAGCATTCACACACACAGGAGCCACCAGGGTGCTGATTAAGGTCCAATTCTCACGCCCTCCCCACAATTTAGATTCAGTAGGTCGAAAACGGAGTTAAGAAACCTGCATCTTAAACGCAGCTCCAGAGGCTCCTAGGCCTGGGCTGGCCAGTCCAGTCTGAGAAACGTGGACCTGCAGCCCCTGACATTGTCCCATCCGCAGTGCCATTGCTTGTGACTCCCCACACCCCGTGGCCCCATCTCATCTGGAAGCCACAGCCCAGAGCAGCTGGAACAAGAAGAGGGCATCTTTCCCCGGAGACCCATTTCCAAACAGCCGTCGGCTCCTCTGGAAAGCCGGCCTCTGCGCTCTTGCCATGCCATAGACTCAGCTCCCAGAGCACCGCAGCTTCTGGTGCTCCCCACCTTGTCCTGACCTTCCCAGTGCCGTGGCCTCCCTCAGGCACAGGCCTGAGCACCTGCCTCCACAGCCATCTGGGCTCTGCTGCTGGCCCACTGCCCTTGGCTGTCCACCTGGCTGCCAGGACCCCACACCTGGGGGCCGTCCTCCATCATTGCTTTTCCCTTTTGTTCCAATTCTGCAAGAAGAACCCAGCCAGCCTCCCGGGACCTTCCTGTGGCAAGACTCCTTCCTGCCCTCCTTCTACAGGGGCTCTCTCTTCCTGTCCAGGTCATTTTGATCCTAGCCACTCTCTCTCAGAATGAACAAAAGCCAGACCCTTCCAGAAGGTTCTCTCTTTCCGTCCCCAAATTACTGCCAAGGGCCAGCCCAGCCTGCTGTGCACCCCACCCCCTTCTCTACGGGGAAGGATTTGTATGGTTTCAACAGTTTCCCCTTCCCTGGGGCAGCCTGCTTTCCTCTGGCCCTGGCGGGAGGGTCTGTATGGGCTGGAAAAAGAGCTGCTGGGGAGGAAGGTAAGAGAAGAGAAGAGAAGGAAAACATCCCTCCTGGCAAAACCCAGAGCGCCACTTTCTCAACATCATTCCACTGCATTATTTACTGCACAGATGAACGATGAAACATTTATTCCTTCCCCGCTCATCCAGAGTACAGGTATTTTCCCGAGCTCTAACAGTGCGGCGGGAGAGGCGAGGACACCATGTGATACTCAACAGTGCACCCTGGGAAACGCTGTGTTCCCCGCAGCCAGAGTCTGGGGCTGGGGGGAGTGGGAGGGGGATGGTAAGGGAGAGGGTGTAGCTCCAGGATGCAGGAGAGTGGTGGGAGGGAGGGGCCTGCCGCAGCCTGGCCTCAACCCCATCATGGAGAGGAAAGGTGGATTCCCTAGGTTCGTGGTCAGCAAACTGAGGCTCGCAAGCCACATGCAGCTTTTTGGCCCCTTGAGTGTGGCTCTTCCACAAAATACCACAGCCTGGGCGAGTCTATTTTGAAGAAGTGGCATTAGAAGTTTAAGTTTAAAAAATGTGGCTCTCCAAAGAAATTTCAATCTTTGTACTGTTGATATTTGGCTCTGTTGACTAATGAGTTTGCTGGCCACTGCCCTAGACCAACAGCTAAGGGGGCTGCAAGCTAAGGCTTGAGGAGAACCCGGGGCCTGAGCCTACCTGGGGCTGTGGCAGGGATACTCAGGAGCTGCTATGACAGGCGACAGGCATTTTAATTTATCCAACAACTTATACAAATGTCTAATGAATAATTTGCAGCAAGATAGGAAGGGTATGGGCTTTAGATTCAGACACATCTATGTTCCATGCCCCTGAGACACCTCCCTGCTGTGACTCAGGACAGGTGACATCATCTCTCGGGGCTCCATTTCTCTTTCAGCAGAAACAGGCACTCCATCCCCACACAGAATTGCTAGTTTGGAGCCTTAAGGTCCGGTATGAAAAGTGCCGCGCACTTTCAGGGACTTGCACCTTTGTTACACAGAAGTACTCATCCACAGTGGGCCGCTCAGGGACGTCACCAGGGGACAGCAGGCGCCTGTGCGTCGCCGCACACTGTGTGTCCTCCCAGGTGTCGCAGATCCTCTCCAGGCCTGGCCTGGGTGCATGCTGGGAACACAGTGCGGTAGGGAGGCCCAACAGGCGTGCAGGCCTCGCCGCTCTGAGAGTGGGTCTGGGGGCCAGTGGCCGTGGAGTCCCTCAGGCCCATTCATCCCACTTCATCTGAGCTGAGCCAGCAGCTGCCACGCCCCCTGCTGGCTGCAGGTCTGCTGGGTGCCTCAGAGCAAGGTCCGTGGGTTGCTGCTGCGGGGCTCTGACCCAGGAGCCCCAGGCTGCACCCCTTCTGCCTTTGCTATCACCGGGCTCAATGCAGGGGGCCGCTGCCTCCTGCCCAGTGATTCTAGCCCTTCCTCCCGCCCCTCCTACCCCTCCTGCCTCCAAACACATTGGCATTGGCTTTGTTTTTCTAACCCTTTCCTGGAGAAGCAGGGAGATTGGGATGCAGCAGTAAGATCCACCATTCACTAGGAGTCTGATGTCAGAGCGAGTATGAAATAACCAAACACCAGTAGCCTTTATGTGCTGAATGGGTCTCATTTATTTCTATAACAAACGTGGAGGTACTTATTACTACGTGTCTTTTCTTTCTTCCTTATTTTCATTCCTTTTAAAGTATTTTTAGTTGTCTGTTACCTGCCAAGTGTGGCAGGAGGACACAGTGCTGAGTAAGAGAGCTGTCCCCAGAGGAGCTTATGACCCAGGTGAGGAAACCGGCCCAGGAGGCTGGCTAAGGACAGGGCACCTGCCCTCGGGGATGCCATGCCTCACACCTCTCTGCAGGGGACTTTTACTTGCAGATCTCAGGGATAGGGCACCCCCCCCCCCAGCCCCATCCACCCAGCAGCTAGTCTTCTCAGGGGCTGCTGTGGGCTCTGCAGGAACTGGCTGACACAGAGGGCAGGTAAGGCACCTTGTAACCTATAGCGAACTACGCGCCATTGAGGGTTCCTGCCTCAGTGTGCATTCAGGCCCGCCCCTGGGCAGCGCAGGACCCCAGGCAGAGCACTAGCCTCCCTCCAAGGCTCCTGCCCTGACTTCCATTTGATGCAGGACTACCTGGTCTTACACCAGCCCCTTCAGCAGCTCAGTGCTACCTCCTTCCTGTGGTCCTGGCTGCTTTCGAGTGTGGGGAGCGGAGAGGAGAGGCACGCAGCGAGAACAATAGCCCATTTGCCTACATCCCGATGCTGGAATTAATAAAGAGAAATGAGCCCATTCAGGCTAGTGCTGAAATTACAGTCTCCGTTACGCTGGGGCGCCAGGAGGCGGGGGCTTTGGCACGGAGCTCAGCAGCAGGCTGGTGGGGGTGGGAAGGACTGGGTAAGCCTGGTACTCGGATTGGTTTTCTTCCTCCTTTCCAGCTGCCCCCCCTTGCCAGGCCCCCTCCTGTGCTCTATTTGTTTATTCCCATTAATTTCCAAAGGCTTCGTGCTCCAGGGCCTCTTGCTGCAGGTGAACCAAATGTAAATCTGACAATTACAGTCGAAGCAGCAGGGAACTCCCCATAAAGGGAGAAAGGCCAGGGCTCCCCGCTGGGGGTGCAGACCTCAAAGACAAGTCCCCTGGGCACCAGGGTGGGCAGAGCCCTGCCTCAGGCCTGGCTGTGGCATCCAGCCCCAGAGACATGTGAGGTCCCATCTGTAGAAGAGATGGGGCAGGGCTGTGCTGGCATGGCTCCCTTGTTCCATTAACAATGATGTAAAGGGCAGTGCTAGTGTCCAGCACTGCTGTGGGCCCTGGGGAGCACCTTGCCCAGGACGGACAAACAGACCTGGTCCCGGTGTGAAGGTGGCGGTAGCCTCATCAGGGACATCAGACAGAAGCTATAGCAGCAAAGGAGGGTGGGTTAGGGCAGAACCAGGGAGGAAGCGGGATGGATAACAGTGGTTGAGGCCACTGGAGAGTCAGCAGACAGCATTTCCTAGGGGGAAGGTGTGTACCTTGGGCTCAAAGCATGAGAAGGAGCCAGGGAGAGGCATGGGGAACAGTTTTTCTGGCGGAGGGATCAGGGCCTGCAAAGGCTAGGGGAGGGGTGTTTGTCTGAGAAACTCAGATCAGCGTGGCTTTAGTTCAGTGAGCCACAGGGGAGGTGGCAGGAAAGGGGGTCAGAGAGGCAAGGGCAGGGCCGTGGTGCCTTAGGGCCCGTGACTGGATGGAACATCGGGGGCAAGCTCGGGCTGGTGGCCAGGCCACACCTGTGGTGCTCAACCCGCTTTAAGGAGGGTACCACCGGCCAGGGCGTCAGGGGCCTTGTCTGCCGTTGGGAAGGAAAGGAACCCTTCAGGACAGCAGTCACCTTCCACAGTCTTAATTACATGACCTGCGCCTCACCGTGTTCTGATACTGGCAACCAGCAGACATTCCAGAGGCCTGTTCTTGGCTTCAGAGCCATCGAGGTTTGGACAGAGGCACTGGGAGGGAGGCACAGCTGCCCGCTTGTGCCCTTTTGTTGGTGGACAGTGACATAAGCGCACCTTCCCCGATGGCCACTAACTTGACAGAGGGGAGGAGGGCAGAGCCCGAGTGGCGAGGAAGTCAGGGGCTCCTTTCTCCACACTCATCCCCATGTGGGTGCCTGAGAGCTGGCTCTCCTGGAAAGGGGTGCCCACGGAAACCTCCAGGCAAGTTCCCGTGGCCTGTGCTTGGCACAGGATTTACTTAACCTGGCACTTCAGAGCATCAACCCACCCACATCTTCCCAGGGGCAGCAGGGCTCCTGAGCCGCCTGCAGCAGGGTTTCATATGCAGTCCCCATCCCAGGCTGCCCCCCTGAGGCACAGTCCAGAGGTGAGGATGTGAGTCCCTGGGGGTTCTGGGGACCCACTCCTGTCTACAGAGCGGCTCCTGGGGCACTGAGGGGAAACGACTTATCCCGGGGCCTTCGGTTTAGGGGCCGAGTCTCTTGCACCATGCTGGCTGCCAGGAGGCCACGCAGAGTCTGAGTGCATCTCCTCGCGTACCTGCTAAACCCGGCGCACGTGTTAAGCATCTTCCAACAGCATCCCTGGGATGTGAGGCATACTAGTAAATACTTAAATAAAAAGCCACTTACCACGACCCAAAGGCCTTTTAATGGGGCCGAGTGCCCCGCAGGATCAGCCAATTACCAAAGGATTTGTCCAGATGCAGCCTGTCTCAGAGCCATGTCAGGGGGATCAATAAGTAGTTAGTCAATGGACTGATTGATTATTACAGCTAGTAATTACATTTTGAAAAAGTACACATTCTATTACGCCTAAGTCAGTCAAAAGTGATGCTTATATCCTGGGCCATAAAAGGGAATTCTGAGGGATGCCTATGGCCACAGTGTTAGAAAGGGGTGGGGGTTGAGGGGTATCACAGCACTGCAGGGCTTCACAAGCGGGAGGAAATGTGGCGCCATCTGTCTGCCTCTCTCACATTGGAGGTGGGGACAGGGCTCCAGGACCCGGCTGCTGCCTCTGGGCTCAGGGTCCTTTATGAGAAGATGCAGGCAGTCCCTGTTTTGGGGGAATGGCTGCAACATCACTGATGCTTGCAGGTAGCTTTCCCTTTTCCTCACTAGATTTCCTTCTCACCCACACACATGGCTCATCTGTTAACATGGAGGTTCAGGGAGGCCCCTTATTCTGGCAAAGTTAGGAGGAAGCTGCTCTGCGGATGAGGATTTGCCATCATCAGGAAGTTCAACAGGAGCAGACACCTGGAATGGATGCCGCATCTCCATCCTCACCCCGTGGGCGCTGCCTGGGCAGCCCTCACACTGAGTGGACAGGAGGGCAGAGGTAGGGGAAGGGGAGAGCAGCGTATTTGCTGAACTGGTGTGATCAGCAAGCATAAGGACAGCATCCCTGCTGAATGGGGAGCCTTTCTGCCAGGCAGTTGGGGACGGAGCCAAGCATTGTTGCTTACCCGCCCCCTGGAGGTGGGAGGCGGAGGGAACACCTGGGTGGGCTGCATGTTTCTGTACTTGTTCCTGAAGTTACAAGAAACTCCTCCAGGCTGCCCGCACAGCTGCCTGGCTCTGGCCTCTAGGCCGCTGTCTGTCTGTCTTGGGCATCCTCATCGTCTGGTTTTACAGCTTTTGTGGACAAGATGCAAACCTTCCTCCAGCCAGCAGGCAGACCCGGGAGCCCCCTGCCCTGCTGCCCGTCTCAGTGTGAGCAAGAAAGGCAAACACATGGCAATCCCTTGCTAAGCCGAGCGGAATTAGGGAAGTGAATCTTCAGGGAGGAGAATCAATACATTGTAAAGCCCAGGATCAGTGCTCCCTGAGCTACCCTGCCTTTGTGGGGTCTGCACTGCTGTTTCTGTTTATGCTAAGCCTTCCTAAGCCTTCGCTGCTGCAGCCAGTCACCCGCCAGGCCCCTGGGTGGGGATCCCGCTGCCTGCTCCCATCTGGCTGTAATGCTCGAGAGTGCTTTCCTTGAGGGTGTATCTCACATGCTTACTTTCCTCTGGAGTCTGTCCCTACCCCCACCCGCTCCCACCCTGTGCCCAGGGAAGCCCCTCAGAGAGAGGAAGGATTCCGGGATGCACTATGTGCTATCACTGGTAATGTTCGAGCCTCCTGCACCCCCTAATTGGAGCCACTGTGGAGAAGTCTGATTTAATCAGCCTGTGTTCACCGGAGGTGGGGAGAGGGGGCAGGTGGGGAAGCGGGGGAGGAAGGCAGAGCCCCGGATAGTCTTGCTCTGCATGATGGCCCCAGTTATGTGTGCACAGTCAGTCTTTACTGACAGTTACACTCCATGTGGAGAACATGGACTCCTTCCCACAGGCCTAGCTGCCCTGCAACCCGGCCCTGCCGTTTAGTTATCTCCTGAACCCCATGCGCTGGTCAGGCTGGGCCAAGACACAGCTCGATGAGGAATGTGTCCTCCACTCTCTTGCCTCAACCCCCTCCTGTCCTGATCTCACCCGTGTGGTGCCCCCCGCCCCCTTCACACAGCCTGAACGGAAGTCTCCCTCTGCAGGAGGATGCGAGAGTGGCGTGACCCCGGAGAAGTATACTTTGTGGATGTTCGTCTGGGTCCCCTGCGGTTACCTCACACATTTTCCTGGGGGTGCCAGGCTCTCCCACTGTCCCGATCACGCCCACGTGTGGGCTTGGCCCATGTTGTGAATAGTGCCTGGCACAGAGCCTGTCTCCAGGGATGGGCTCTGAGGTTGACACTGGGGTGAACCTTCCCCGGATGCAGGATACTTTGATTTGGGGGAGGGGAAGCTGAGGCAACACCCCATTCTGTGGGGAGGTGAGGCAGGTCTAGGTAGAGGCATTTCTGATGAACAGATGGACCAGCCATGGTCCTCTTAACACATGGGGCTCTTGAAAGGCACACACCCCTGTTCTCAGACTGTGCAGTGCATTCCACAGGCTAAGCCTTCGTGTGCATGTTAACAGGATATTCACCAAGGCAGTACCCCTGCATGCCATCCCATCCAAGTTACCCCACTGCAGAGCCAAGCCCCGAAGTCCTTCCTGAGGTACTCAGCATCCCGCCATGGACTGAAGACAGAGAATCACACTCACAGAGGCTGACTGCGTGGCAGAGAAAGAACATCCCACCCAGCCTCACAGACACGCACTTTCAATAGCCCCTGCCTGTGTGCTCTGAGCCTCGCTGCTGCTCCCTGCTGTGTGACTTTGGGCAAATTGTGCAACCTCTCTGAGCCGGTATTGCTGCATTTGCAAACTGAGGTAATGCCCTGCAGCTTGCTGTAGAGGGATGCTAAGGACCACAGGGGATGTCATGTGTGTAGGCGTGTAGATCTGTGGAATGTGCGAGTATCTCCTCAGGCAGGTGATATGGTGGTTAGAGAACTGGGATCAAATCCTGGCTGTGCACTACCTGGCTGTGGGCTCTTGGTAAGTTAGGACCCACTTTGCACCTCAGGTTCCGTTTATAAAATGAAAATCATAGCCACTTCCACCCAAGGTTCTCATGCAGATTTATTGAGTTGATATACATGATGGACTTAGAACAGTGCCTGAGTGTTAGCTTTGATAATTGTGCACATGAACAATGTATCTCCTTATTGTCTGTTCTACACACACACACACACACACACACACACACACACACACACAACACCATAGCCCCAGACACTTTCAAATATACCACAAACACCAGGGTTACACTTTCTCCCCAGGGCTGAGCAGGAGTCTCCTCCTTCCAGCTTGGTCCCCAGAGTGATCATGGTGAGGATGAGCCTGGCCATGGGGCTGGCTCTCTAGGTGCCAGTCCCCCTGCTCCCTGCAGAAGCCAGCGCTGTAGCGCCTGGAATCACCTGTCCGGCATCACTCTCGGGGATCATCCTCGTTGGGTGCAGGGGTTGGTGGCCGACATGTGCTCCCATCCCCCATCCACTGGCAGCCCTCACGTAGCCTGCAACCCACAGTGGCCACGCAGCCCCCTTTGTCGCCACCACCTGTAAAATGCAAACCACATTGACCAGTCCATCTCCTGGTTATGATTTCATCCCCATACTGACCATTCCCCACCCCAGGGACGGCTTTCTGTGAGTGGGGGCTGGAGAAGAAGAGGGGGAGCAGGAAGCAGAGTGGGTAGCAGGGCTTTCAAGCTGCAATCCTGCTAACAGGTTCTAAACCCACCAGCTTCTTGCATAAAAGGTGCATTAGGATGGGAATGATAAAATTGAGCCAAGAGTCCATTAGAGGCCTGGCAACAGGACCACAAATTGGGAGGGAAAGCGTTGCTGGTTTTATTACCAAGAAAGAGCAATCGTAGGGAGGAAGGAGGAGGAAGCACCAGCCTTGGGCAGGGCAGCCTTATCTTTCAGCGGCGCAGGTGGCAGGCGTGGCTCCTGACGAGGGATAGTGGACACTGCTTGGATAGCTTCAGCTCTGCTCTTTCTCTTCACACCAGGGGCCAGGGAAGAGCTCCAGCAGGGCCAGGACCTCCCTGCCCGTCAGGTCTGCGCCCACATGTCACACGGCACTTCTGAGCCCCCCACCAGTGTGTGGCCCCTGCCTCTCTCCAGTTCTGCATCAGGAACCTGCCTCTCTTAACCTGTGGCCCCACCCCAGTAGGCTCAAGGGTTTCCATTTCTACAAGCCTGCCTTTATGGGGTGCTCCCACAGCCAGCCCTCTGCTCCCTGTCTTATGCCTGCTCCCCATCAGTCTCTGTCACAGGAGTCACGGGCAGCTTGTGTGGCCTGGAAGACCCAGTGGCTGCTCACTGACACCTTCCCAAACAAGCAGCGGGTCGGAGCTCCTCTGCCCAGGGTAGACGCAGGGAGGGCCATGTGCGGCTCCTCAGGGCAGCACGCAGAGCCAGGGCGCCAGGAGGCCCAGGGCCACAGTCACCAGGGACAGAGCGAGCATGTGGCGGCTGTGAGCAATGCCCGACCTCATGCTGATGCCACCAGGTGCACACGCCTGAGGGCTGGGCCGAGCCCGGAGATGGCTAGGAAAAGGTCACTCTCCGGACAGGACTGCACATTCTCCTCCCACCATTTGTCCCCTTTCAATGCCTCAAGAAGCGGGTGCAAAGCCCTGGTAGGGACTCCTGACTAGTAGTGGATTCTTGGGTCGATCATTTCATCTTTCTGGGTCTAGACTTCCTCCCGTCTACACTGAGGTTTGAACCAGGAGATCATGAAGTCTCCCTTGTGCTCTAACAACCTAACATTATCAATAGTGGGCTGTGGACAGATTTTCCCATGGTCCCAGAGTTCCTTGTGAAGTCCAAAGCTGAGACTCATAGGAACAAGGACTCCACATCCTAGGAATTGGCACGAGGCTATCCAGGAGTGGTTGGTAAGGGGCTGGGAGCTGGTCCTGAGGCCTTGAGCCCACCCCTGGCTCTACCTTGGGCATAGAAACCCTGATATTTGATGAGCAGGTAGGGTGAGGATGCCTGGGAGAGAGCTGGTTTGGCAGTTCCCCATGCAAGTCTCAAAAATAGGTCCCACCTATGGTCCCAGTGAGGGTTCTGTGAGCCCAACTATTCTCCACTGCAGGCCTGGTCCCCCCCGCAACTGCCCTCCCCTACAGGCCTGGTTCCCCCCCAACTGCCCTCTTCTGCTGGCCTGGTCACCCCTAATTGCCCATAACTGCCCTCTCCTGCAAGCCATCTTGTGTCCACATGGGGATAGCCATTTTTGACCACATGGGGCGGCCATCTTTGTCTTAGAGTGATGGTCTATTTGCATACTACTATTTTATCATATGGGATGATGAGATGAGGCATGAGGGATGAAATGAGGGAATGTGGACATTTGAAAGACCAAGGAAATTGCAGGAAGGACATTGGGGCATCCAGCCTGTGTCCTGCCAGCAGGCCAGAAGTAAGATGAAGACTGCTGTAAGTACAAGCTTACTGTGCATAATGCATGTGCCAAGCACACATGGCCTCTGGGGCATAGAGGTGGACCCTGAGCTCAGTTATCCAGGTGCTTATCAGCATCACTTCAAAATTTGCAAAGTACCTTGCCAGGCATTTCCAGTTTTGAGTCTCCTAATGACCCAGAAGGGAATGGGAGCTCAGAACGGTGCATGGCCACACAGCTGACAGGACTGGGAGGTCCTAGAGGGTCTCTGCCCTGGGCCTCGCCTGCTAGGATCCCTATGTAAGAGCTGGTGGCTGTGGGCAAGTCACTCCCCTGTCCATGCTGCAGTTTCCACGGATAAAATAGGAGCACCTCTCCTACATGAGCACTGCCGAGAGCTCCCGGCTTCTGTGAGCTGTGAGGTCTGCGCTATTTCAGCACCCATCTGGCTGGCTGTCCATGTTGCCATTGACACTGGCTTAAAGAAGGGCAGATACAAACACACACAGAGACATGTCTCGGGCCCCACCGGCCACCTCCTTTCCACACCTGCCTCCCTGACAGGCACGCTCCAAGAAATAGACCTTTAGAAGGCCGTTTTCTCCCATTAAGGTCGTCCCGGCACCCGTCCTTTCCTTCTAACCCACGGATGGGCTGATTCGTTCCTGAAGTGGTGGGGACTCCCAAGCCCACGTGCACGCATTGATCCATAGCAGGGTGTGCACAGGGGAGAACAGGAGAGGAGATCACACGTGGAGTTTATGCTGCTCTTCCCTTTGTCCTTCCTCCTCCTCCCTCTCCTCCCACCTGCGGCCTCTCCACTGCCAGCCAGGGCCTCCTTCAGAACCCACAGGGAGGTGGGATACCCACCAGCACTGGTTTTCAGTTGGAAGCACACATTCTCACATTTCATTCACCAGAAAAAGAGAGAGGGGGTGTGTGGGGTGAAGATGACAGGTATCAAAGCCACTTGACTCAATTATACACAAAGACATGGAGTTAAAGGGAGCAGGCGGGTGGGGGGGGGGGCGCGGAAGGGATGGAGCTGAAGGAGGGGCCCACTCTGTGTGCTTGCTCCCTTTCCTGTGCTGATGAGCTGTGTCTGGGCAGCATAAAGTGCACTGCCCAAGAGAACCCCCCGTCAGTGACGTAAAACGGAAGCATGTCTGTGTGTGCCCTCGAGAACAAATAGAGAACGGGTGTTGGGTGCACGTCTCTGGGCTTGCTGTGGCACTCAGAACTTTCGCAAAAGGGCAGGTAGATATTTGCTTGCCCACCTGCAGTTGCTCAGGGCAAGAAGGCTCCCAGGTCCCCTTGTGAGGAAGCCGAGGTGAGCTGTGGTGGAGCCAGGCTGGTTGAGCCCGCCCTAGTTGGCTGGCAGCAACAAAGGTCCTCTGTCAAAAGGGAGGCATGCAGGGGTCTCCAGCCGCTCCCATGGCCTTTTGCAGGCAGCTGGCACTGAGTCACAGGGTGGGCAGTGCAGTTGTGGAGGAACTGTAGGAGTGAGAGTTTCAGAGCTGGCAGGAATCTTAGAGATCGGCTCGCCAGGCTCTTCCTTTCATAGGTGAGGACCATGAAGCACAGAGAAGCTCAGTGACCTAGCCTGGGTCACAGAGAAAATTAATGGCTAGAGCTCAAACCCAGGCCTCCTGGCCCTCAGACAGGCACTATTGTCATCACCCCACCTCCTGCCCCTTTTCTGGGCAGGTCAGCCTGTGCATGGAGCCAGGGTCATGGGTAGGGCATGTGAAATTGGGCCCAAGCAGAGTGCTGGAACAGTTCTGACCCAAGGCAACCTGGAGGCCCCCTGTCTCCTGTAACGGGGCCTGTGCAGGAGCAAGGCCTGCTGGTGGGGGCTACGGCTTCTGAATGGGCATCTCCAGATGCTCTGGGAAAGCCCAATGTTTGGCTCTGCACCCCTGGAACTGCTGTAAGCTCAGAGCTCCCCAAGAGGAGGCTAAAATCACTCTGACCTCTGGGTGACTTTGGGCCACAAACTCACTGCTCTGAGACTTTCCTGATCTGCCTGGCTCCCATGGCCATGGCAAGTTCAGCTGTGGGTTCAGTCCTGTAGTCATGAAGAGAGATGATGAAGCTAATGGTGTGTGATGACCACCCGTGGGCCGTGAGCATGGGCCCTCCATGCCAGCTGCCCTGGGAAAGGAGGGTCTGGGCAGGGTTGGGCCTAGCTAGGGTGGGCCTCCCCTTTCCTGGAGGCTGTGTGGGAGTTTTGCTGGAGATTCCCTGTCTGCAGCTGCACCTGGCCCACTGGTCTGCGTGCAGCCCAGGCTGACCCAAAGCAGCAGCTGAGGCCTCAAACTAGGTCCCAGGCTCCCTCCCAGCCCAGGGGTCTCAACTCCCGGCCAAAGACCTGCAAGGCAGACGGAGCTGTACCAGACTTTGAACAGCAGCCTGTGTGTGTTTGTGTGTGTGTGTGTGGTGTGTGAGTTTGTATGCTGTGTGTGTATGTGTGAGGGTGTGTGTGTGTGTGTGTGTGTGTGAGTGTGTGTGTGTGAGTGAGTGTGTGTGTGTGAGTGAGTGTGTGTGTGTGTGTGTGAGTGTGTGTGTGTGTGTGTGTGTGTGTGAGTGAGTGTGTGTGTGTGTGTGTGTGTGTGTGTGAGTGAGTGTGTGTGTGTGTGTGTGTGTGTGTGTGTGAGTGTGTGTGTGTGTGTGAGTGTGAGTGTGTGTGTGTGAGAGAGAGTGTGTGTGTGTGCAGGGTGCTGGGCTTGCTTGGGTCGCCCCTGGGCTTACAGGTCAGGAGCCACCTGTCCTCTAGAAGCTCCCATGTCAGCAAGTCCCCTTGTAGGCGCTGAGTCTCTCTCGTGCCAGGCACTGTGCTTGAACTCCCAAGGCAGCTCGGGGCACTGTGCTCCTGGCTCCCGCTGAGGCACCTGCACCCGCACCCGCACCCGCACCCGCACCCGCACCCGCACCCACACCCACTGAGGCCACGGGACTTGAAGATAAGAGTTTCTGGGGAGACAGAAATGGTCCAGGATCATACAAATAAACTCCACAAAACAGGGCTATTTGGTTTTTGATTTTAGTTTTGTTTTAATGTCACTATATATTTTTTTACCCAACACTTTTCTTTTTTTCTTTTTTCATGTATTGAATTTATTGGAGTGACATTGGTTAATAACATTACGTAGGTTTCAGGGGGTATAATTCTACAATATATCATCTGTATATTGTATTGTGTGCTCACCACCTCAACTCAACCCTCCTTCCATCACCATTTATCCCCTTTACCCCTCTTCTACCTCCCTCACCCCCTGTTCCTCTGGTATCACTACACTGCTGTCTGTGTTGTGTTCTGTTTTATTTTTGTTTAGTCCTGTCACCTTTCTGAAGCCTAGCTGCTGAAGTGTGCTTGGCGGAACTGCCTCACCCATGGGTGTTTGGGATGCAGAGTCTCAGGCTGCCCAGAATATGTGCTTTAACAAGACCCTCAGGAATTTGCGGGCACACTGGGATTTGAAAGCATGCACCTAAAGAATGCACACAGCAATACAGAACACGTCACGAAGGGGAGGGAGGAGGCGGGGATGCAACCCTTGGCTTTCTGGTTGCTCAGATGAGACATGGGGGCAAACAAGATGGGTGCTCATGGCTCCCTCCACCCTGGGGTCCTGGGCCTCACAAGGATGGGCCGAGGGTGTCCCCGACTGCTCGAGACTTGGGTTGAAATGCAGCTGCCTCTGTTGAGCTGAGACCAGCAGCAGCTCAATTCACATTCTCCTGGAGGACAGGTATTTGCATCAGAAATTACCCTGGAACTTAATTCTGCATAATGTTGCTCAGACGAACAGCTGGAACTCTTTGCCAAGGCCAAAGAAACAGACTGCAGAGAGCAGTACAGCGGAACTACAGAGGTACAGGGGAAAGCTGTGTACAGGGGAAGGGAAGGAAAGAGGCAGCTTCCAGCCTGAGGCGCTTCTGTCTTCCCTGTCACTAGCATGGTGCCAGCACATGGAGGGTACTCAATAGGTGTTTTCAAAAGCCACAGACAATACTGAGAAGAGCAGACACAACAAAAACCTAATGCTGAGGGTGGCTCTCATTTACTAACTCACTAATCCTGCCATTCAGATGTGTGATGAGTTTTATTGCACCTACTGAGCCAGGCACACGGCACTGGGCACTTGTGGTCCTGCCTCACCCTCATGGCCAGTTCAAGCCTGGGCTGGGCCTGCTGTGGGCAAGCACGCCAATGGGGGGTCCCCACCCAGGCCCTGGCCCTGGGGAGCTTAAAGCCGAGGGTAGACTCTGGCATCTTGAAAAGTGACTGGAGGCCTTGCCAGGCATGGAGGCATCTGAGGGTCTCCACACGGCCCCTTGTAAGCTGTTCAGTCTCTGCCGCACTGGGCTCCGCCCTGGGGACCACCATGGAATTTCCCCGAGGCGTGCGCAGGCTTAGGGTTAGCCTGGGAGGACTGCAAGCGGCCATCCAGTTGTCTTAATTGATTTCACAGAGGAGAGTGTGGTGCAGAGAGGCAGCAAGCTGTGTCTGAGGCCACAGCCTGCTCACCGCAGAGCTGGAGGGAGGACCCGACTCCCTCCTCCACCAGGCCGCACACGCCCTGGATGGCAGGCACCTGGGTTCCAGTCCCAGGGACAGCAGGTCCCTTCTCCTCTTGGGATCTACTTTGGCCCCACCCTGTTCCACGGGGCCCCCCCCCGGGGCGGACAGGCTGGCCTGGGGGCTGGCCACCTCCGCCAGCTCAGCAGGGCCCCTCTCTGTCCATCTGGCTCTCGTGACAGAGAGGGTGTGGACCCAGGAGCTCCTGGTTGAAAACCCAAACAAACACAGCCAGCCACAAGAGGAAGTCACGCAGGTTCCTGCGACCTGAGCACCCGGTGTCTGGCGATGACAAAGGTGCAGAAGAGGCTCTGCCCATGCCACCTGTGAAGAGGGGAGCTCGTGTGGGTGGGCGGCCAGAGGTTCAGGAGCCCATCCAGCCCGACTGCGCCCAAGGCGGTGGATCGGAAGTTACTCCCTAACAGGACAGGACTGTGAGGGGGGGGGGGGGGGGGGCAGGCCTCCCTGAGAATAGCAGCCAGAGAGAGGCCGGGCAAATATCCCAGGCTTCTGATTCTGACTCTGGGCTCACCCAGAGCCTTAGGGGCTGCCTCGGCCCATGGCAAGCAGCCAAAGCTGAGCATTTGCCTCCCGGTGACGTGTGCTTCTGCCAGTGACGTTGGAAGCCCGCTCCTGTGTGCTCATCAAATACTAACCCGGACACGGCTTGTCGCAAATGTTTACACTCTCTGGCCCCCATTATGGGCTTATTAATGATAATAATGCCATTTCCCTGTCCAGGAGCTGGGCTGGCGAGAGGATCACTCACCAGAGCTGAGTGGCGACAGTGGGAAGTCGGATTCTGGTCCCTGTTCAACGCTCAATCTTAATAACATTTTATGTCGGACGACAAGTGTGTGTAATGTTATTTAAAAGCCACGGTTACACGGACACGGCATGTCCAGGATAGGAGCAGGGGAGGGCTGGGGAAGGGGGTGAGGCCCAGGGGCTGCGCCCCCACGCCCAGCAGTCTGCTCTGAGAGGTTTTTTTAACCAGTGAGAATGACAACTACCTACTCTCCAGAATGTCAGCCCTTGGAAGCACAACTACCTCAAATGGGCTCCATTGAAAATCAGTAAGTCCCTTCGGGACAGCTGGGTTGAGGGGACAGGAGTCTTGAAGCCGAGGTGCAGCAGGACTTCAGTTTCCCTTCCCCGAGGCCAGTTCCGAGGATCCTGTCCGAGGCACCGCACTGCTGTCTTAGCCAGGCTGCCCTGGCTTCCCCCTCTGCCCCTCTCCCCTTCCTCGCTGCTGTTGCCCCTCCAGCTCCCTTCTCAGCCCTGGTTTCCTCTGCTACACCAGCCCTTGTCTGATTCTTGCTCCAGGTGACTGCTCTGCCCCCACCCTACCCCATAGTCCCCCATACTCTCAGACCCAGAGGGCGGGGCCTCTCCTTTTCTCCCTCCTAAAAGACCCAGGGAGCAGCTCTGCGGGGCAGGGGTGGGGTGGGGGGAATGGTGGGGATGGCTGTTGGTGCTGACACTGTGGTGGTGGCTTCACCAGTCAGCCCCTCAGGCTGTGTTATGCTCAGAGGTGCAATCGTACCTCAATACAGCAATTTCAACAAGGATTGATATAAAGATAACTTTATCACACAAATCGTGTGGCATGCCCAGAACACGATCACACTCTTAGTTTACAATGAACATCCCTGCTTTCTACGCCAGCTAATGAACTAATGCTGTTCAGCTCAAAAGAAAGACCGTGCGATAGGACTCTGATAGTAGGTACTCAGTGATGAGATGGTGGTTAGAATTTTAAACTAAAACTACCACTCAGCTTGGAGAAGGGTGCTAGGCCAAAAGAGGGGAGAATTGCTTTTCCAAGTCCGGTTTTGTAAAGGAATGCAAGGTCATAGAACCACAGCAGCCAATCCCTGGAAAGAACCCTCAAGGTCGCCTAAATCAACCTTTTTCCTAAGAGGAAGTCTCCACTGCTGTCTGTACCTGGCCATCTGGGCTCAGGATTCACAGGGATGTGGGGCTGGGTGGGGAGCCCAACCAGAATGACCCCTGCCTGCAACCAGAGTCTGCTAACCCGCCCACAGCGCCAGGCTCTGCCTTGGAAGCTCGTGGCCAGTCCAGTTTGCCTCCTGCTACACAGGCTCTCCAGGCTGAGGGCTCTCAGCACCCCCTTCCCCCTGCCATCCTCCGTGGCCGGGATTTTCTGACTCATCACTACCCAGAGGGCCTGCCTCCCACCTACTGTTTCCTCGAAATCTCTCCAAGTGTGATGCTCAGACCAGGTCTCCAGCTCTGATGTGGTCTGACCAGCAGGGTCCTCGGGGACTGTCATGGCCTCCCCGCTGGCATCTGACTTGGTTCTTTCAGAACAAGACGTGGCTGTGGGAGCAGCCAGGAGCCCCAAGATCCTCACGCAACCCCTGACACCTGGGCCTCTATTACCTGCACCTCCATCCAGTCCAATTGTCCAGCTGGGATTCAGGAAGTGGATTTTTTTGAGACCTTAGTGCAAGACTCCACTGATTCCTGTTAAACTTCACCTCTCCGCACAGCCCACAATTTCAGCCTGAAAGGCCTTTTGGGTCCTGATCCTAGAGTCCACACTCAGCCCTTCTCTGCATCCTCGTCACTCACTTACCTGAGGAACATGCCTTCTGAGTTTAACTTCAAAGCCTGAGAAGTTGCTGATGAATGACCGAACGGTCAGGTCAAGGCTCAGAGCAGTGCAGCACCATCCACACCCTCTCAGGTGGAGCCTCTGTCGGGCACGTTGCTCAGTGGGCTGCGCGCCAACCAACTCCAGGAGAAGCCGGTGCCAGCACGGCTGGGAGAAGCAGACCGGGGCCTTTCTGTGCTGCTACTAAGCGGGTTTTTTTTTTTTTTTTTAGAAAACATGAGCCTTGGGGTCTCAGTTTCTTCACCTATAATGTGAGAGGGCTGCTTGATGGCCCCAAGTTCTCTCCTAGCTCAACACCTGAATGGATGGATCAACACTGTAATGCTTCCTGACCTTTCCCCAGGGACACAGTGGAGACTCTCAAAGCCTTCTTCATGCCCAACTGTCCCGTGGCCATGATGTCCTCTCTGACCAGCCCAGGCTCCTTAGGCAAATGGAAGGTGTGGTTTGGGCATGACTGGTTTTTAGTGGACACAAGCTGGTTCCCAGTGACCACCTGTGCTTTCCTAAATGCTCAGAGTGGGAGGGGCATTTCTCTTCCCCTGTCATTGCTGGATTCTATATTTTCCCACTTGTTTTAGAATTACAACACATTTTCCATCTACCCTCTCTGGCCACCTATTCTGTTTATGTCTCAAAACGAAGGGGAATGAGCATTTATGGATTGCCTAAGAGATGCTCCACCCCCTGCCATCTACTTCCTCAGAATAGAGCCCCAGTAGAGGAAAGTGAGGTTCCTGCCCCACCTGACCAGGACACACACTTGAACAATCACCATAAGAAGGGCCAGGAAGGGCAGTGTTGGCAATGGAAACTGAGTTGAGGAACAGCTGTCCATTGGCTGAGGAAAGCATCAGGGACAGACAGACCTGGGGCTGCCTGCTCTGTGCAGGTGTGAATGTCTGGCCTACTTCCAAGGCCTTGTGAATAGGTCTGACTGCTTTTGTTTTCCTGCAGACAGAGGCCTTTGGAGATGAAGACAGCAGGCTGAGCTGGCCCACGCCTGAAGGCTTTCTCCAGGGTTCCAGAGGCTGTGTCTCAGTGTTTGGACTGAAGGGGCACAGATGGCTTGCAGGACCCAGAGGAGGAAAGGCATGGGATGTCGTGAAAGATGAAGTGGGCTTAAAGAAAAGAGTTCCCGGGGGCACAGCCCAGACTGGGCACCACGCATTTAGAAAGCGCTGTTTGAAGGACATTTACAAAAGGAAAATAGAAGGCAGGGAGTTCTGCCAGTTTGGGTTTGGGTCACCCATCAGCATTCGCCATCTCCCTGCAGCCGAGGGCTGGGCTGTCCGCTTCGCCCACTCCCACGGGCCTCAGTGCCCGGCTTAGAGCAGCAGAGGGCAACACCACCTCCAGGGGCCCAGCACAGGGCAGGCTCCCCGACACTAACTACTTTCCTTTCCTTGTTTATCTGGCCCCATGTGGAGCCAGAGAGGCTAATCTCCCTGGTTATCACCACAAGCTTAGCAGTCGCTGTTCAGCGCACTTCCAATACATTAAGTTCCTGCTCGACACCTCGGAAAAGGGCATCTTGCATGTTCGCCCATTAATAGTAGTACAGCCTCCCTTGTCTGAGGCAGCCGCTGGCATTTAACCAGCTGGGAAACCCCACGTCCTTTACAGAAACTTCAGGGGAGGCCCTGGGAGCTCACATTGAACAGAGGCCTTCTCTGCTGGAAACCTCCGGATGCGCGTCACGGTGTTTCGTCTCGCAACATCTCCGGCGTCATTACCACCATCACCCATCTTATTGACAAGGAAACAAAGGCTCGGAGAGGGCAGATCACTAGTATGAGTCACACAGCACTGAGCTCAGACCTTGGCCTGGCTGAGTCCGTTCCTGTGTGCAGCCCCGCACCCAGCTGCCTGCCCTCAGCTTCCTTGCTGCAGGGCCCCGGCAGGCCCCCTGCTCTCTCACCCACATCAGGGTCTGGTCCTGCCTTTGTGTATCCTGGTGGGCGTATGCAAAGCAGAGATTCCCCAACACACCTGGGTCAATCTACCTGTCTTCTTTTATGGTAAGCCTTAACCCTCCCCCCCGCCAGCCCCGATTTTTAGCTTTATTGTGGTAAAAAAAAAAAAAAAAAACACCCACAGAACATAAATTTACCCATTAGTCATCTCCCAGACTGAAACTTCATGTCCCTTGAACCAAATCCCATTTCCCCCTCCCATTGGCTCTTGGCAACTCCCACTCTACTTTCTGTCCCTATGAACGCAGTGACTCTAGAAACCTCCCGATAGCGGGGTCGTAGGGAACGTGCCTTCTGTGGTGGCTCACTTCAGCATAATGCCCTCACGGTTCATCCATGTGGTAGTAGGTATCCTTTTGTGGATGGATGATAGTCCATGTATGGACATCCAGTATTGTGTGTATCCATCACCTGGCCATGGACACTTGAGACCTAGTTTTCAATTCTTATGGGCAAGAGACCCAGAAGCAGCTTTGGCAAATCAGACGGTGATACTATTTTTAATCGTTGGTGGTATCACCCACTGATTTCCACAGAGGCTGCACCTCTTTGCATCCCCACCAGAAGTGCACAAGGCTCTGATTCCTCCCTGCCTTATCCACTGAGTCATCTGAATATTTTTTTATAGTTATCATCCTAGTAGGTGTGAAATGTACCTCATTGTGGTTTTGACTTGCATTTTCTTTTTTTTTTTTTCGTCTTCTCCTATTTGTTGTTGTTAATCCTCACCCAAGGTTATTTTTTCATTGATTCTTAGGGGGAGTGGAAGAGAGAGGGAAAGACAGAGAGAAACACATTGATTGGTTGCTTCTTGCATGCATCCCGACCAGGGCCTGAACTGGTACGTGCCGTTGACCGGAATCGACCCCAGAACCCTTTGGGAGGCAGGCTGACCATCTACCCATTGAGCGACACTGGTTAGCGCTTAACTTGCATTTTCTTAATGATTAGTGATGTCAGTCACCTTTCCATGTGCCATTGGCCATTTTTATATCTTCTTTGTAGAAATGTCTCTTTAACCCATTTTTGAATTGTGTTTTGAACTATGATGTTTAAAAACACCCTGACCCTCTGCCCTCTGTGCCTCCAACACCCTCTCCTCCCCCCCAGGACAGCCCCCATTGGCAGAGCTGAGGGAGCAGAAGGGACTCCTCTGCCCCACCCTGTTGCACCAGGTTTGCCAAGCACAGAGCATGTGGCACTGGGAAGCCCTGCCAATATGTAAAGATCATCTGGACAGGTATTCATCACCTGGGCAGCTTTCCTGCCAGGACCAGGCTCCCCTAGGCTGCTGCCAGCCAGTGAGGGCCATCCCGTCCAGCCCTGGCCTCCTCGCTGGGCCTGGTGGGGACTCCTTCTGAGTTGCCCTGAAGGCTGGGCCCTATCTGACGGGCCAGCCCCTTCCCTCCCTCTCTTCTCTCAGGTTTCACACCTGCCTCGGGCCGCAGGCTCTCACAACTGAATTCCACTCTCTGTCCTCTTCTTGTTTTTTAAATATGTTTTTATTGATTTCAGAGAGGGAGGGAGAGGGAGAAAGAAAGAAACATCAACAATGAGAGCGATCCACTGACCGGCTGCTCCTGCACGACTCACTCAGGGGTCGTGCCCACAACCCGGGAACGGAGCCATGACCTCCTGGTTCACAGGTCGACGCTCAACCACTGAGCCATGCCAGCCGGCATTCCCGTTCTCTTCATGCTCCCAGAACCTCCACTCAGCGAGTCAGCCACTCTTCTCATTCTGCCTGACACCCGCTTAGAGGACCCAGATCTTTAAACACCACCCTGAAGTCACACACACGCACACACACACACACACACACACACACACACGCACGCACGCACACACACGCACACACACGCACGCACCCCACAGCTTTCCAATGAAGGCCAAGTGCCTCCTGGCTTGATCTCACAGCCAGAGGCCGAGTGGGAACTAAAACAAAGGCAGCCCAAGGACATGGAAAGGAAGAGTTAGTAACAGAAAGTATGGCAAGAGGTGGGCCCTGACCCACATGTTCATCTCTGTGGGCAGGAGGGAGGGCACTTAGTCATGGGGCCTCGTGCTCAGGGCACCCTGTTCCTTCTGGCCCTTGAACTGGCTCTCATGGCCGGCACTGCTATGTAGGAATCTGAAGGGGGTACCAGCTTACCCACCACAGTCCTGCTCTGCAATGTCCCCAGCCTTCAGCCTGGCCTCCCATTCACCCCCTTCGCTGGGCGGCAGCGACTGCTAACTGAGTGTACAGAGGTTGAGGATGTTGACCACAGCTTTAAACCATCTACTTCCTATTCTCCTTCATGCCAACACTGCCCTCCCATACAGAGGCCCCTGAGCAGTGAACAGGGCCCTCCCATTCAGAGGCCCCTGGGCAGTGGGCAGGGCCCTCCCATACAGAGGCCCCTGGGCAGCAGGCTGGGCCCTCGCTCCCAGCCCCTGATGCCTCCCAGGACATCCCAGCTGACTCCTGCCCAGGCTCAGAGAAGCTGCAGCTCAGAGCACAAGGTCAGTGAGATCTGAAATATAATGGGTAAGGCCAACTAGCGATTGGCTGGTTGCTTTGCACTGTTAGTAACCAGTACTCAGTCACGGCAACCTAGACCCCAGGGACACGCCTAAGGGCAGCTCTCAGTGTGGAGAAGGAGGAGCACAGACTCCCTGGGGCAGAAGCGCCTGTGCCGGAGGGCCTCTATGTCACACCTGTACCCTCCCCCCTCCTTGTGGACTGAAGCCCTCACCTGGGTAGGGGCTCTCCTCCACACAACTGAGAGCTGAGCAGCCTGTTCTAGAATGTTCTAACCATAACATACAGCACTGGGTTGCCACTGGGGATGGAGGCCTTCAGTGCTCACTGCCTTCTGAGATAGAACAGAGTTCGCTTAATTTTAGTTTCTTTTTAAATGAGGCAAAACAGAAACAAGGCTGAGTGATGACTGCGGTGCGGACACCACTCCGGCGGGACTGCCCTGGAGTTGGAACGACTGCCTGAGACACACAGGCTTTGCTGACCTGCTCGGGGTCAATGAAAAAGCCCAGTGCACGCCTCTGAAGAGCAGGTCAGTGTTTGTTACAGAGCTCAGGATGGGGTGCAGGTGGCACACGAGGCCACCTTTCTTAGAGGAGGCCGAGCTGGGGGCTCTCCAGGGAAGGGAGGGCTATGGGAAAGACCCCTCAGCAAAACCAGCAGGAGTCGGGAGCCCTGCTTCACCATCCCATTCCCCCATCTTGGGAGTGCGCTCCTGCCGTAAGGCACCACTCTGTCCCATCTGTCCCCTTCAGGTTCCTGGTTGTGCCGCCTCAGTCTGGGCTCTGTCTCTGCGCGTCCACCCTCGGGCCACAGCCTGGATGTCCTGGGGTGTCACCACTGGCACCAGCCTCATGACTCCCAGGCCACTCACCCTGCAAAGGCAGGGGGACAAGCAGCCCTCTGGGGACCTGCTCTGCTGGCCTTAGCCCTGTCCCCCCCTCGGGACACACCCTCAGGCCTGGGCCGCCTCCTCTGCATGAGCCTGCTCTCCAGTCCCCCGATACCTCGGCATTTCTCCTGCCTGGCTTTCCAGTCGGTCTTCCTTGCAGCCGCCAGAACGATCCTCCCACAATGCAATAGGATTGTGCCTTCACCTGAGAGAATTTCATGGCCCCCACCACTTCTAGAAGTTCAGATGCTTTGGTCACATACAGAACACCCTTCCTAACCTCATCTTCCCCACACACCTGCACCCGCAGGCATTGCCCGCTGAGTCCTCAGACACGCTGTCTTCCCATGGGATGTGCCCTCTGCTAGGAGAACCTTTCACCCTCTTCTTCAGCTGATAAACACCAACTCTCCCTGGCTTAAGCTTCACCTCCTCTGGGAAGCCTCCTCTGACTGCTCCCCTCCAGTGGGATTCAGACCCTCCTGGGTGTCCCCTGTGTTTACTGCTTATCCCCTGACAGCAATTCCCATCCACGGGCAGTGGATGCTTCTTGAAGTGTCCTTAACAACAAAGACTCTGCCTTTTTCCTTTCACTATTCCTGGCACACAGTAAGTATTCAATATGTTGCATGAACAAGAGAATGAATGAATGGATATCTTCTACAGCTTTATAAAAATTGTGTGATTATTAAATTTGTATGAATTTTCCCACTGAGCTCATTATAATACTAGAGGTGCCTTTCTATCATTTCAGTTCTAGTCCTTTTATCCTCTGCGTCTCCCCCACCACCTCTGCCAAGTCACATACCCAACATGGCCTAGCAGGAGCGGCTAGTTAAAGGTCTCACAGCTAAGCCTCGCTGTAAAATGAAGACTTTCTGGGTGCAAAGAATCATCTCCTGGTTTACTACTTGGTATCTATTTGGTTAGTTTGAATTTGATTTCTTTAAATTAGCAGAGCAAATGGGCAGTTTCTCTGAAAATGCACGTGTAGTTGGGGCTCAGCTTGCAGAGATGCAGACAAAGGGCCCATGCAGGAGTAGGGGTACCAGGGAGCACAAGTGAAGGGTATGGGAATCTGCAGGGGGTGCAGGCAGATTGGCAACTCCATTATACAAACCAGCGATTCAGGAGGAAGGTTGCTGGTAGCTGGGCCTCGGCTCTCAATCACCCCATCTCCTCTCAGGATTTCCAGAGGCCTGCACCACCCACCTTGGGCTCTATGGAAACTGGGAGATGTTTCCGGTCTTCACCCATCGGAATCCTTTGCTGTCCAGAGAGCTGCCTGCGCTGTACACTGTATGTGGCTGCTGCCCCACCTCTCTCCCCAGATGCTGGTTCTGTCCCTACGTACTGTTTACTCACCAGTGTTAGAGAGTAGAAATTTTTGAGCATGCTTCGTCTCAGTAGACTTAGCCTTGAATTCAGCTGCACCTCACAAAATAGCCTTGCAAGATAGAACACTGTCAGCTTTCTGAAGAACAGGATGACCCTGTAAATAACGTGGTCATCAATAATATGACCCTGACATTACTGAAAAGAAAAAACACCTGTTTTGTCTTAAATTGCTTGCTCTGCAAAAACAAGATGTGGTAAATGTGCTTAAAAACAGTCTTGCACAAAGGGTTGGGGCTGCTCTCTGGACTACCTGTGTGGAGAAAGGATGAGCAGTTGCCGGCTGGTTAATAAAGGTTCCCTAAATTTTAATTTGGTCTGGACTCCAGTCGTCGTTCACTCACATGCGCTCCACAACACCATGTGACAAGTACTGATACTTAAACCCACTCTGCGTCTGCAGGGCCAGTTTTCCAGTCCCAGGAAACTCAAGTTTCCACATGACAAAGGGAGGCTAAGCCCATGAGCTATGCTATCATCCAAACCAAATAGAAATCTCAGCTCCCCTGGCCCTTCCAGGACCTGGACATCAGGGTGTCTCCTTTCGCCTCAGCCTCACTCCACCAGCATTGTACCCTCCACAGGCAGCTGAGTGCAAGTGGAAGCAACCTTGCCACCGAGTAACACTGTGGGCCCCAAGGAAGGGTTGGAATGTCGTCTATCTCCAGGGCTGGCCCAGAACCTCACACTGGGAGGTGGTCCAGTGCATGCTGGGAAGAAGGAGAGATGATGACAGTGATGAGCATAGTAACAGCTGTTACCCCGCTCCATCATAGAGCCTTGTGCTGAGCCCTGTGCTAAAAGCTTTCCCTGGACTAAATAGGTTAATTAATTACAACAAGTATTAGCATGCCCATTTCACAGAGAGGAAACTGTGAGGTTCAGGAGGTTAAATAACTTGTCTAGGATCACACAGTGGACCTAACTTCTATGAAGAAGAGAGAAAATGGGACGTGGAGAGAGAAAAGACAAAGCATAGAAAGGTAAGGAAGGGAGGGAGGAAGGGAGGGAATGTAAACAGACGGACCTGAAGCAAACCAGGTAAGAGCGATCAAATTCACTACAAAAAAAAAAAAAGACTAAATTATCATTCCTCAGACTGACTCCCTGAAAAGCCCAAAGTGCCCTCACATCTGTTCCTCTTTCTTCCTGCAATCCAGTGAGGTGGGTCAGAGCATCTGCTAATGTTTGTACCTTCCATCCTCCTGGGCTCCCACCCCACCTACACCCTCTCCTCCCACACACACACTTAGCAATGTTCTCAGGAGACCACAGAACTGAAGTCTGGAACAATCTTATAGTTAAAAACTTCCAGCTCTCCAGCCAGACAGCGAAAGCAAGCCAGGCTGCCTGGCGGGGAGGCTGGAGCTGGAGGGAGAGGCCGAGCCCCTTGCCCGAGGATGAGGATATATGTTCTGCTTGGCTTCAGCTGAGGGGAAAGTTAGATATCACACATGCACACATCTCAGAGACATGTGCATATTAACAGCTGTTTTAATTGTATGTGAGGCGCCTCACACGCCTTTTGTGTTGGTGGCTCCGAGGGGGGAGGGACTGCCCGCGGGGCCAGCTGGTGGTGGTGACTCACACCGAGCTCATTCAGAGGAACACTGCAGGGTGTCTCTGTCTCCCTGGGGCGCGGGAGGCGGGGGCACAGGCAGTGAACTAAGCAGAGGTTTGCCTATGCCCGGATGTGCCTGCGCCAGGGGAGGATGTGCCCTCGCCAGGGGAAGTCCGGGATCACAGTGGTGGGAGCTCTGGCGGGCTGCAGAGGGCTGCCTCCTGCTGTGTCCTACGTGGCAGGGAACTCTCTCTGGTGCTTCTCTTCTCAGGGCATTAGTCCAAGTGGTTGAGGGCCTCTGACCTCATTTAACCTTCATTATTTCCTTAGAGATCCCAACTCCAAATTATTTTAAAATAAATTGTTATTGATTTTGGAGAGGAAGGGAGAGGAAGAGAGAGAGAAACATCAGTGATGAGAGAGAATCATTGATCGGCTGTCTCCTGTACACCCCACACTGGGGATGGAGCCCACAGCCCAGGCCTGTGCCCTGACTGGGAACTGAACCGTGACCTCCTGGGTCCTGCCGACACTCAACCCCTGAGCCCCGCCGGCCGGGCCCATCTCCAAATTCAGTCACACAGGGGGTCAGGGATTCAGCATATTAATTGGGTGGTAGGGGACAAACATTCAGCCAATGCCATTAGCCCGAAGGGATTTGAAGCGGCTGTTTATGTCAGTAAATGTCATGGAGGGGAGGCTGCTCCAGAGCCACAGTCCTTCCTTCCCCACTCACTGGCTTCGAGATGACTCCACAAGAAAGAAGCCGACAGGTCAGCATCGTCAGGGCACCAGGTAGGTTTCCTGGTTCACCAGCCTCAGCAGCAGCTAGTCCAGGCTCGGGTCTCTGGGGAGCCAACACCTGTGGTTAATATGACAATGGGACAGACCCAGACCACAGGCGCCACAAGAAGGGAGCCATTCAGTGTGCCTGCCCCAGACGGGCCTCCTTGGTAACAGATGTAGAATAAACCACAGGCGCGGAGCCTATCCCCTGCAAGGGCCAGGCCCAGATGGCCTTGTCTTGCTGACAGATTACTGTTCTGATGGCCTGGGATTTGTATTCGACTTTGCCTCTTCTCACACTGCCTTGTTTATTGCATGAATATTTCATCTCCCAGATTCATCTTGGGATCATCGATAAAGGCTCCTTCTCTGCTCTCTGAGACATCCCTGCTAATCATAAACATCTATGTTGCGATTTCAGATTAATTAAAGCTGTAAACCAGAAAGCTAGGACTGTCAGTCATAACCACCACTTCTGTGAGCCCTCTCAAAATCATGTCATTTCATGATATGCTTCCTAAAATTAACTTTACTCCCAACATTTTCTTTACAGCAGGCAGCCTCTCTCTGGCTGGCTGTCCTCTGGCCACGGCTTCCCGGCGGTGGGCACTGAGGTGGCACAGAGCTCCTCCCCAACTTTAGCAAACCCTAAATGTACCAAACATGGTCCTCAGAGACCAACACCCGGGAAGCAGACTCCTGATTTTGAGCCCACCTCACCACTTCCGACTTGCATCCCGGTTTCCTGCTATGGAGCGGGCACGACCACGATGCCCAGCTGGTCGGCTGTTAGTATTGAATGAACCACTCTAGGTAGAGCTCGTAGGAAAATGCCAGCACGCAAAGAGCTCGATCCATGGCACTGGTAGGTGGGATCTGTCAACCCAGCATCTGACTGGGCCCTGTGCACAACACCAGGGAGCGTCCGTGCCCTCTGCAAGAGGAAGCATAGGAAGCATAGGTAAAGAGAGAACTTACTGAACTCTGGGCCACATGGCACAATTGGAGTTGAGTCAGTTCAAGGTCACGTAGCCGTCCCAGTGAAGGCCCTTCCCATCTCTGCGCCTGAGATGGGCAGGTGTCTGGAGATGTGTCTGGCGGTTCAAACTTTGCTGCCCCCACCTTCCCCAGCAGCTTCATCTGCATAAGCTTCACTGTGATAGTTTCTGCTCCCTAGGCAGGCGGAGCCCAGCCACAGTCAAGAAGAGTGGGGTTGGGAGGCGTAGGGCTGCTCTACTTTGGGCTGCCCTCCTACCTTGGGGGATCTGAAGTGTGAATGCCACGCCTCACACAGAGCTGACTGAGAACTCACTGCTCCCATTTCACGGAAAAGAGAAAAGCTGAGGGGCATGATAGCTGTTGAAGTCCCCAGATGGAAACAGGGGTGGGCTTGTAACATAACTCTGGGCCCCACAGAGCAGCTGGCCTGGGGGAAAGTACAGGCTGTTCCCTTCCTTGCCACCCCATCATCATGTGAAGGCCACCTGAGCGCCCCCCCCCCTAAAAAAACTGCATTCTGATGCATATGCTTGCTAGCCCAACCCTATTTCTGATTGTGTCCTAGCTAGCCATGCAAAACCTGTTTCCCTGAGTACTTCCATTTTATAGAGGCCATACACCACGAGCCATACACAACCCCTAAAGGGGGTTGGCAGTGCTAGCACCAGCCAGGCCAGGCCTTTGGGTGGAATCTCACTTCCCCCATTCCAACCCATGGGGGCCTCAAAGCCCAAAAAAGTCCAGAAGCCTGGTCCATATTTGGGAGACAAAGAAACTAAGGGGATAAGAGGAAAAACGCCCCTCCCTACCTCTCCCTGCTCCCGCATTCAGGGCTCTCAGGCTTTGGAGACTGACTCCCCTGAGTCACCCCACTGATGCATCTTCAATAAAGGCGTGCTTTCTGAATCCTCTGAGTGCCTCGCTGTTCATTCCCCATGCCGCCCGGCAGCTTATCTGCCACAATCAGGGCACCAACTGCTCCTGAAACCAGGTGCAGGGGGCCCTCTCCCTCCATCCACCAGGGGTGGCTCCAGCCCAGGGCACAGGTCACTGCCAGACAACCCCCACAGGGCTTCTTCCCTCAAAAGTCTGCAACTCCAGGCTCCAGGAAAGAGATCTGATTCTGCAGCTCCTTCCCCCCATTTTCCTCCCATCACCTGAAAAGCACTCTCTGGATTGTTCATTTCCACAAAGAAGCCACTGGGGCTCACGGCTGGTCCATCTTCCGCTAGGAGTAAGATTCATCTCAAATAAGAGGATTTTGCCCCACTCCCCCTCTTTTAGTCCCAAGCAGAATTTGCATTACAAAAAAAAATTTAAACAAAAGCAGCTTTCTCAATCTCCGATCATTACTCCCATTACTTTGGTTAACATCATTATCCTCACTGAAGATGGCAACTCTTAGCAAATGGGGCGGCGCTTCGGGTTTCTTGCTATGTTAGTTTAGAAAATGGCTTTAATGCCTGTGCTTGCAGAGATGTAAAAGCTGCCCTGGCATTAGGAGTTATCTAACGCTGTACGTTTTTAAATCTAATTGTGCATTTATTTTTGTAAGTGTGCTGCACCAGAACAAGAATGCAGCTGCTAAGGAGGATACAGATGCAACAGGGAACGTGTAGAGCCAGGCTCCCACCAGGGCCTCCTCCTCTCCTCTCTCCCTGGAGTCCCCTGGATGAGAACCCACTCCTTCTGAAGCCCACACCCTGCGTGTACTGTGAGGGTAGGGGTGGGTGGGGCGGGTGCTCCCTCACCAGGGGACCGGGAGGAAACAGATCCTGTGGGGCTGTAAGCAAAAACAAGTGCCTGTTGTTCATTAACACAGCAAAGCAGGGCTTCAGGGCAATTCCAGCGTTCTATATTCATAGAAATCCCATTTTCCTGGAGAGAGAGGCTCAGGTTGGAACACGTATACAGTGCTGATTTCTTATGGAAATAAGAAATTTTGGTAATGACAGGATAGCTGCTCTTTATCTGTTTCTGCATTTTAATGACAGGGAATGTTACTTGGTTAGTGTCTGTTATTATTATTAAAGCGCACACAGGCCAGCAGCATCTGCCCTGGGATCCTGGGACCCACTCCTCCTGCTTACAATCAGCAGTCTCCCTGCTCCCCAAAGCGGAGAGCAGAGCAGGCAAAGGGACAAGGGCAGCCTCATGATGGGCTCCATGCCCGCTCCCTCTGGGCAGGTGGGGTGTGTTAATGCCTTAGGAAGCGTTTTAGGGTGAAGAGGGGTGGATGTGGGATTCAGTTGCCTTCTCCTTCCAGCGCCCTTTCCTGAAGCAACCCCCACCCCACTACCAGGGTCACAGAAATACAGGCAATTAGTGTCACTGGCAAGACTCACATAGCAAGCCCCTTGACTCAGTTTCCCCAAGGCTCCTTCCCCTCCACTCCCAATTCCCTGTGACACTGCCAATCTTGTCCAGGGCCCATGTGGGCCTCTCCACCCCCTGCCCCACGCTGCATGTCTGAGACTCCCTCCTCCCCCCTCCTGGAGTGGCTGTGCTCTCCCAGGGAGGCCTGCAGAGGGACGCCAATCCCTCCCAGAGCCATCGGAGCTGATTTACAATAGTTATCAAAGAGGACACGGCTTCATTAAGCTTAATAGATCCATCAGTTACCCCAAATAAACACATAATGCAGAGTTTACAGCCTTTGTCACAGGGTCAGAGGTGGCCCCTGTCAGCCTTGACAGGCTCTGGGAGCCCATCCATCCCGACACCTTGCAAGACCCGCAGTCCACGGCAGAGGGAGGTGGAGGTGGATTGGGGTGAAAGCCTTCACTCTGCAGACGCAGCTGAGGGCAGTGCACTTGGATCCCCACAGCCAAGGGGTGGACAGCAGGCTGCACAGCAGTCTCCGCGTCACGGTGAGCTCAGCATCTTGGGCCCAAACCCCGGTTTCACCACTTCCCAGCTGCTGGTGTGGGGCAGGCGGGGCCACAGCCCTGTGTCTGCAGGGATGAGGGGGACACGGCATCTCTGGGCTGTCCCTGGAGGAACTGAGTTCTCAGACACGTGCTGGTGCAGGCCCATGCTATGACCCGGTGCAGGCCGCCTGATTGTTACCACAGTCTGAATACAGACTAGAGACCCGCTGAAGTTCTGCTCTTTACCGGGGAACATCTCCTTTCTCCTGCTGAGACAGCACCAAGGACTTAGTGAAGCCCGCTGAGTGCCTTGCCCTCGGGTACGGCTGCCGGAGCCCAGGCCTCCAATGGTGCCACCCAGAAAGGGCTCAAAGCATCAGCCCGAAGTCGGCTGGTGGACTCTGCCCGAGCTGCCATCTCCACAGGAGGAAGGAAGAACAGACAGGATCCAAGGGACTGGCCCACGGCCTGGGGCCACGGAATGGCACTGCTGGCACTAGACTCCTGGACCCCGGCCAGTCCACGCGATGGTCATGCTATGCTGCCTGTGACTCTGCCACCCTCCCACCCCAGGACCATCACACACTAAAAGACCGCATCCAGAAGAAAGAAAGCGGCTCAGGAAAATATGAATTGAAATCGGAAACCCTAACTGCTGGTTTGAAGCACTTTTCTGCAAGGTCACAAGGCTCTGGGGGTTCAGAAACAGCAACGCTCCCACAGGCCTTTGCCCGCTGTTCCTCTGCCTGAAGCCCTTCTCCCCTTCTTGTTCCCTAGGCCATCTCTGCTCTTTTCTCAAGGCTCAGCTTAGGTTCCACTGCTTCCTCGGATTTCCATCCCTGCTGGGATCTCCCAGAAATAAGGCGTCCAGACCTCTCCTCCCTGACGCCTGCACCCCGCCACCGTCCATTCCCATAGAGCCGTGAACGCGCTCCATGGTGACTTGTCTTGGCTTGATTGTTCTCTTATTGCCACAAACTATGCAGCCACCAGGCCTTGTCCTGGGCACTAGGAATGTGGTGGAACTTAGGACCTGGTGACACTGGCTTTGTCTTGGAGTCTTTGAGTCCTCTGTGCCCAACGGGAGCCTAACAGATAAGCAGTTCCTCCCTGAAGTGGCCAGTGTGGGCTGCTGAGACTGGCTGTGGGTGGGCCACCTGGGAGGAGGGGCTGGTGGCTAGGTGATTGGGATCTCTTTACAAAGTGGTGGCAGGAGTTATGTCCTGCCTGGAGCCCACCCATCAGGACTGGTGACAAGCCTGGGGGAGGATAGGACATTCCCTCAGTGTGGTTTAACCCTACATAACCCTCCCCCAGCTATTAGTCCATCCTCCGATAGCAATGCCTAGTCAGCCCTCAGCCTACAGGACCCTGGAACTAGATGAGAGGGGTTGCTGTATTTCCCAGCCAGCTCCAGTGTGGATTCATGAGCCCAAACAACCAGGCCTCTGTCTGCACAATGGCAGCCTTAGCAGCAGGGGATCACCCTGCAGTCCCCTTTGCTCCCGACACTGGCCTGTTGGTCGTGTCTTCTCTTATCCAGATAGAGGTGCAGTGGCAATGGCAATGAGGGCACTGGCCGTCAAGGCCGGGTGCTTCCTGAATCTCAGCGGGGAGAGGGGAAGCAGCAACGCTCCCCCAGGCCTTTGCCCGCTGTTCCTCTGCCTGAAGCCCTTCTCCCCGAGAAGGCAGGGGTCCTCATTCCATCCCTGCTGTGCTGGTCACAGCAGAGCCCCCTGGAGCAACCACTTTCCCTCTCTGGGCCTCAGTCTCGGTGTGTGTGACCCTCTCTGACCACTGAGGTCCAGGAAGGAGCAGAGGCAGCGGGGAGAGCTGTCCTCAAACAAAGGCTTTGGCTTTTGCCTTCTATTTTTTAATTTTTAAAATATTTTTATTGATTTCAGAGAGGAAGGGAGAAGGAAAGAGAAACATCAATGATGAGAGAGAATCATTGACTGGCTGCCTCCTGCACGCCCCACACCGAGGATCGAGCCTGCAGCCTGGACATGTGCCCTGATCGGGAATCGAACCATGACCTCCTGGTTCATAGGCCAAAGCTCAACCACTGAGCCACGCTGGCCGGCTGTCTTTTGCCTTTGAAAGGCTTGTCCTGGCCAATTCCATCCTCACCTCCCTAACCTCTCGGAGGCAGAATATGGCCAAGGCAGGAGCTCTGCAAAACCAGGCGAGCTCGACACACAGGAGTGGGCGAAGCAGCCCACAGAGCTGGCCGGCTGAAGGGCCAGCGGGGGGTTGGGGGGGTGGGGGGGGGAGATGGCCCAGCTGGGCCGGGAGTAGGTACTTGGCCCGCTGCCCGTTTGTGCAACCTGAGAGCTTAGCTGGGTTTTCGTGGATAAAAAGCTTGGGGGAAGTCACGAGAAGAACACGTTATGACCAAATGTTCTGCGAGACTCCGGTTTCAGCACCCAGAGACCTAGGGTTTCAGAACATGGCCGGGCTGCCTGCTCACCGACTACCACTGCTTCTGCTGCACAAGGTGCAGCGTGTGATGGGAAGAGACCATTAGTTCTCAGGGCTGACAATCTATACTCTTTGATCCTTTACAGGATAAGTCTGCCAGCCCTTGGCTATATGATTGGCGATGCCAGACACCCACACCCTTGCCACGCCCGAGAACACATTTCTAGCAGTTGCTTTTGATTATTTGAGGATGGAGTCACTCCTGGAGTCAGGAAAGGAATCCTGAGGTTTCTATTGGCTGAAGAAACCCTCCTGGGGAAACCAGAGGAGAAGCGGCCAGGAGCCCCAAGGCTGGGTGGGCTCAGCAGGCCATTGGCGCTCCTGCAGCCCTGTCACGAGAGAAGCTGAAGAGACTGCTTGTTGCTCCTGCCCCTGCTGTGCGTGCTGCTGCCTCTCCAGCTTTGCCAACGGCTCCCTCCACAGCACTGTTCTTCCCTGCCACATGTGCCACCCTACATGCTCCCCCAAAGCCACTTCCTCCATGAAGTATTGCCTCCCCTATCCAGCAGGTCTCTGTCTCTCCCACCTAGCAGGGCTCTGTCCCCCCATCCAGCAGGGCTCTGTCTCTCCCACCCAGCAGGGCTCTGTCCCCCCATCCAGCAGGGCTCTGTCCCCCACCCAGCAGGGCTCTGTCCCTCACCCAGCAGGGCTCTGTCCCCCCACCCAGCAGAGCTCTGTCCCCCCATCCAGCAGGGCTCTGTCCCCCCCATCCAGGAGGGCTCTGTCCCCCCCATCCAGGAGGGCTCTGTCCCCCATCCAGCAGGGTTCTGTCCCCCCATCCAGCAGGGCTCTGTCTCCCACCCAGCAGGGCTCTGTCTCTCCCACCCAGCAGGGCTCTGTCCCCCCACCCAGCAGGGCTCTGTCCCCCCCATCCAGCAGGGCTCTGTCCCCCTATCCAGCAGGGCTCTGTCCCCCACCCAGCAGGGCTCTGTCTCTCCCACCCAGCAGGGCTCTGTCCCCCCATCCAGCAGGGCTCTGTCCCCCATCCAGCAGGGCTCTGTCCCCCCACCCAGCAGGGCTCTGTCCCCCCATCCAGCAGGGCTCTGTCCCCCCATCCAGCAGGGCTCTGTCCCCCCCATCCAGCAGGGCTCTGTCCCCCACCCAGCAGGGCTCTGTCCCCCCATCCAGGAGGGCTCTGTCCCCCCATCCAGAAGGGCTTTGTCCCCCCCATCCAGCAGGGCTCTGTCCCCCCCATCCAGGAGGGCTCTGTCCCCCATCCAGCAGGGGTCTGTCCCCCCATCCAGCAGGGCTCTGTCCCCCCATCCAGCAGGGCTCTGTCCCCCCCATCCAGCAGGGCTCTGTCCCCCATCCAGCAGGGCTCTGTCCCCCCATCCAGCAGGGCTCTGTCCCCCCATCCAGCAGGGCTCTGTCCCCCCCATCCAGCAGGGCTCTGTCCCCCCCACCCAGCAGGGCTCTGTCCCCCCCATCCAGCAGGGCTCTGTCCCCCTTCGTCAGAGCTTCCCCGGAACCACTCATCCTTTCTTCCACTGGAGACAACAGGGTTCCAGCTTCTGCAGGTGGCTTCCTGTGAGGACAGGAAGTGAGAAGCTGCCTGGGGACTTGGCAGAAAAGATTCCTGGTCAACCAGCAGTGGCTGCTGCAGAGAAGTCCGGCAGGCAGGGAGGGGCTCGGGCCCACTGGGTGCTGGGCATTGCCAAAGAGTTTCAACCCCCTTGTGATCTGCCAGCTCCTGGCTGGTGGGTGGTGGCTGCATCCACAGTCTCCTCCCCACTGCCTGGCCCAGAGCTGGTCTCAGGGTGTTCCCCTCCCCCCCGCCCCAGCCCTGAAATCAGCCTTCAAATGCCTCCACGCACCTGGCACTAAAACACACCTGTTTGGCTTGTTCTCAGAGAACTGCCTGGGGAGGCCCTGCTGGGGCAGGGGACAGGAGGCCATGCCCCCCCCCCCCCCGCCCCCATCCATTTAACTTAGCAAATAATACTCAGGTGAGGTGTCTATCAACAAGGCCGGCTCAACAGCTCTCACATCTGGGCAGGTTGTGAATGTTTGCCACATGCCAGACATAACTATTTTAAAAGCTGCACATCCCTGTGGGCGGAGCAGTGTCCGGAACACAGCCTAAAAGTTTCATGAGAATCACCTGGCTGGGAGGTTGGTGACTCTCCCCTCCCCTTCCCCCCTCCCCTCCCCCCGACTCCCAGCACAGGCTGAGCTGCAGGCTGCCTGCTGAGCTGCAAGGAAGGGAGGGGCTCCCCTGGCCAGATGACCCCCATGGCCCTGGAGGCTCCCAGGACACTCCCGAGCCCCTCCATCAGGGGATGTGAGTATGCGTGGAGGGGACCACAAACTCATCTCTAGGCACAGTTGCAGTGGCCTTTTGAGGAAATTCAGGCAGTTTGGGATATCTGAAACCCAGCAAGGGCTTTCTGGGGTGAGGGGGTACAGTGGGGAATGAGAGTGTCCTCACTAATAGAATTCATCAGTGAGATTAATTGATTAATCTGGTGGCTCCCAAATTACTGATAATCTCTTAAAACGGAAAAGACATTGCTCAGAGGGAAGGTGTATGGCTAAACCAACACTGCTACCAGTTTTCCTCTCCAAAAATAAACACAAATAAAATGACCATTCAAACATTCAAAATATCAGATCTTTAAAAAAAAAAAAACTTTCTCTCCAGAAGCTACCTGTTATGCAAGCTTGTCTTCAATCTTTTCTATGAAACACTGTGGGGATTACAAGGACAATTAATAATAGCAACTAGTGTTTAATGAGCACATACTAGGTCCTAGCCAGGGGCCAGCAAACTGTTTCTATTAAAGGCCAGATAATAAACAGTCTCAGCTTTGTGGGCCAGAGTCAACTCTGCCCTTGCAGCCCGAAAGCAACAGACCATACTGACAGGAAAGCGTGTGACAGAGTTCAAGTACAAGGTCATTTACAAAACAGGAGGAAGGCCAGATCTGGTCTGAATGCTATAGTTTGCTGGCTTCTGTTCTAGGCAGTTTGTCAAATGTTTCACATACATAATTTCATTTAATCCCAATAATCACCCTAGGAGATGGGTACTGATATTATATTCATTTTTAGAAATAAAAAAAAAATCATGGTTACAGTCAGATTTATTGGCCAAGATCACAAAGTTAATATGCAGTGTTGCTGGGATTCAAACCACTTCACTGTATTGCTCTAGTTAGATTCTTATAAAAAAATAGTATTGCTGACTGGCATGTAGAGTACTTACTAGGAATCAGGTACTAGTCTAAAGGCTTTATTTAATTCTTAAAACTGTATTATTATTATCCCCATTTTACAGGTGATAAAATCAAGTCCGGAGAGTAAAATGTCTTCCCTGGGGCACAAGGCTGATCAATGTCAGAGCAGAGATTTGAACCCAAGAAGTCTAGTTCCATAAACTTTCGTCTTAACTGCTGAATTCTCAAGGCATTCTTTGAGGTCCAAAGGTTGAGGCCTCAGCTATGCCATTCCCTGTCGCTGAAAAAACAGGAGATCCAGCCCTGCCTTCTTCAGGGTGGCCTGTGCCTGAAATGGGTCCCCAGGAAAGAGTTGCCTGCTCTTTTTTCTACTCTTTTTCTGGGCCTGAGGGTCAGTGGGGTTTCCAAGGCAGAAAGGACTTGAAACTGGATATAAAACCCTGGTGGCCTGTCCTTCCCCCCACCCCGCCCCGGTCCCTCTAGGCTCAGGCACTGGAGCCCTTGGTGGGCCCTGGAGGGACAAAGTGTAAACGGCCTTAAGAGGTAGAAAGTGCTTCTTCATAGCTCCCTGTACATCTGCCCCAGGCCTTGGCTTTGGAAATGCAGCTCGAACACCCTGATGGGATGCCAGGGCTCCTAGGATAACAACCACCTGCCCCCTACTTGTCTCTGGTTCAACTGTCCTCATGGCTGATATATTATTTAGGCAGTTATTCCACACAGAGGTTCCCCTCTACGACCCTCCTTCAGCCAGGCTCGCTTCATTTGGCCCATGTCCTTTACAGATTTGGAGCCTGGCCACACAGCTGTGGGCTCAACAGGCTGCCACCTCTAGGGGTACCCATGGGGGCCTCCTCGCCTGTTGACTCAGCAGAGAAGGAGCCTGTTTTCAGACGTGCTGGAGACAGGCTCACCCCATCCTGTACTGATGCCCTTTGGTTCTAGAAACAGCCGTTCCCATGCATGCCTACTAGATTTCATCTCATGTCCTGCCCATAGTGCCAGTCATTTGAAATGGCTCTGTGTCCTGTTTTGCTTATAGCCAGGAGTGAAGGGCATAGGCTCTGACCTAAATTCCGGTTCTACAATGGGTTACCTTTAGCTCTTTGTTCTCAGTTTACTTGTCTGTAAAATGGGACTGATATTGCGTATCTCGTTAGGATGCTGAAAAAAATTAAATGTTAACACATGCAAAGTGTTTAGAACAGACCTCAGCACCTTATAAGTGCTACATGTTCACTCTAATTTGGCTTGTTACTGCTCTATGGGATATTTATTAGCCCCTGAAGCTTTGGGTCATTTGTGTTAGTATGTCTTCCACATCTTCACCAAAGCCATATCTGGGAAGACAGGGGATCCCCACATCCCAAGAACTTTCCGGAGAACGATGGCAATAATCAGGCACCTGTCTTTCCTCTTCGGCCTTCGGCCTGCTATATACACTCCTTGCGGAGACCTTCCAGGGCACCAGTCTCGGGTTTGTCCACAGGAATGCCGTGGAAGACATGACAAGTGACATTCTGGAACCCTCACCCCAAGTTCAAAGCATCTGCCTGGCCGGGGTACGTCCAGGAGAGGTGGTTTGTCTGGAGTGGGGGTGCCCGGTGGCCTCATCCTGACTTTCGATGACCAGCCTTGCTGGTCTTGTGTCCACTGCCACGCGTGCCACGCTGTGCTAGCCTCCCCCCCGCCCCCGGGGCCTGGTCCCTGCCTCTCTGCTCTCACAGCAACGCCACTCTGCCAGCTCCCCAGAGGTCTTCAGCAACCCGGTCACCTCCCAGCAGTGCCAGCTCTCCTCGTCTGCCAGGGGTCTCCTCACACCCCTGGATGGCCTTGGGCTCGCATCCCGCAGACCAGGGAGTCCCATCCCATCCAGCCCCCTTCTTTCCAAGTGAGCTGAGCTCTGCTGCCTGCCCTCAAGCTTCCATGAACATTATACCCTCTGTGCCCACCGGCAAACCTGCACCTTATTATCGCTACAAAAGCAATCTTTAAAGTCCCTTCTTAAGGCCCTAACATTTTTTCTGTTTCCCGCATCTGGAGTTCAGCCTTCCTGAGGGCACTAAGCCACCCTCAGGGCTCCACCAGGTGCGAGGACGAGCCTCCCTCGGAAACTGGATGTGCCCTGTGAGGCCCTGGGCAGGTCTTTCCCTGGAGCTCTGCGGCCCTGGCACCACAGCAGGCGGAGCAGAGTGGGAGGAGGCTGAGGAAGCCCCCAGGAAGGGGCCGGGCTGGGCTGTGGTAGGGGCGGGTGGGAGGCAGCTGGGACCCAGCCTGGAGCAGGCACAGGGCCTCACCCAGTGCCCATTGGGAAGATGCCCAGCTCCCTGCCCCCAGGCCCGCCTGCTGCTCTTTATTCATTGAAAGGCTCAGATGCAGTGACTGTATTTGCTCAGGATTTATTCCACCAGCCTTGAAGCGGCAGCAGCGGGCGTGATGGAAAGGTTGTCCCTGCCACAGCAGCTGCTGTGAGTAATTCTGCAGCCGGTGCACGTGGTGTTTTATAAGGTGCCAGCGCAGATGTGTCCGGTGGACTGGAATAGACATTCCTGTGTCACCTACACGGTCTCTTCCCTCGTGCCCAGTCCCTGACAGCAGTGCCCACCCTGCAGCCTGACACTGCCTGCGCCCCAGAGCTCCTTCGAACAAGGGGAGCCTGGAGCCATCTCCTGGGAGGTGGAAGCCGCCACCCACCAGCCACACAGCAGACAGGAAACGGCCTGGAAATGCAGTGGAGCCTCCAGGTTCCCCTTGGTCCATTGCCAGTGGCAAGACACAGGCACTGGTGTGGGGATGACATAAGGGGCAAGACTGTGTAGGGGTCCCCTCTGTTCGCATCCTCATAGGCCAGGTGACAAAGTGGGTCCAGTTCTGCCTGGAAAGGGGAGGCTAAGATGCTCTCTGGAGAGCGTTAAACAGGAGGAATCCGGTTCCGCCCACACCCCTTGTTCTGCACCAGCCCGGCGACTCCATTAAGTCCAGCAGGCACCTGGCAGGACTGGGCTGGGCAGGGCCCTCTGTCAGCCCTGGGGAACAGCTGGCTTTGGTGCCTTGAGGCTCCCAGCAAATTCCCTGCTCCTCTTGAAGGGGCGTCAGCAGGTGGGGAGCAAGGACGCCCCTCCTGCCCAGCATGAGCACGACTGGACGACCGCCCTTTCCTCACTCTTATATCTAAATCAAGTTGGTGATTTATTTCCCACTTACCTTCCGCTCCCGCTCCCTGTGCAATCCACATTGCTGAACATGCCAGAGTGAAGGCCTGTCAACTGCAGCCATCGCTGCCCTGAGCTGAGACACCCCCTGCCCCAAGGCGGAGCTGAGAGGAGTATAGGGTGAGGACCCTCCCGGAGACACAGCTTCAGGGTGGAGGGTCGCGTGTAGGGGGCTTGGGGAGTCTCTATAGAGGGAACGGGCCAGGGCTCTTGTGATTAAAGGGGGAGTAACTGGGAGCAAGGAGCTACTAGCACGAGGCAGTCTCAGCCCCCACGGCCTAACGCAGCCTCAACCGCTATTCCCCTTATTGTATTTGCCTTTTAACTTGGCACAAATTCTTAAGTCAAAGGAATGAACCTCTACGTGTACAATATTAGAACCAGTGAGGTGAAGGATGGCAGCTGGTGACCATCAGCAGGGTCAGGAGTCCCTTCCCTCATGTCTGGATTTGGCATCTGTGGGAAGCAGCTGGTCCTGGCCTCATCCCAACACCAGAATCCATGTCGCTGTCTTATCTCTGACTCTGGGAAGATGTTGACTTGGGAGGAAGTCACCCTAAAACATCGAGTGCTTCCAGCAAAGAGGTCAGAATCACTGGGTCCATGCCTTTCAGAAGGCAGCCCTCATGCCCGCTGCTCAGGAAAAGACTGGGCCAGGCACTTCCTGGAGTGTGAATCTTCAAACCATTTCTGGCCGGAGGTTAGGGTCCACTGTGGGCTCAGCTGTCTCCAGATATGGCGGTCTCCTCCTCTCCTGGCCTCCGCACTGCTTTGCTGTCATTTGCTGACTTTGGGTCACGTTCTGTCCTCACTGCACCCTGTCGCTGGGCTATTGCTGCTCGGCCAGGGACCGAGGCCCTCTGGCCGTTCCTCTTCTAAAGCCTGCAAGATTCCCCGGGTGGAGTGTGCCCAGCTCCTGGTCCAGGTGGTGGGCCTCGGCAGCATGAAGACAGCCCGGGGTGACAGCTGAGAGCCAAGAAGGGCTCCCAGTCAGTCCCGACAAGCTGTGTGCTGCCTTGGCTGAGGAACATAATGCTCTAAGTCTCGACATCTTTATACACCATGTGGAGGTTGAAAACCTTGGTCTGTCTGCCTTGCATGGCTGTTGGGCAACTCAAAATCAGAGGTAGATTATATATACACATACATATGTATATGGGCTTTGCAATATATGCTGACGTCAGGGTGATAGTTACATGATTATGTCTCCATCGATGTGTTCCTTGGTCAGAACCCTCTGTGTGTGCTGAGGTTTTCCCACTGCCTCGGGGCCTGCCGGCCCGCACTGCCTGGATCTTGGAGGGACCTGGTTCCCATGCACACCCTAGTGCTGGTCAGCAGGGGATGAAGTTGGCCTTCAACCACTCAGTTCAGGATCCTGGTGTGAGAAAATGTCCACCTGTCCCAAATAACAAACTCGGAGACAGAAGATGGCGAAGACGAGACTTCTAACACATTCTGGAGAGCAGGTGTCCACATTGCACAGCACTCCTGAATTAGCTGGCACAGGCAGCATTTATCCCACTGCACTGAGAGTCCCTCCTTCGGTTCCTCATTGGCTGAGTACTGTGGGATCACCTGTTTCCTCATGCCTTGCCTGGGTCTTGCTGTTTCCCATTGGGCCATTAAAAAAAAAAAAAAAAAAAAAGGCTGAGGCCTTTCTAACTGCTCCACCTCCCTCTGTCTAGCTTCAGGGGTTTCCACCAGGATGCTGGCCCACATGCTCAGCTCTTTGTGTCTCTTCCCTCCTCCCTACATTCTGTTTGCCTGGGGGAATTCAGTAAACTCCATCGAAAGCCCACCATGCTGGAGATGGGGCACAGAGGTCCATTCCTACAGTAGGAAGAATTCCAGAACCAAGATAAATCCTGGAGCTGGATGGACCTGTAACCCAATTTGCCTTTTCTGAGCAAGGTAATAAGACTGTCCGTATGATTGGTCCCACAGAAAAGTAGGACCAGACATGCCTGGAGGGTCAACTCCTCCTGGGATGGTACGTGACCCACTGGGGCATGCTGAGCTCGGAATGGGGGGTGCTAGGCTCAGCAAGAAAGAGCTCCAAGATCAGCTGAGAGGCGCAAGGGTCACAATTCCTGCCAAGCTTTGCCAGAGCTATTTGGCTGCAGCAATTCCTTGTAAAGATGGGAACCAGGTCTAGGAGGCAAGGTCACATGCCCAAGGTCACTAAGATTGAGACAGTCCAGGGATATTTCTACTCCACTGGGAACTCTGTCTGTGAAATCACAGGGTTTCCAAGGAGCTCCCTAAAGACCTGCCAGAGAGCAGGAAAGGGAAGCAAGGGTGAGGCCCAGGGCAGGACCAGGAATTCTACCCTGGCTTCAGATCAAGCAGCTGCCTCTTCTAATGTGCTTTAAATGTCAGGCTTCTACAGAAGATTCCTTCTGACATAAACATTCTGCTGCTTTCAACAAATGTTTCGCTCCGGCAAGTGTGGTGCAGCTGGTTGGGCATCGTTCCGTGAACTGAAAGATTGTCGGTTCCACTCCTGGTCAGGTCACATGCTTGGGTTGTGGGCTTGATCCCTGGTAGGGAGTGTGCAGGAGGCAGCTGATGGATGTATCACTCTCACATCAATGTTTCTCTCTCTTTCTCTCCCCCCCCCCCCGTCTTTCGCTAAAAATCAGGTAAGAAATCTTCTTTAAAAAAAATCCTTTACACTATATCACACTATATCAAGTATAATAATCTCTAAAGGTTTCCAATCTCTTGTCTTTTAGCTTTTTGGGACACAGGTATTTTAACTAACACCAAGAATTTGCCAAGCAAATAAGGTAATGATCCCAGGCCTTGCTTGAGAAGCTGGGATTCTAGTAGGGGAGACAAGCAGTTAAATAGGCAGGATAGAAGATGGGGCTATTGCTACAACAAGTTGTGTGTGATGAATGAAGAAGGGTGGGACCAAAGGGGAGATGAGGATGCTGTTAGTGCTGCTGGGTGGGTGGAGGGAAGCTCCAGATTGGAAAAGAAGAAGCATCCAGATTGGAAAGGCAGAGGGGAAACCATCTTCTCTCTTTGTAGATGGTATGATCCCACATACAGAAAATCCTAAGGAGTCCACTAAAAATTATTAGAACTACTAAGTGAGTTCAGCATGGTTGGAGAGGGCGTCCTCCCACCCAAGGCAACATCTGAGGCAAAGACCAAGGTGATGGTTCAGGTGACTGTCACCGCCCCAGGGCCATGCGAAGCTATCATGGACTAATATGGGGAGATGGAGGCAAGAGAAGTGAGGAGAATTCTGGCAGGTGATCTTGTAGGAAAGTATGGGAAGAGGGAGCAGGGATTTGCTTCCACCAGGGAATCCTGACATCAGACTAGTTACTTGATATTAGAAAACTGAATAAAAACATATAAGAGAAGACTATATACCACGACCAGGTGGAATTTATCCCAATGATGCAAGGTTTGGTTTAACATTGAAAACCAATTAATGCAATATACCACATTGATAGAATAAAGAACAAAAACCATATGATCAACTAAATAGGCACAAAAAAAGCATTTGAAAAATTCAACAACCATTCATGATAAAAGCACTCAACAAACTAGGAAAGAAGGAAACTGCCTCAATTTGATAAAGGGAACCAACAATGACCCCACAGTTAACATCATAGGTACGGATGAAAGAGCAGATGCTTCCCGTGTAAGAACAGGAACAAGAAAGGATGTTCATTCATTGCTTCTATCAACATTGTCCTGGAGGTTCTAGCCAGGGAGGGCAATTGGACAAAGCCAGGACATAAAAGAGAAAGACATCCAAAATAGGAAGGAAGAGAAAATTATCTTCTATCTGCAGATGACAAGATCCTGTGCATAGAAAATCCTAAGGAATTGACTTAAAATTATTAGAACTAATAAATGAGTTCAGTAAGGTTGCAGAGCATAATATCAGCACACAAAAATCAACTGTATTTCTATACACTAGCAATGAACAACCCACAATTAAATTAAGAAATAATTCCATTTAAAAAGTATCAAAATATAAAATGTAAATGAATTTAATAAAACAAGTGCCAAAGGTATACTCTGAAAACTATATAACATCATTAAAAGAAGGACCTAAATAAATGAAAAAAATACACCATGTTCATAGACTGAAAGACTTAATATTGTTAAGATGGCAATAGTTTCCAAATTAATTTATGGATTCAGTACAATCTCCATTAGAATTCCAGCTGACTTCTTTGTAGGAATTGATGATATGATCCTAAAATTAATATGGAATTGCAAAGGACCCAAAAGAGCCAAGACAATCTTTAAAAAGAAGAACAAATCTAAAAGATTAGTATTTCCCAATTTTGAAACTTACTACAAAACTACAATAAATATAGTGTGGTACTAGCATAAGAATAGACTTTTAAGTTAATTGAATAGAAATTACAATCCAGAAATAAATTCTCACAATTAGGGTCAATTTATTTTTTGACAAGAGTGCCAATATCATGCAAAAGAATAAAGTTGAACAGCTTCCTCATACCATATATAAAAACTAACTTGCCCTAGCTGGTTTGGCTCAGTGGATAGAGGGTTCCAGGCTCGATCCCCAGTAGGGGTTGTGCAGGAAGTAACCAATCAATGATTCTCTGTCATCATTGATGTTTCTATCTCTCCCTCTTCCTCTCCCTTTCTCTCTGAAATCAATACAAGTATTTTTAAAAACTGACTCAAAATGGATCAAATATCTACATATAAGAGCTAAAAATAAAAAATAAAACTCTTAGAAGAAAACATAAGAGTAAATCTTTATGGCCTCACATTAAGCAATGGTTTCTTAGATGTAATACCAAAAGAATGAGCACCAAAAGAAAAGTAGATAAATCAGATTTCATCAAAATTAAAATGTTTTGCACTTCAAAGGACCCAATTAAGAAAGAGAAAAGACAACAAATAAAATGTGAGAAAATATTTGCAAATCATATACTGATAAGTGACATATCTAGAATATGTAAAGAATTCTTATAACAGAATAATAAGAAGACAACCCAATTAATATATGGGCTAAGGATCTGAGTAGACATTTCTCCAAAGAAGATATACACATGGCCTTGAAAATGTTTGACATCATTTGCCATGAAGAAAACAGAAGTGAAGACCACAATGAGATAGCACTTCACACCCACAGCATGACTATTGTGGAAGACAAAAATAATGGTTCCCCCCAGGCTGTCCCCCCCCCAATCCTCTGGAATCTGTGAATGTGTTACCTTACATGGCAAAAGAAACATGACTGATGCATTAACTCAAGGTCTTTAGAAGGGGAGAGGACCCTGGGTTGTCCAGGTGGCCCGGTCATCACAAAGGTTCTTTTAAGTGCAAGAGAAGCAAGAAGGCCAGTGCCAGAGGTCAAAGTGCTGAGACTGCTGTCTTTGAAGTCAGAGGGCAATGATCCGAGGGATTGGGCAGGCTCTAGAGGTTGGAAAAGGCAAGGAAACAGCTTCCCCCAGAAGCCCCAGGAGCACTGCCCTGCCCACACCTCCACTTTAGCCCTACGAAACCCACTGCAGACTCTGACCTCCAGACAGTAGGAATCCACTTGTGCTAGGTCACTAAGTTTGTGGCAATCTGTTTCAGCAGCAATAGGATACCAACATAGCTATAATATAAAAGGCAGGCCCAGCTGGCGTGGCTCAGTTGTTGAGTGTGGACCTATGAACCAGGTGTGATTCCCGGTCGGGGCACATGCCCAGGTTGTGGCCAGGTTGTGGGCTTGATCCCCAGTGCCCAGTGTGCAGGAGGCAGCCAATACATGATTCTCCCTCATCATTGATGTTTCTCTCTCTCTCTCTCTCTCTCTCTCTCTCTCTCTCTCTCTCTCCCTCCCTCCCTCCCTCCCTCCCCTCCTTCCTTCCCTTCCTCTCTGAAATCAATAAAAATATATTTAAAAGAAAAAAGACCAGTAATAGGGAGTTGGGGAGGATATGGAGAAATTTGAACCCTCATCCAGGCTGCTGGGAGTGTAAAATGGTGCATCCACTTTAGAAAAGACCCTGGTGGTTTCTCACAAGGTCAGATGTAGAGCCACTAGCGATTCTATCTCTGGTACCCATGGGAGAAACGAAAACGTGTGTCCACATGGAAACCTGCATACACATGTCCATAGCAGCATTTCTCGACCACAGCCAAGGAGTGGAAAGAAGTCAAATGTCCATCAAAGGGTAAATGGGTAATTCAGATGTGGATTCGCGCTGCGACATAGATGGGCATCGAAAACATCGTGTTCTATGAAAAGACAGATTCAGGGGCCCCATGTTGTATGGGTCCGTTTGTGTGAACTGTGGGAACAGAAACCCTGTGGAGGCCCAGGCCATGTTTGCCTAGGTCAGGGTGCGGTGGGGGAGAGTGGGAAATGACTGCTAGTGGGCGGGGTTTCAGGGGATACACATGTTCTAAGCTGTGGTGATTGTGCACAGCTGTGAATACACTAAAAGGCATTTAATTGTATAGTTTGCAATTGTGAACTGAATTGTAGGGTATGCGAATTTTATCTCAATAAAGCTCTCATTAAAAAATAAGATCCCTTGGAGAACTAAGATGGCGGCAAAGGTAAAACACCTATCTTGCCGTCATAATCAGCAATTTTAATACTACAACTTAACGAAAGAACAAACACCTTCCAGAATCACCAGAAAGCTCGCTGAGTGAAAATTCCACAAATAAAAGTGAAGATAAGACACTGTGACTTGGAGGAGCGGCGGCGAACAGCGTTGAAAGATTCGGGCAGAGAGAGGTTTGGAGTGCGCGGCGTGGAGAGGGCGGGCGGCTGAAAACCGGCCAGTTTTCTCGAACGGGGAGACAAAGGCGTCCCACTGGACTGAATCTCCAGCTCTGGGCGAAGTCCAGAGAACCCACTATCACACGGGGTGAAAACTGGACAGTGGGAGGGCACGCCGAAGCTCGGGTGCTGCCGGGTCTCCCGGCTTGTGGAGAAGGCAGCTCGCGCGAACAGCTCGGCTTCTTGACCGCGCAGAGAGCGCACCGCGACTTGCCTCTCATTCGGAAAACCGTCAGACTGCTTTGTTTTACGACCCTGGGTGAGACATTGCGCATGCAGACTCATTTTGGGAAAGTCTGAATTCCCCAGCAACCGGCAGCCGGTGGAGCTCCGCAGCGGCTCTCTCTCAGAGGTGCTGGCGGCCATTGCCCCCGGCACAGAGTCCCTGGGGCCGCATAGGGCAGAGCTAACGCTGTCTGCTTGGCCCGGAGACTCCGCCCACCCAACCTGAGCACAGCTGAGCTTCACAGACAATTGGCCTGGAGGTCAACCCTCCAAGTGCTAACAACGATTAACTGAGCTTAACTTCAGCAAGACTGTGCAGCCCATATCCACCTCAGGTAACCGGGGAGGCTGAGCCACTATCCCTAGTAGGAAGTCTACCACACAAAGCTAATTGACCAACTCAGAGAAGCAGCCACCATGCAGCAACATGGAAAGAAATCAGATGTGAAAGAAATGGAGGAAAAAAAAACGACTGGACATGGAATTCAGAACCACGGTTATAGGGTTTTTTAAGAGGCTCCAACAAAAGATCGAGGCCTATAAGGAAATAAGCAAGACCACAAAGGAAATGAATGAGTCCTACAAGAAAATGAACAACACCCTCCAGGATATAAATGAGAGCTGCAAAGAAATGATCAAGACCAACGTGGAAATGAATGAGTCCTACAAGGAAATGAAAGAAACCCTCAAGGATATAAAGCAGACTCTCAAGGATATGAAAAAGGACCAACCAGAAATTAAGCATACACTGACTGAAACAAAAAATATTATACAAAGACCTAAAAGTGCCCTGGAGCACCCCAAGAACCAAGTTAAAGATTTGAAATACAAAGAGGGAAAATCCACTCAGCTGAAAAAGCAAGAAACCAAAAGAATCGAAAAAATTGAAGATAGTGTAAGGGGCCTCTGGGACAACCTCAAGCATACCAACATCCGAATTATAGGGGTGCCAGAAAAAGCGAGAGGCCAAGACAATGAAAACCTATTTGAAGAAATAGTGACTGAAAACTTCCCACACCTGGTGAAAGAAATTGACTTAGGAATCCAAGAAGTGCACCGAACCCCAATATATAGGAACCCTAAGAGGACCACACCAAGGCACATCATAATTAAAATGCCAAGAGCAAAAGACAAAGAGAGAATATTAAAAGCAGCAAGAGAGAAACAGTTGGTTACCTATAAGGGAGCACCCATACGACTGTCAGCGGATTTCTCAACAGAAACGATGCAGGCCAGATGAGAGTGGCAAGAAATATTCAAAGTGATGAACAGCAAGAATCTACAACCAAGATTACTCTATCCAGCAAAGATATCATTCAGAATTGAAGGTCAGATGAAGTGCTTCGCAGATAAGAAAAAGCTAAAGGAGTTCATCACCACCAAACCAACATTATATGAAATGCTGAAAGATATTCTTTAAGAAGAGGAAGAAGAAAAAGGTAAAGATGAAAATTATGAACAACAAATACACATCTATCAACAAATGAACATAAAAATCAAGTGAATTGATAGGCTGTTGAACAGGATAGACTGGTGAATATAACAGAGACATGGACATAGAGAGGGAATGGACTGACAATTCTTGGGGAGAAAAGGGTTGTGGGAAGTGCAGCAATAGACTGGACAAAAATCTAGCAACAATGGGAGAGGACAGTGGGGAGGGGGGGTGAGGGTGGAGGGTGGGATAGGTACAGGGTGGAGGGGAGCTATAGGGGGATAAAAAGGGGAAACAATGTAATTAATAAACTGAACAATAAAGATTTAAAAAAATAATAATAAGATGCCTTGCTGAGTGGCTCAGTTGGTTGGAGTGTTGTCCTGCACACTAAGAGGTTTCGGGTTTGATTCCCGGTCCTTGCACACACATAGGTCATGGGTTCAGTTCTCAGTAGGGATGTGTACGGGAGGCAATTGATTGATATTCTTCTCTCTCTTTATCCCTCTCTGTCCCTCTCTCTCAAAATCAATAAAAACATGTCCTCAAGTGAGAATTTCAAAAAATAAAGTAGAAATAAAAAGATCACTTGCCCTGCCCTTGGAGGGAGTTAATCACGGAATGGCTTCTGACCCACTTTATCGACCAAGTCCTGCAGGAAGAGCGCCGCCTGAGTGTGAGTTCAGAGCCCACGGGCCAGGCCTCCGCCAGGGACACTGGAAACCACCACAGATCCCCGCTTGCTTCGCCAGCCTCGTCCCGCCCCCCCCCCCCCCCCGCGTCCCAGAGCACAGAGCTGTGGTCCTGCACCCCAAGATGATGTGCACCCCCACGCTGCCCCCCTCCCTGCAAACCTGTGTCCAACTCTCACACCCTCTAAGAAGCCCCAGCTGTGGCTGCCCACAGGGCCGCCCTGAGCCCCAGAGGCTGGGCTGTGGGCTCTCTCATGCTCCTACGGGCTCCTTAGCTCCTGGAAAACACTCCACCTGCCATTCCACACCCCAAAAGCTGCAACTCACAACGTATGTCACCTCAGCCCTCTGGTCCCTCGTCGGAAGCCGCCTGAACATGTCTGGAGTTTCGGTAGCCAGAAGGTCTGGCGCATAGCAGCTGCTGAGGAGTGTGGGTTTAACAGCCCACTGGGCCACCTTCCAGCTGAACCCCCAGACCCAGAGGGTTCACTGTGGAGAGGGAGGGAGAGCCCAGGACGATAGGAGAAAGGGTGTCGCACAGGGTCCACACGAGGCCGAGTGGGTACAGCCTCTGGCCCTTCCCTCCTCTCACAAGTGCCTTCAGGGCCTTTTCTCCTCTGACGGTGCCCTGCCCTGGGGCCAAAGGGGCGCCTGCCTGTAGTCAGCAGACTCTGAGGCCTGCAGGGCTCTGAGAAGAAAACCAGGCTGGCCTGATGGGCGAGTGGCGCTGTGCTTGGCGCTCCCTGCGCAGCATGTGATGTGGCCTCTTCATCTCTCTTGCCGGCTAATGCCTCCAGATAGAGAAGCTCGGACAGCACTCAGTGACCGAGGGACAGGAGTCAGTTCTAGGAATTCAATTTGGATTTGAGCCCACCCCTGTCCCACATGCAGGGTCTTTACTAACAAGCTTTTGACCCGAGGGCAAAGGTCATTTTTGCAGTTCCAGTCGCCTCCATTATAAAGAGGAGAGTTTATCAGACACGGTCATGCGAGCCACCAAGCTGGCCAGCACTTCTCAGGCCCCACGGCAAGGCCAGCTCTGGGCCGCACCAAGCCCCGCACCGGCCGGAGGGGCTGGGACGTCAGTCGCCTCCCAAGCCCGCAGTGCGGCCCGGCCTCTCGAATCGCTCACTTGGAAGCACATGGTGGCGGCCCGGCTTCCTCGGGAGCCTGCATGAGATCCAGGAGCAGCCAGGAGCTGTCATTGTTATCATTATTGCGTGTGACTTGTGCATGACTCACTGGACGGAGGACACACTTTCCCCTTCCCGACCCTGCAAACGTGAGTCTGAGGAGAATACAAAATTATAGCTTCACACACCCACCCAGCACTGCCCTCGGGCTTCTGCTAATTGTCCCAGAGTCTCCAAGAGTCACACTTAAATAAAATGAAGCATGTTCATTTTTCGTCCACAATTAAAGATTTCAGTGGTTTACTTTTAAGCAGGAATATCATCCTGAGTGAGCTGGCAAGAGAGGAAGGCGGAAGGGGCCTGTGGCCAAGGTGGAGGCTGGAAGGAGGAGCGGGAGATGCAGGCACCTGGCCTGGGCAGGGGGTAGGCACGGACTTGCAAGAGGCTATGTTAGGCCCGGCTCCTGGGAAGGTCAGCATGGTGGGTGAGGGGGTGAGGGGTTGAGGGGATGAGGGGGTGAGATGCTCCCGGCCTGCAGAGTCGGGGCAGCACAGTTACTCGCCTCTGGCTCTGCAAGAAACTTCCATGAGGTGTGTTTTGCGACACTCACCCTGTGGGTGCTGTGGGTGCCCAGCATGGAGCGGCCTCTCCACACATTGCGTGTGGCTCAAACACAGAGGTGCGTCCTGCCATCTGCGTGGGAGACGGGCGGGCATGGTGGCAGGGGCAGGACAGGCCGCAGGGGCGCGACGGGCTCCCTCGGGCTCTGTCCTCCAGGCGCAGGCGGGCAGGCAGTTGGCTGATTAATAGGGTGACTACTGCCCAACCCCATCACGTCCCTTGGAGGGAGCAGCCCGCACAAGTCCCTAGGAGCTGGAAGAAAGCATGCAAGAGGGGGAGGTTGGGAAGGGGGTCAGGGAGAGCCCTTCTAGGCCTCTGGTTTCTGGAGCCAATGCTTGCAACATGATATGAGCCTTGTTGTTTGTGGGGCAGCCTGGAAAAATCACCCCCTTGGTCACCCCTTTTTCCCACGTCCTGAAGCCACTGCCTAGCCACTGTTGCCTGCATACTTGTTCCCCGAGGGGTTGGGTCTTTTCCTACAAGCAGCGCCTCTTAAGGAATGAGAAGCCCCGTACTGGGACAGGTGGGAGAAAGGCCAGACTGAGCCATGTGGTCTCTGGAACACCAATGGAGACCCAGGGAGCCCCTGCTTGTCTCTCAGAGCCACCCTAGTCCCTCTCCTCCTGAACTCTCCTCCCGACAGGGGCTGGCCCAGGCCTGGCCCCGCCAGGCTCTCAGGGACTTGGGACCTCGACTTCCCCTAACTCTGCTGGACCAGCACCTACTCTGCCTCACTGGGAGCCCCTCCTTCCCTGTCCCACCACCTCGTCTTCCCCACACTGTGTCCAGGCACCTTCTCCCTGTCCTCTCAGCCAGCTCCAGGGGGCAGGCCCAGCTGTTCTGCTCTGTGAACATTTGTTGAGTGAATGATTGGTTGGGAAGGGGACCTTAGCATGCCAGGCTGAGCTGAATGTTGGAGAGTAAGGACCCAGACACTTGGTGCTCAGCAAACGCTGGCATGGGAACTCCAGAGGCAGAAATCCTGCTGGGTGGCTGGCTCCCTTTCCCTGGGAAAGCCCTGGATGGGACCCAGATCATGGTGGGGGGCACTCGCTGCATCCCTTTCCCCACACTGTGAGCATGGTCTCCTTGCACACCTGAGCAGGTGGAGGCTGGGGAGAAGGAGGGTTAGGGGTTAGGAGGAGGAAGGAGACAGAGAGGATGCTGCCCAGATGCACAGCACCACATCCCAGGCCACAGGACTCAAGGTAGAGCCACGATGGGAGTTCACCAAGGACCTCCACCTTCCTCGGCGCTTTCCAAACTGCACAGTGCATGTGTGACTACTTCACTGTGTACGGGGAGCAAGAGCTCGGAGAGGACGAGACAGGCTCAACGTCACATGGGTTAAAAAGGCAGGTTCCAGATGCTGCCCTGGAGAGAGTGGAAGCTGCGAGTGTGTGTATCAGAGTGTGTGTGTGCGTGTGTGTGCGCGCACGTGCGTAGTGTGTGTGTACGTGCATGCACGCGTGTATGTGCATGTGTGTGTGTGCACACGTGTGTGTGGTGTGTACTCACGTGTACGTGTGTGTGTGTTCATGGGAGGAACAATTACCCTTTTATTTTCATTTACTTTTTACAATTAAAGAAAACATCTGTCGATACCCTTTAATGTTGAAAGCCGTACCCTGGCCTGTGTGCTGGGCAGAGACACCGTCCCATAACAGGCAGAGACACTGAGGAATGACTATGCAAACCAACACCTAGCCTCTAGGCAGCAGGACTCAGAGGAGAGGTTCTTTTTTGCTAAATTACAAATTATTTTGTTGGTGCTGCTGATGAGAAAAAGCCCATAATGCCTACACATAAGCACCCCTTTCAGAAGCACATGGAAGATAAAGCAGGAAGAAGGCTGGGCCCCCTGCGAGGGACACAGGAAAGCTCTTTCTTCCCCCGGAAGGACAGCCTGTGCGAGCCCGCAAGGCCCTGGCATCTGTGCCTGCAGAGGGAGTAAATGCAGCTCTGAAACACAGAGGGGCTTCGATGAAGCTGGGCTGTGTGGTGCAGAGCTGGGTCCGGTGTCCTGCCTCTGTGCCCACGAGGAGACAGCAGCCCATTGTCTGGGCCCTGGGCATGCCCCCAACTCTGGGCTCTGGGAGAGGGAGAGACCTGTGGGTGAGCTCTCCCTATGCTAAGGAGTGATTGCAGGGGAGGAGGGGCCAGCTGCTGCGGGAGCAATGCCATCAGGCATGGCCGCTCCCACATGCACAGCCACTGCTTCTCAGGCCCACCCTGCAGCAGCCCCTAGGGATCACAGATCTGCAGCCTCTCCTCAGGGGCTGTATTAGCCCTCAGCTGCTGCATAACAATCACCCCCAGGCTGAGCAGCATGAGCCCACTGTAGTCCCTACGCTCACAGTTTCTGAAGGTAAGTGGCTGGCTGGGCGGTCCTGGCTCAGTCTCTCGTACCTTCGACAGCTGTGGCCAAGGCTGCAGCCTCCTCCAGGCTCCGCAGCAGGGAGAACCCCATTCTTGTCCCAAACCTCAGTTGTTTCTGGCTAATATCTTTAGTTCCTCGCTATGTGAGCATCGCCCCGTGGCTGCTCACAACCTCATGGCCACTTTCCCCGAGAGCCAGTGACCCCAGGGCACAAGACCAGACAAAAGCCTCATCTTGGAAGTGACCTTGACACTGCTGGCCCATGCTCTTGGCACCGACCAAATGGGTCAGTGTGAGCGGGTGTGGCCACGGGAGGGGAGGATGCTGAGGGTCATTCTAGAGGCCAGCTCTTAGGAGGGTGCTGTCCCACTGGGTGAAGTCCACCCTGCCCTGTGTTTGGAGTCCCTGGCTCTGCAGCTAAGACCCCTCCTTCCCTCAACCTCCTCCCTTAATTCCCTCCACTCCTGAGAGTATTTCCTTGCTGCTTCTCAGAGATTTTCTTATTACGGGATTATTGGCTCCAGCTTCTCATTTTACTGAGGAGAAAATGGCATTGGCAAAAGGCACCTGTCATACAGCAGCGTAGCAGGACCACAGAGAATGGGGTCACTCAGACTTTGACTCACAGCCCCCAACTCCCAGGCAGTTGTAAGCTACCTCTCCTCCTTCCACCTCAGGTCCCTGACCTGGGCAAAGAGGGTAGAAGACCTCCCTTGTCAAGTTGTCCTGAGGGGTAAGTGAGATCAAGTATGTCACCCCCATGGCACATAGTAGGACCTCAGCATCCCACCATCCACAGTGACCAGGCTCCTGTCAAAGACCTGCCAGTTCTGTGATGCCTGATGTTTAGGGGCGGCATGCTCAGGGGAAGGACACCCCTGTTTTTTGTTTGTTTGTTTGTTTGTTTGTATTGATTTCAGAGAGGAAGGGAGAGGAAGAGACAGAAACATCAATGAGAGAGAATCATTGATCGGCTGCCTCTTGTATGCCCCACACTGGGGATGGACCCCACAACCTAGGCACGTGTCCTGACTAGAATCTGCCCTGAGACCCTTCAGTCTGCAGGCTGATGCTCTATCCACTGAGCACACCAGCTAGGGTGTGGACACCCTGTCTTAATGAGGAAGCTGGGCTGCTCTCAGTTTTGGGTAAGTTACCTCGAACTTGCCTAGGCCTCAGCTCCCCTAGTTACAAGTTAGGAAAAATCCCTTTCAGCGGTTTTAATTCTTGCCAGTAATGCTCTGATGAAAAAATAAGAAGATGGAAAAGGCTTTTCAGGGATTCAACTCTGAATGTGGTGGGAGAGGGCCAAGTGCTGTGTCCGGTTCACTGTGTGTCCCCGTAGAGCTTGATCTTCCACTCAGTTGGACAGTGCACACTGAGCCCCACTGTGTGCCGAACGTTAGGGAGCCAGCAGTCTGTGCCCAGGGCAGGGCACAGGCTCCTGCTCTGAGTGGCCAGGACAGAGGGCTGTGAAGGTCCTGGGTCTGAGACGCATGGCCCGGCTGGTGGACATATTTAAGTGGCCTTTAATATTTCTAAAAAGATGGTGATCAGGTTCAGAATCAGCAACATTCTCACCCAGCAACCATGATGGACTCACTGGCTGGCGCCCGGGAAGGCTCCCCTGAGAGCCACATGCAAAGAGGGGCTTCGGAAGGGTCCTGGGAGAGGCAAGCCAGAGAGATGGGGGCTGTGGTAGCTCTGGGCTCTAATTGTCCAGCGGGCATAGACATTTATTACAAAGAGTATGAAGAGCCGCAAGTGGTGTGGAGTCAGGCAGTGATGTAACCAGACCTCCCGCTATGCAGAGGTGGAGAGATGGGAGGCCCTGCCATCAGGCAGGAAGCACTGGCAGGTGGTGGGTGAACACGGAGGCTGCCTGTGGTGTCGGGGGCACAGGGCACTCACAGGTGCTCCGTGCTGAGTGGCTATATGGGCATCTCTATAGACATGCTTCAGGCATGTTCTCTGTGGCAGGGGCACCTGCTCATCTCTTCCCCAGCCACACACTCTGAACCCCTTTCTTACCTGCCAGTGCCAAGAGGAGGCGCTCTTCTTGCCAAAATCCTTCCAGTTTTTCTAACAAGTGAAGCCAATTTTGCAGTGTAGGCTGTTCCCTCGTGACAAAGCATCGTGTGGCTCCAGCGGTAATTAGCTGACCGCTTCTCAAGTCTCCCCTTAGATGCCGACGCCAGCATTAGCCACACGACGTCAGTGTGAACCACGCTCCACACTCGCTGCGGCATGTGCATATGTCCACGTCCCAGTACCCACTCAGTCCTGACACTGCTCGGAGCCCTGCATACCGGTGCCACACATGCATCATACCATATTTCAGATTCACAAACATGTGAGCATGAAAAATGTTCATGAAGAATTCATAAAACTGTCCTAGCCTGTGTTGCTCAGTGGATAGAGCACTGGCCTGTGGACCAAAGGGTCCCGGGTTTGATTCCGGTCCAGGGCACGTACCTTGGTTGCAGGCTCATCAGGCCCTGGCCCTGGTTGGAGGCAACCAATCGATGTGTCTCTCACATCAATGTTCCTCTCTGTCTCTCCCTCTCTTCCACGCTCCCTAAAAATCAATGGGAAAATATCCTCGGGTGAGGATTAACAGCAACAACAAAGAATTCATAAACCTGTCGGCTTTCCCTCTCTCCATTAGGCGTCCAGAGCCAATGCTGAGGACTGCTGGGCATTGCCCCTTGCTCTGTAAAGATTGCCACGGTGCCTGGGAAGAGGGTCTCAGGGCCCTCTCCTAGAGGGACCTCCTGACCTGTCGCAGCCCCACGGCTGTGCTGGGAGCCCAGTGAGGTCTGCACCAATACAGATGGAGCTCCATGTTGGAGGCTGACACTGATGACTACCTGGTATCTGGCCAGAAGTGGCTCCACAGCAGCTCCTGGTCCTTTAGGGTAAGAGATGAAGAGATGAGCAGTGACATGCCAAGGGAAGACTTGAGGGGAGCCCACCAGCTGATGGGAGGGATGCAGATGCAGTCTGAGAAGAAAGGTTGGCTAAAACTGAAGGTTCACTGTGACCAGCCCCTCTTCGCACCTGGACACCCTGTGTAATCCATTCTCTGAGAAAGGCCCAGAGCAGGTTCCCCGCTCCGCACCGATAAAGGAAATGAGGCCCAGAGGGCTGAGATGACGCCTACACGGATGCCACCACAGGAGCCCAGGAGGGACCTAGCCCTGGCCTCCCATCTCCCTTACAGAGGTTACTGCGAAAGGCCAACCCGACCATGTCCTCGAGGTGCTCCATGCCAGCACCTGACATGCCAGCTAGACATGCAGGTCCTTGGGTCCCACCACAGACCAATGGGGTCAGAAACTCCGGAGACAGGATCCAAAGATCGGAGTTGTTTTTAGACAAAAATATATTTTTATTGATTTCAAAGAGGAAGGAAGAGGGACAGAAACATCGGTCATGAGAGAGAATCATTGATTGGCTGCCTCCTGCACACCTCCTACTGGGGATCGATTCTGCAACCCGGGCATGTGCCCTGACTGGGAATCAAACCATGACCTCCTGGTTCATAGGCCGATGCTCAACCACTGAGCCACACTGGCTGGGCCAGAGATCAGAGTTTTTATGAGCCCTCCAGCTGGCTTGGATGTGCACGCAGGTTTGAGCACACTGACCTGTGACACAGAGACGGGTAAGGAGATAAAACAGAAAAAGGTCTTGAGCCCCACAAAGAGGACATGTTAGGAGGGAGTGCCTGGGGGTGTGCTGGCTGCTAGCCTCCCATGAATAACCGTGAGCCCCTCGCCAAAGCCAGCCTCGGCTCCTCACTAGCAACGCCTACGTGTGCCAGACTCGGGATTCTTCAGGCCGTGCCCTGTACAGCTCAGAAGCAAGTGCCGGGGACATGCCGCACAGCCAGTGGTGGTGTGATGGTCTCCAGGGTGGCGGCAATGCGCAAAACTGGTGACACTCACCCCTGTCTGCTCAGGACTTTCCTGGCTTTAAGACTCCAAGTCTCATGCTCCAGGCATCACCCTCACCCTGTCTCAGACCTGCTGAGAGTGTTGGTCACCCTCATGTTCGATGTAGAAAGAAAGTGACCTGAGACAGGACTAGGAGGGGGACCCAGCAAGGCCTCATGCCCACACTCAGTCAGTTCTACTCCCAGAGCCTCTGACCCTCACCAGGCCCTGCCAGCTCCCATGGAGGGGCACATCTCAGTGTCCACACAGACCTGGCTGGGCACTCAGCCGGGCACTCAGCCTCCCCTCTTGGTGTACGGGCTGTCGCATGGACAGGTCAGAAGCAGAACCGGGGAGCAGATTTCCCGAGATGGATGTTTTCAGCAGCTGGGTCCGAGCAAAGGGAGGTCAGGCTGCCTCCGGAGAAAGGGCTGCTGGCCACAGGGAGGGCCGGGAGGGAGAGCAGGAGGGCTGGGCTCCTGGCTGGTATATTACCTAAGCACGGAAAGGGCCCGGCACCAGGCGCTCTGTGAGCCCATTTTATTGACAGGAAATGGAGGCTTATCGAGCACAGGACCTGTCTGAGGTGGTGCAGCCAGGAAATGCAGTGCTAGCCAGACTCGGGCCTGTGCGACCCAAAAGCGCATGTTCCTTCTACATCGAACACGAGGGTGACCAACACTCTCAGCAGGTTTGAGACAGGGAGAGGGTGACTCCTGGGCATGAGACTTGGAGTCTTAAAGCCAGGAAAGTCCTGAGCAGACAGGGGTGAGTGTCACCGGGCCTGACCCAGAGCCATCATTCAGGAACTGCAGGACCCCACCTCCATCCTGTTCTCCGACTCCAACTTCTGCCATGCACTCACCACTGACCCAGGCACCTCTGCCGCTGTGCCCGCCCAGGGACCAGGGATCAGACAAGGCTCGCTCCCGACCTTCTTCCCGGCTGCTCCTCTTCCCGATGCCAGCAATCAGACACTTTCAAGGAGGAACAAGGCTGTCTGCGAGAGCCACAGCCTCACCAAGGCTGTCCAGCCTCAGCCTCCCTCACTCTGAGACTGCCAACGCCTGTGGCCACGCTCATCCCTGGAGCCTCACCTGTGGCCACCCTCATGCCTTTAACCTCACCAAGGAGCCAGAGTGGGCCTTGTCGGGAGGCACTGCCCACTGAATCTGGCTCGGTCTGCCCACTGCCAAGCACTTGGACAACTGGGGGCTCCCCCAGAGGGAGACATAGGCAAGTGGAAGGGGCTCTCCTTGTGTGAGAAGAAAAGGAAGAAGATGCCCCCCTGCACCTACTATGTGCAGCAGCCTTTCCTATTAGCATGTTCACAACAATCCTGGAGGCTTGTGGTTTCGGCAGAGACAGCATGCTGTCCCCCAGAGGTCCATGCCCCTGACCCAGGGCCTGGCGTTGATGCCCAGAAGCAGCTGCCCCGCCAGGAACTCTGATTCCCAGGCTTCCTTCATCAAGAGGGCATGGCCCCTTTGGGATGTGTGGGAGGGAGGTGTGCCCACCCAGGCCTGGTCTACCTACCCTTCCACTTGCCCTTCATTCTCCAGCCACTCACCTCTGGAGGGTGACATCACTGCAGCTGGAGAGAGCGGACCCTAAACACAGTGGAGCCTGTGATGGGTGAGACCCTGGGGGATGTGGGCAGCAGACCCCACTGCCTACCAGGTCCCCACCAGCAGGAAACACATTTTACCGCATTAACTTCTGAGATTTGGGGGCTTTGTAATACAACAGATGGTGTCACCTTAATGAATGTGGTGTTGTTCCCATGGACAGCTGGGCAAACTGAGGCTCAGGGATGCTCGAGAGTTTGCTAGGAGCACAGTCGTGAGGAGAGATAGGACTCCATCCAATGCCTCTGCTCCCTCGGCTCTCCTGCACCACACAGTGTCCTCCCTGCCCAGGCCTGGACAGCCCCTCCTTGCGGACACAGCCTCTGGCTCTGGTCCTTCCCCTGGCATCACCAGGAGCCTGCAGTGCAGCCTGTCCCCGAGGGCAGCACCAGAGATGCCGGGTCCTTCCTCTACACCATCTCTGCGCCCAGGCAATGCCTGGCCTGGTTTCAGTGCCCCCTTGGTGGGAAGAAGAAGGGAAGGAGGAAAAGGCCATGTGCACCCTGGTGTCCAGGGGTCTCTGTTCCCACTGCTGTCCATGACCGTGCTTCTGTGATGCTGAGGGGTCACCTGCAGGAGGCCAAAGAAGGGGCCTCCCAGCCTCCAGCTCCCAGGCCATGCATCTTCGGAGGCGACCTAGCAGCATGTCCTTGCCTACCGCCTCGCTTCCAGAAGCTTCTGATCCAGGAGAGCCTCAGGGACACATAGACACGGAAATGTGAACTCAATAAGATGACTTCACTCATGTTCATGCATTACTCCATTCACTAGAAAGTGCCCACGGTATCCGCCCAGTCCTCTCTACCCCCCCCCCGCTCCAACCTTATCTGCAAAGAGCCAGTGTATCTGGGTCAGAGATCACCACCTGCAGGAGGCTGTGAACTCAGGTGCCATCTCTGTGCCTCCAGAGTCTACCTTCTGAAAGCACAAATACGAAAATGCCCACTGCACTCTCTTCCATCTGCCCCCAACCGCCCCCTGCCAGCACAGCGATAGTTTCCTTCCAAAAGGTATTATTACACTCCTAGACCTCCAGGTATTACAAATCCCAGACCCCCAGGTATTACACTCCCAGACACCCAGGTGTTACACTCCCAGACCCGCAGGTGTTACACTCCCGGACCCCCAGGTGTTACACTCCCGGACCCCCAGGTGTTACACTCCCAGACCTGCAGGTATTATTACACTCCCAGACCCGCAGGTGCTACACTCTCAGACCCCCAGGTATTATTACACTCCCAGACCCGCAGGTGTTACACTCCCAGACCCCCAGGTATTACACTCCCAGACCCCCAGGTATTACACTCCCAGACCCGCAGGTATTATTACACTCCCAGACCCGCAGGTGTTACACTCTCAGACCTCCAGGTGCTACACTCCCAGACCCGCAGGTGTTACACTCCCAGACCCGCAGGTGTTACACTCCCAGACCCCCAGGTATTACACTCCCAGACCCCCAGGTATTACACTCCCAGACCCGCAGGTATTATTATACTCCCAGACCCGCAGGTGCTACACTCTCAGACCTCCAGGTGCTACACTCCCAGACCCGCAGGTATTACACTCCCAGACCCGCAGGTGTTACACTCCCAGACCCGCAGGTGTTACACTCCCAGACCCGCAGGTGCTACACTCCCAGACCCGCAGGTGTTACACTCCCAGACCCTCAGTTTCTTCATCTGAAAATGAGCTCCTTGATGTAATAAAATGGGCACAATCATACTATACATTCACCCTTAGGGATGTTGTGAGCTGCACAAGAGATTGTACAGCAGCACCTCGCTCAGTGCCTGCCTCTGGTGATGGATAAAGTTCTAGGTGTGTTCAAAGTCTTTCCCCTGGATCAGCTCACTGAACATATATCAGCTCACTGAACACCGATCAGCTCACTGAACACGGATCACCTCACTGAACACAGATCAGCTCATTGAATACGGATTACCTTATTGAAATCTCAAATAACCATGCAAGGGAAGGGCTTATACTATCCTAACTTTATGCATGAAGCTCAGAGAGCATAAGTAACTTGCCTAAGCTCGCAGAGTGACTGAGCCAGGATCCAAACCCAGACAACCTGGCTCCGGAGCCCAAGTTCTTGCCAACCTCAGTGTATGGCGTGGAGCAGACCCCTCCAACCCTAACTGAAGCTATGCACCTTGTTGAATAGAGACTCTGACCCCGCAGGCAGGCAGGGCAGAGTCTGTCTGATGAGCCCTGGGGAAGCCAGTGAGGCCTCGAGGATGCACAGTAGCGCCTCCCCTTTCATTTCTTGCAGAAAGACAGACTTTACAAAGAAACTTGCATTCCTGGGACTTCTGAGCTGGACAGACCTTCCATCCATCTGTTTTCCTGGGCAGGTTGCCAGGCCTGTGGCTGGTGCGTGTTGCCTCTGTTCTCCAACTAGCCTGAGCCACTGGCCACCCTAGTGACCAGAGCCCCAGGGGTCAAAGTGTACGATGTCCCATCCAGGCCTGAGCCCGAAACATGGAAAGACTCAAACTCCCGGCCTGGCTTTGGTTCTAGACAGGAAATGAGAGGAGGGCTGGGGAAGGCGCCCAGAGACCCACATCCTCCATGTGAAACACTGCCCTGTCCTTCTCCCCTCAGATAGGCTAGTTCTTAAGTTGCTGACTTCTGCTTCGTTCTGCTCTATTTGCAAAGTCTCACATCACAGTGGATTACTTCCTAGTGTGTGCTTACTTCTCAGTGTCTCTGTGTCTGCATCTATAAAGTGTACTGCATGCACAGTAGCACCTTCCTCCTAAGGTTATGAATTAATGTACGGAAAGTGCTTAGGACAGTGCTTGGCCTGCAGGAAGGCCCCTGGAAGTGAATTTTTATTATTATAATCCAGGATTTGGAAAATGTGTTAGATCGTCAGATGTAGGCATAGAGAGCAGACCATTGGCTCCAGCAGCTGGGACCGGGGCCTCATGCTTGGCTGTCCCCAGTGGCATATGGCAGAGGGCAGCCCTGGAGAGTGCCCTGCAGCTGCCTCTGTGCTTCTTGCCCAGATTACAGGGACTGGGAAGGCACGGGAAGCGCAGTGGGGACTACAGGAGTGCCAGGGGCAGGAGCCCTCAGAGAGGGGCCAGACTCCTCAGACACCACAGATAGAGGCAACTTCTGAAACTCACACTGCCTGCCTACATCTGCCGCAGAGTAAGCCACTGGTTATAGCTTACTAGATGTATTGGTTACTAATGGGGATCTTTTTCAATAGATGGAGCTATACATGTTGATATATAATGCGATTTGATATGTATGCTATTTTGTTGTATTGACAGCAAGCTTCAAAACTTCATATGTCAAATTTGCTGATGGTGTTAATATCATAGATATTTTTATGCTTAAAAATGTTGAATTTTGTGCCAAAAAAGGTGCATTTGCTGGAAATTTTAATTCATTATTTTAAAGAAAAGTACTAGTGAAAGTTATTGTATACTTCAGAAAGCTTATGGTGAACATGCTCCATCTCAAGATATTTGTGAACACTGGTTTAAACGCATTAAAAGTGATGATTTCAACAGGGAGGAACCAAGATGGTGGCATAGGTAAACACCTATTTGCTGCCCCACACGGCAATTTCAAAACTACAACTTGACAGAGCAAACATCATCCAGAATCACTGGAAAGCTGGCTGAGAGCAAATTCCACAAATAAAAATAAAGATAGGGCACTGTGACTCAGAGGAGCAGTGGAGGGCAGAGTTGAGGATACGTGTGGAGTTAGAGGTTCGGAGCCGTGTGCACACAAGCAGATAGGGCAGGCGGCCGGACACCTGGCTGGTTTTCTCAAACGGGGACGGAGACAAAGGCGTCCCACTGCACTGATTCCCCAGTTCCAGGCGAGGTCCAGGAAACCCACACCCATACGGGGTGAAATTGGACAGTAAGGAGGAAGCACGCTGAAACTCAGGTGCTGCAGAAGTCCGCGAGCTTGTGGAGAGGGCGCGTGAGCGCTCAGAGAGGACTCATGACTTGCTCTCTCGTTCAGAAGGGAAAAAAAAGAAAGAAGGAAAACCACTGGACTGCATTATTTTACAACTCTGGGTGAGACTTTGGGTGTGCAGACTCATTTGGGGAGAGACTGAATTGTCCGACAGTGGGTAGAGCTCGGTGGCAGCTTTCTCTCAGAGGTTCATGCAGCTATTACCACCAGGCACAGAGATCCAGGTGCCGCATAGGGTGGAGCTGATGGAAAATAAGGCTCCTTCTCAGCCCAGAGACTCTGCCCATCCAACCTGAGCACAGCTGATCTTCACAGCCAATTGGCCTAGTGCTAACAACAATAATCTAGGCTTAACTTCAACAAGACTGTGCAACCCATAAAGGGCTGTGCCAAGAGTATCTGCCTCAGGTAACTCAGGTAACTGGGGAGGCTGAGCCACTGTCCCTTAGAGGACATCTACCACACAAAGCTAATCGACCAACTCAGGGAAGCAGCCACAACGCAGAGACATGGAAAGAAATCAGATGTGAAAGAAATGGAGGGAAAAAAACACGACTGGACATAGAGTTCAAAACCACATTATAAGGTTTTTCAAGAGGCTCCTAGAAAAGGCCAATGAACTTAATGAGACCTTCGAGGAAATGAATGAGACCTTCAAGGATATGAACGAGACCCTCCAGGATATGAACGAGACCCTCAAGGATCTGAAAAAGGACCAACTGAAAATTAAGCATACACTGACTGAAATAAAAAAATATTATACAAAGACCTAAAAGCAGTCTAGAGGACTGCAAAAACCGTCAAAGATTTGAAGTACAAAGAAGCAAAACCCACTCGTATGTAAAAGCTGGAAAAGCAAGAAGCAAAAAGAGTCCATAAAATTGAAGATAGTGTAAGGAGCCTCTGGGACAACCTCAAGCATACTAACATCCGAATTATAGGGGTGATAGAAAAAGAGAGAGAGCAAGATAATGAAAACCTATTTGAAGAAATAGTGACAGAAAACTTCCCACACCTGGTGAAAGAAATTGACTTAAAAGTTCAACAAGCACACAGAACCCCAAACTATAGGAATCCAAAGAGGACCACACCAAGACACATCATAATTAAAATGCCAAGAGCAAAAGACAAAGAGAGAATATTAAAAGCAGCAAGAGAAAAACAGTTAGTTACCTATAAGGGAGCACCCATAGGATTGTCAGCTGATTTCTCAACAGAAACTATGCAGGCCAGATGGGAGTGGCAAGAAATATTCAAAGTGATGAATAGCAAGAATCTACAACCAAGGTTACGCTACCCAGCAAAGCTATCATTCAGAATTGAAGGTCAAATAAAGTGCTTTGGGGATAAGAAAAAGCTAATGGAGTTCATCACCACCAAACCAATATTATATGAAATGCTGAAAGGTATTCTTTAAGAAGAGGAAGAAGAAAAAGGTAAAAATAAAAATTATGAACAAAAAATACACATCTATCAACAAATGAATATAAAAATCAAGTGAATTAAAAATCTGATGAACAGGATAAACTGGTGAATATAACAGAATCATGGACATAGAGAGGGAATGGACTGACAATTCTTGGGGAAAAAAGGTGTGTGGGAGGTGCAGCAAGAGACCAGACAAAAATCATACACCTATGGGAGAGGACAAGTGAGGGGAAGGTAAGGGCAGAGGGTGGGATGGGTACCAGGTGGAGGGGAGCTATAGGGGGAAAAAGGGGGGACAATGTAATTAATAAACTGAACAATAAATATTAAAATTAAAAAAAATAGAAGTGATGATTTCAATGTGAAAGACAAAGAATGCCCAGGTCAATTTGAACCAAGCTTTGATCATAAAATGACCAGAATGTGTCAGAAAACACAGCAAAGTAATTTTGTTTCATGATGATGCACCATCACACACTTCAAAACCAGTTAAAGACAAGTTAAAAGATATTGCCTAGGAAGTATTAACCCACCTGCCGTATTCACCAGCCCTTGCTCCTTCAGATGCCCACTTGTTCTGATCAATGACCCACGTACTTTCTGAGTAGCACTTTAAAACGTACAAAGATCTGGAAATTGGGCTTTTGTATGGTTTGCCTCAAAACAAGAAAAGTTCTATTGGGACGGTATCCACAAATTACCTGAAAGACGGGGGAAATGTGTAGCTAGCAATGGACATTACTTTGAATAAAGCACTTTCGATGTTTCTCTTGAAATTATTGTGTTTTCTTTGATGACAAAACCCGCATTATTAACCGGTACACCTGGTATACAGAGAAGCTTCTTAGAGGCTGACGGAGAGACTTCCCCCGCACAGAGGGTCTCCCTCCCACACGCCCCATGCAATGCTATGCTATGCCAGTGACAAGCTGTGTGCCCTTGGGCAAACTACCTGATCTTGTGAGCTTCCCCTGTCCTGTGCAATGTGAGGATAATTATACCTAACCTGCAGGATGAATGGGAAAGTGGACACAGAGTAGGAGTACCTGGCATGCAGTAGGCATGCCTTCATAGCTTGAAACCAGTGTTATCATGACCACCTAGCCCTGCTTTAGCGTGCTCAGTAACGGCGAGCTCACTACCACCTGAGGGATGCAAGCCACGGCCTGACCTCAGTCATTGTTGGAAAAGCCACATCCAGTTTGTGCTGCTTCTGCCCTCCTCACAGTTTCTGCCCCGGCCGGGTCCTGCCCCCACAGCCTGCCACCCAGGGGAGGTGGGGCCCCTTCCCTCTGGGAGCACCTCGGACAACTGGAAGGAAGGCAGGACTAAGTCTCCTCCAAGTCCTCTTATCTCTGGCCACCGGGCCCAGCTCCATTGAATTTTCCCTAAGATCTGACTCTCCCTGGTCACCAGCCAGGACGCGCTCCAGGAGGGGCTCAGCACGAAGCACAGCTCCCGCTGGCAGAGGGCAGGGCCTGGCCTCTCCCACATGGCCACTTTGGAGCCACGGATTGGAGGAGAGAGGTGGGACTCCAGGCTGGTCCTGGTGCTTAGAGCCCCTCCCCCCTGCCCCTGCTGCATGTGCAGGAAACTGGGGCTTCAGGCCTCTCACCCCCACGTGGGGAGACCCAGCTATCCAGGGAGGCAGCAAAGGGTTTGCAACATCTCCCCATCCCTTGCTCATCTCCCCAGGACAGGCTAACTACTGGGGTGACAGGGGAGAGGCAGGGGGGTTACAGGCTCACTCCTGGGCACCACCTTTGAGGTGCAGCAGCTGGCTGAGCAGAGCTGGCCAGATGAGGTCCAGTCCGCTCTGAGTTCCTATGCCCAGGACGCACCCTTACTCACACCATGTGGGGCCTGCTGGCACTGAGGGATGGCACTTCAGCCTTCCTCATCCTCCCCTGTGCAGAGGAAGCACCCCCTCCCAGAGACAACCCAAAGCCCAGGGCTGCAGAAGAGGAAAGGACCAGGCCCCATATCACGCATCCTCCTGCAGCCCTGCACCTTGGTTTCCTGGCCTCCTTGGGACAGACGGGGGGGCCTGGAAACGGCTGGAGAGCTGTGCTGTGAAGCTGGACCTTCCAGGTGCAAACATCACACCCCAAACACCAGCGGTCCACTGCCTGCCTCCCGAACCACACAGCAGCATGCACCTGGGGACAGCTGTCCTCAGAGAAGCTGCTTGGTCTCCTCAGTGGGGAGTTCAGTGGGGGCTGGGGACCCTCTCACCTCTCCAGTGCTCTGTATCCTGCAGCCTGGCCCAGGTAACTTGCTGGAAAAAGAAACCATGAGCACTGCCGAGAGGGCAGGGGACCAGCCCGGGGAGACCCGCACACCTGAGCCTGTGGGACCAGCACACCTGCTGGGGAGGAGGCTGCAGGCAAACTGGCCCCTTTCTGACGAGATGCTGAGGTATGGACATGAGGGCCACACCTGCTGGTGGGGCTGAGCTGGATCTTGGGGCAGTGAGTCTGCTGGGCAGTCTGCCTGGGCATAGTTCGTGCCCACAGCGGAGGGTGGGCTTGCTCCCTCCACAGGACAGGAGAGGCAAACTCCCCAGGCTGGCATGGTAGCGGAGTAGATGACCCATGCCCGTGCCAACCTGAGCCCTGCTGGTCCTCAAAATAGCAGACCCCCAGGCCAGCAGTGACCCCAAGTTGGGGATACGGTTGCTGTTTGACACACCTGCCTGGCCAGTTTGTCATTTGACAAGGACCGATGAGTGACAGCTAAGAACTTGGAGGTCCTGTGCTTACTTGGGCTTTGCCTGCAAAGAGGCAGGAGGCCTGGCTTGGGCTTCTCGTCTGGGAAATGTTGGTTCAGGGGCATCTGGGGTAGACGAGAGAGAGCAATGGAGGCCTATCTGTCAGCAGGAAGGGGGGCATCACTGAGGGGACCCCAGACTCACGGACCTCTTTGTCTCCTACCCACGCCTTGCCCTCCTGTGACTACACTGGCCTTTCCTCTGCACCCGGGGCAGGGGGGAGGGGAGGGAGGGAAGGGCTGGGCTGGGCTGGGCAGGTGAAGGCACTGTGCCCTCTGGGTCCGGGTGGGAGGTGAAGGCAGCAGAATGGCAGGAGTGCTCAGGGTCCTACCAGGGACAGGGGATTAGGAAGGTGACAACAGTGAGCAAACTCCAAACAGCTGACGACCGAGACCTTGTGATGAACTGTCAGATACTAAATAGCAGGCACGTGTGCTGGGCTCAGGAGGGCAGATAGCGCCCCAGTAGCACTGACAAAGGGTTCCTGGTGTGCCTACTCTTGCCAAGCACACGGGCCATTGCACACATGCCTGTCCCTCCTGGGGTGCGGGAGGCAGGGCAAGAAGCAGAGTGTAGGCCTCAGTGCTGATTCTGATCCCGGGTGACATGGTAGGAAAACCCTGGCCTGGGGTCAGAAGATGGGGTCAGAGCAGATGGCGCCCTGAGCAGCGAGCAGGACCGTGGTGGCCATGAACTTGTCTGGCTAATCACCAGGTGGGACAGAGACTGCGCAACAGGCCACCTCGCCCGGCCCCCACCGCAGGCTGTGCTCTACAGAGCGGCGGGCGGCTCACGCGGGCAGGACGGAGGAGAGGAAGCCCTGCCAGCCTGCCCCGCTGGGACCGCCTTCCCTTTAGCGTGGAGTCTGTGCCGCCCCGCCGTGCCCTCCTGCCGCAGTCTGCCCAGCCCCTGCCCAGGCTTCGTGCTATTGGGGCCTCTCCAAGGTTTCTGTTTGGGGGAGGCTGGAGGCTGAGGGAGTGGCTGGGGGGGGTGCCATGCACACACATGTGTGTGTTTGTGTGTGCAGGCGTGACTGTGCATTACCCAGGCCGGTAATTAGTCCTTGTTGCAAGGGGTTTGATGAAATAATTATATTCTGGAAAAGCTGCGGGAAGCTGTGCTCTGCTTCTTAAAGGGCAGGATCCCCAATGTTTGTGCTGCAGTATTTGCAGTCACACCTTCTGTTGCATCTGCCCCCTTAAAAAAATCTCCCAGTCCAATCTGATCTGAATATATAAATCTGAATTATCACAGCCTCAGCGACACGCTCACACCTTTTTTCCTTTTTTTTAATCTGTTGCCATGGTGATTAGATAAAATTCACACGGCGTCTCCAGGGAAGGATGGAATTATTTCAGACAGCTTCTAACCCCTCTCGGGCTCCTATCTGCCGCGTGCCTGGGCACGCTGGGCCTGGGCAGGGAGTGTGTGAGGGAGAACATCTCCGAGAGCCCGTCTTCCAGAGGTGCCCTGAGCCACAGAGCCAGCAACGTGTCCTCAATGAGCAGCGTCCTCAGCAACCCTTATAGAGATACACAGAGGCTCTGGGGCAAATGACAGTGTCCTTGTTCAAGGTCAAGGACATCGGAGTTACAGAAATTGACCCAGGGCCGTGGCACTGACCTTCCCGAGTGCAACTGAGCGAGGAAAGAGGTTTCCCTGGGGAAAGACAGACTCCACTCCCAGGTCTGCATCTGGGTCCACTTTCCATCAGAGCTTCCTGACAGCTTCTCTGAGGGCTGCTTGTCCTTGATGTGGTTTACTGACAGGTGTTTCATAAAGGCTATTATTGTCTGATGATGTTGAACACTGCCAGCTCACAACCACTGTGTGGCCCAGAGCACATCACAGAGGCAGCACCCCTCCCCAGCCAAGCTTTTCTCTTCTGGCCAGAGCCCAGTTCAGGTGGGGAGCAGGGGTTCTGGTTCTAACTCCAGGAGGCCTTTCACCAAAGCCTCTGGGGATTGAACTCACACCTATGGATGCTGAGCAGGAAGGGGATGCTGTGTCAGCCCAGACCTACAGGTGGGACAATCATCTGTGTCTATTTGCCCCAGTTGCTCTTGCCAGGGCCTTGTTAGTAGAGGGGAAGGGGGAAGACACAGACAAGTTGAAGGGTATCTTGTGGCAGCGGCCTACTTCAGGGTGAGTTAGCAGAGAGCCTTGGAGGACAGCAAAGAATGCTGGATCTCCAAGGGACTTCGGCCAGGGCACATTGATGGCCTGGGTCACAAGCAGGCCACTAGGACAAAGAAGATGTCTTGTGTATTAGCCAGAGGACGTCTCCGTGTGCTTGTTGGTGCAGCCCCGGACATACTCGGCAGGGTGGTCTAGGGAAGTGGTAGGGCTGGCAGCCAGGCCGTGTGGCTGCTGGAGCCTCGGTGTGACCATGCTGAGTGCTGTCTCTGGGCCTCAGTCTCCCATGCTGAGGGTGAGGGAGAAGAAGCCTCTTTATGTCACTATTGGGGAACACAGCAAATCATTTTGGGCTGACGTTAGCATGAAAGCTCTGTGTATAAGTAAGAACACCGGGAGGGCTGAGCAGCCTCCCTGCCCATGGCCCCATCCACACAGAGCCGGGCACATGGGCACGCGATGCTGGGAGCCAGTGGGAACAAGCCTCTAAGCCTCTTCTGTTGGCCCATGGCTGATCTAGGGGAGCTGTGACCCAGGATGGGGGCAGGAGGGGTGGGAGCACAGGGAGTGACTGCAGGCCTGGGAGTCCAGGTGACCGGCCGCAAACCCTTCAGAAGCCACTCACTAGCCCTTCACCGGGCCGTGTGACCTCCAAAAGCCTTGGTTTCCTCAAATATAATGGGAACACATTTAATACCTACCTCATAGCAGTGTTGTTGGGTAAAAATGATGTTAATCAATGGTAGCTAAAATGATGAAGAGAGGAGAAATGCAAACAGCAGTTAGCATATTAATACTTAAAGACCCATTGGAAGACCAATGGACTTTGATATTCAGTAGGGTTGAAAATCAGCATAATACTGCCCTGCTGTAGGCTCAATGGCTCAAAGCAATTTCCTAACCTGATAATCCTTATACTGTTTACCAAAATTTACCTTTGATCTGCTTGTATACAATGCTAAAGAGTAAATGTGTATTTAGGAAATAAAAAGTAGACCATTCAAAAGTTGGGGTGCCTCTTGAAGAAAGAGGTTTCTACCTGCCCCCCATTTCTTCTAAATTCATATTTGTTGTATAGAATTTTCATATGTGCCTTGGTCTCTCCTTCAGATCCCACTGCAAAGGTTGCAGCATCTGGTGCCCAAATAGGAATCTGGAGGGGAAGATTCACCTGAGCAAAAAACAAAGTGAAAAAGAAAAAGTGGAAATTCACCGGAAAGGTGGAAAGTTCACCGGGCACAAATCCCATGCCAGCTTTGGAATCACGACCAGTGAATGAAAGTGTTTTTAGAATCAGCCAGGTTATAATGGGAAAGAATTTGAATAAAAGGCAAAAACATCATTGTAAATTTTTAGCTTGGATGCTCAAGGATAAAGGAATTAAGGTGTCAAAAGGCACTCTCTTAAATCAGGCTCAAGGAAAACAAGTGCCTTGTCAACTTTAACTATGTGGGCTCCTGTTCGAACTGCATTATGCCCACTTGGTATTTGGGATCAAAATTCTGTAACACCTAAGGCCCCAGATCCTCCACCTCTAGTATGGTAAGGCTCATCAACTAGAGAAAATGGGGCTAACAGACCTTTTACAAAAAGACTCCTTAATGCTTTGTCTGAAAATTACCGTATGATATCTTGGGACTGGCAGAATTTAGCTGACACAACTTTAGATGCCAATCAGTCCTGTGGAGAGCAGAATATCATGAGATCTGTGAGCAACAAGCTGAGATCTTGGCCGCCTCTGGCTGTTAGTCCCAAGCAATGCAAAACATCTGAAAGATCCATGAAAAGAACTCTGATTTATTAATGTGTTGTGTGCACTTATAAATATCGTATATATGAGTGTCTGCTAATTGTTGTTTTATCTGTCATTGTTGTTTGGTTTCATTTATTTATTGTTAGTCTATGAAGCATACCTTTAGTTTATCTTAGAAAAGATAATAGAAAAGGAATAGTAGGTGATCAGGCCTTTACTAAATTTCCCCAGAGCAAACAGGCTGTGGGGGTGGAGAGCGAGAATATGAGCGGTACATGTGGCTGACAGAACAAGTCCTAGAAAGATTTCACTAGACAAAGAGGAGTAAAGGTAACTAAAAAAGGCTGCAGCCCATTAATTACTAGGTCTCTTGGTGATACTATAAAATGGACACCCATTCTTGGTAGTGTTATTAAAAGTCTCATTTTCACCATGTTTTTGTTTTCCAGTCCCTTATTTGAAATTTGAATAAATAAGTCATTTCTCACAGTTTGGAGACTTCTATGAAACTTCTATGCCCATGAAGAGAAAAAGGCTAGTTTAAGAGGAAGAAGCCCCACTTGATTTTGAGTGGCCTCTTGGACTAAGCCCCATCTCTTCATTGATGCTACAGAACAGGCAAACATTTTAATTATCTTAAATTTTTTTCAGGCTCTGTTTTTATTTAGAAGATGGTGAAAATGACACAAGAAAAATATACAGACTGTGTTTGGGCAACACGATTAGTATTTGCATAATAATGGGTAGTTCTTGAATAATAATGGACTGCATTCCAAGGTTGCCTCTCAGGTCCCATGGCCACTTCTGGTTTTATAAAGAAAAATAATACAAAAATAATACTTTAACATTAAAACTACTGAAAGTCAGTGAGTTATCTCTGTTACAGAATTTGCCAAGGAAAATGCCTTGGATAATAATAATTGGCTTTAAAATCTCAAAGTTATTAAGGCAAAATATATACAAGTAAAATTAAGATTATATGGTAAAAAATATCTTTCAGTGGTAATTATATATGACTAAACATAGTTTCCCAAAGTCTTTGGTAACTTAAAATTTTGGAGTTTGATGAATTAAATAATGAGGAATACTAAATATCTAGGTATTTTAAAATAACAAAATATTAAAATATTAATCTGAGTTTTTCTGGTATGAAAAATCTAGAGGGTAGATTTGAATCTATTAATTAAATATGTCTTGTATTTTATTTAAAAATGCCCTTAAAATATAAATATATTATTAATCTGAAAAATGCTAAGTAGTTAAATTGCTACCTAAAAATCGAGGCTTCCAAGAGTTAAAAGTTCAAATTAAGTTGGGAGGAATTATATGGTTGTGATAATACAAAGCATGAAGTATAGAAATTCATTTTTGAGGAAAATAATTCTTGCATTTTCTCTGGAGAAATTAGTAGTTCAAAATATATGGTAGTCCTTATATGTACTATGTGTGGTAAAATTTAAACCTAGGATGTAATATTTTATTGGCCTGATTAAAAAAGAGGATTAATTCTATGGTCCAAACCAAATTTTTAGTACTAAAACCAGTTTAAATTTAATTGATATCTTTTAGAATAATTACAAAAAGTGTATAATATAATATTTGGGTTATATATATTTAATAGTCTTTCCAAGTTAAATTTATTTAAATGTATTTTTATTGATTTTTTTTTTTTACAGAGAGGAAGGGAGAGGGATAGAGTTAGAAACATGGATGAGAGAGAAACATCGATCAGCTGCCTCCTGCACACTCCCTACTGGGGATGTGCCTGCAACCAAGGTACATGCCCTTGACTGGAATCAAACTTGGGACCTTTTAGCCCTCAGGCTGATGTTCTATCCACTGAACCAAACCATTCAGGGCCCAAGTTAAATTTTAAGACTTTAACCAAGAGATAGCTTTGGGACATTTCAAGGGCCCTGGAATGATTCAAAGATTTATTCTCTCTCCTTAAAAGAAATATTTTTAACTAAGGCTGATCTAATATACTTAAAATCACATGAGAAGCTTTGTCAAATAAAAAATTAGTAACTGTGGTCTATTTATATACATATATTTTCAAAATTATAAAAGTTTCAGCCTCTAAGCTTGGCAGGACAAGGTTGCTGAATACTTCTTAAGCAAAACCAGAATATTCAAGAGTGGAATTCAAAACAGGAGCATTCATAATGCCTCAGACCTCCACCCAACCTGCTTTTCTTTTTTTTTTTTTTTTTTTAAATATTTTATTGATTTTTTACAGGGCAGAAGGGAGAGGGATAGAAAGTCAGAAACATCGATGAGAGAGAAACATCGATCAGCTGCCTCTTGCACGCCCCCCACTGGAAATGTGCCCGCAGCCACGGTACATGCCCTTGACCGGAATCGAACCCGGGACCCTTCAGTCCGCAGTCTGATGCTCTATCCACTGAGCCAAACCGGTCTCGGCTAACCTGCTTTTCAGATTGACTCAGGGATCTGTACTTCATGGGCCAATTGTATTAAGTTTGCTTACTTTGCTTTTTCAATAAAGGTGTCTGCTTTAATTATTTAATAAGTTAGCTTTTCACAATATAATCAAGGTCTCATATAAACTCATTTCTATAAGAAGTCAATATTTTATAAGCAATTGGTTCTACTAAAGTCCAAAATAAAATTTGCATACATATGAAAATGAGCACTAGCCAAGAAGAATAATGTTTAAAAGTAAACTTAAGCTTAATAAGAAGAAGTTTTAAAATCTCTTTTGATACTATTTACAAAGTAAACTAAAAATTATTATTCAAGCATTAAACCTCACTGTTAATGAGACACCATAAGTTAAAAGAAATTTACTTTTACTTGCAATGTATGCATTGCAGTATTGGCTAGCATATTTTTCTTCTACCTTTTTTCTAAAAAGCAACCAAGTTGGTTGTTCTGTTTAAAAGAAAGTAAAAGTCATTAATGTAGCAATTTATAGCAAGCCCACAGGAAAAGCAAACTTTAGCAATGTTTACCCAATTAAAAAGAAACTCCTTCAATGGAGCTTAAAAATTGCTCTGAGAAAGTTACAGAAGGAAATGCCCTTCAAATATCTAGGAACTATAATTAAAAATCAATGTATTAGGCTTCAAAAGGTGGAAATACGAAAGGATTTCCTTAAGACCTTAAATGCTTTTCAAAAATTATTAGGAGACATTAATTGGTTAAGACCTTATCTAAAAATCTCTATGGGAGAAATGAAAAATTTATTCCATATACTTAAGGGTGACTCTAATCTTTCCTCACCCCAAACTTTAAGAGATGAAGCTAGGAAGCAGTTACAAAAACTTGAGCAGGAAATCTCCTCAGCTCAAGTAGCACGGGTACAGCCTCAATAGCCTTTATTAGGACATCCTACTGCAAATAGTCCCACTGGAGTCATTTTCCAAAATAAGAACTCTCCTACTATTATTGAGTGAGTCCACCTCGGATAGTGGTCAGCAAACAGCAGCTCACAAGCCACATGCAGCTCTTTGGCTCCTTGAGTGTGACTCTTCCTCAAAATACCACATGGGAGCACATATGTACAGTGCAGTTGAAACTTCATGGCCCATGCGCAGAAGTCAGTTTTCAACCTAGGCAAGTCTACTTTGAAGAAATGGTCTTAATGCCGAGCCACACTCAAGGGCCCAAAGAGCTGCATGTTGCTGGTGAGCCACAGTTTGACGACCACTGACTTAGGGCATCAATTCTCTAAAACTATGGTTACATATATAGAACTCATGGCTCAATTAATATCTCAACTCAGAAAGTGCTGCAGGCAGCTTAGAGGAGAAGAACCCCAATGCATCTATCTTTCCCTCAGTGGAAAGCGATTAGAAATGTTATTTCAGACTGATTTGAATTGGCAGGTTGGACTAAGTGTATATTCAGGGGAACTTAGTTGTCACCTATTAAAAAACAAGTTACTACAATTTTTATATTACACCCCTATTATTATACCAAAAAAAAAAATACTAGGCAGGAAGCTATTCCTGGAGCATTAACTGTTTTCATTGATGGTTCATCTAATGGTAAAGCTCCTTATCACATAATGGACTCAGAATGAGTCATCCAGTTTAGTCACACTTCTATACAAAGGATTGAGTTTGAAGCTATCAGGGCTGCACTACAGAATTTCCAAGAGCCTCCTAATATTATTTCTGATTCTGCCTATGCTGCTGGCCTGGTAAACAAAATTGAAACTACTCAATTAAAATGACTCAATGACCAAAATCTATTTATACTACTTAAACAGGTACAATAAATTATACAGCAAAGGCAATATTCCTTTTATATTACTCATATTATGGCTCATACCACTCTGCCAGGTCATTTAACAAAAGTAAATGCATATGCAGATTAGTTAATTGTTTTATTACAGCAGGCAAAACCAATTGTCAAGGAATGTCCCGCTTGTATGTTACATCTGCCTCAAAGGCCTATTACACAAATTAACTCTTGAGGATTGATAAGGGACCATATCTGGCAAACAGATGTAACAAACTCCTTTTGGACCCCTTGGGGCATTGCATGTCTCTGTAGACACTTTTTCAAAGGTACTTATGGGCCACCACATCTAGAGGAAAATGGTAAAACAGGTCATTAATCATTGCCTAATTACTTTTGCCATCATAGGTATTTCAAAAATTATTAAAATTGACAATAAACCTACATACACAAACTCATTTCTAGCAATTTTGTAAAAATTCAACACAATTTCCAAGGACAGGCAATTATAGAACACCAACATCAACAGCTAAAATCCCAACTTGAAAAACAAAAAGGAGGAATAATGGTGCTGGAGAAATCTCCTGTAGGTAAACTACACCAAGACTTAATTACTTTAAATTTTTTCACTTGTAATGCTGATGGCAAGACACCCATGGAGTTACACTGATGTCAGCATAAGCCAAAGGAAAATGGTCTGGTTAAATGGAAAGATCCCAAGTCTGGTTTATGGAAGGGTCCTGACCCTTTGTTAACAAATGCTTGTGCATTTCCAGAAAACTCCTCCAAGCCTATGTTGATTCCTGCAAGGAATATTAAACTTCAACATGGATCTGAAAGAGGAATTGATCAGACTAATGAGGACCTTGAACTTGGAGCCTCATCCTGTACCTGCCGCTGCAGACAGACAACTACTCCAGCCCCAAAAAACAGTAGCCCCAGGCAACATGCTGATGATAAGGAATGGAAGGAGAAAGAGGCAGATGACAAACAGTCTGGAGTGACCTGGGAGGTGGTGAAGAAGACTGCCCAGAAAGCTGAGCGAATTTGTGAGGAAACCATAACCCAAGACACCCGATAATGTCTTTCTTGCCATGCTAGCAGTAATCAGCTGTGCAGTAATACTACCAGGGGCAAATGGGGAAGTATATTGGACTTATGTTCCTGACCCTCCATGGGTGAGACCCCTTACTTGGGCTGATCCCCCGTCTAGTATAGTCACCAGTAATACCAAGCACCTTGGTCATCCAGGAGGACTGCAGGTGGGACAAGGAAGTATCTGAGCAAAATATAATTACACAGGTGTCATCACCCAGCTTCCCTTTTATGTGACAGAATCCAGCTGCTGCTCGTTTGTGTGTTGAATTAAAGAGGGGTTTCTGGCTAACATGGATACCAAAGGAGAAGAAAGCAAAGCCCAAATACATCTACTATCACTACTTGTTCTGGGGAGAGATCAGAAAATGTAACATTACTAAGTCATCCCCACTCCTCCTCCTACCCTTCCGCTAAGTCATTATGTAAAAGGTTTTATGAATGGCACCCCACAGGGGAAGAAATCAATTGGCAAGACTGTTATAGTTATCACCCCACCAGCAGCAAACTTTATAACAGTTTTTCCTTTGTGGATTGGAGTCCCTATGGGTCTGCATATAGTAACAATCGCACCCTAAAATGGAAGGAGCTGCATCCTATCATTATGTTGAAGCTAACCACTCCATCTCATGGTATGGAGGAGGATTTGTTGGATCTCAATTTCAACATGACAACTGGCCCCTACAAAACACACAGCGGAAATTAGCTGCTGCATTTGCACCTATAAACTGGTATAGTTTTAATGATAGCTCAAATAACTCCATTTATACCTTATGGGGAACTCCCAATAAGATGGTGTTTGCCATCCTAGTGTGGACAAAAGGAGCCCTGCGTGGCAGCCTTGCAGACTCAGAGCCATAAAATAACCAGAAAAGACAGCTTGAAAAGGAAATGTTCAACTACAAACAGGTTATGTGGGTAGTCATGTCCTAGGCCAGTATTTTCCCTGACAAAGATCAGCTTCTTTGGTGAGCCATTTGCTTTTCTTTTGCCTTTCTCCTTCTAAAATAACATATCTGGGAGAAGTCTGGTAAATTGTAACTTCCTTTTTTACCCAGGACCCCTGAGGGCACAACAAATGGCACTGGGACATTCCCTCTTGTTATTGTTATCAAGCTAATTGTCAACTGTTAATTAAGGCATCCTCTATCCATCTCTGTAAGAAAAAGAAAAAAAAACCACACATATCCAGCATTTAACTTTTTACCCTATTCCAGAAGTTTCCTTGCCTTGCTTTATCCCACCTGCTTAATCTATCACCAATGAATTTCATGTAACTCACCTACGTCCTTTTCCTTTGATTGCAAATGCATAAATATAGATGTAACCCTCCTTTCTCTGGAACATTATCTCAATTTATTGAGGTTCTGCTTCCCGGCATATGTCGACAGTTTTGGCTCAAATAAACTCACAAAATTCTTTACAGGTTTCAATGTTGTTGTGTTTTTTTTCTCATTAACAATAGGGATTCCAAAAATTATTAAATTGACAATAAACCTACATACACAAACTCATTTCCAGCAATTTTGTAAAAATTCAACACATTTACGGGAATACCGTACAATTTCCAAGGACAGGCAATTATAGAACACCAACATCAGCGGCTAAAACCACAACTTGAAAAACAAAAAGGAGGAATAGTGATGCTGTTTACCAAACCTTATCCTTGATCAGCATGTATGCATTGCTAAAGGGTAAATGTGTATTCAAGTAAATAAAAAGCGGACTGGTCAGAAGTTGGGGTGCCTCTTAAGAAAGAGGTTTCTGATAGGTACCCCCCCACCATTGGTGGGCGGAGTTATGATGTAATTGACAGAGACATTGAGCCACCAATCAAGCATATACCAGAGTGCCCTGTGTCCCACCCCTTCCCATTCCGCCCTGGGCCCAACCCCTGCCTGTTCCGGCCCTTAAAAAGGGTGTCTCAGTGCGCCACAAGGCACCTTTTCTCCCGGACTGTTCTCCCAGGCAGTCCGGGGAGGAGGTCCGGCTGGGTCCCCTTTTTTCCCTTCCCCTGGCCCCAGTCACAGCGCGCGGCTTCCCCGGCTCCATTCCCCCCGAGCCTGTGAACCCGCCCGGAGGCCCCCAATAAAGCCTGATCAATTCGCTCACTCATTCGGACTCCCTGCCTGCAGTTTCTCTCACGGCGGCGTATAACCTTACAGTTTCCACTTGCCCCCCATGCCTTCTAAATTCATATTTCTTGTGTAGCATTTTCCTTTGTGCATTGGCCCCGCCTTCAGATTCTGAACCCCACTGTGAAGGTTGCAATAGAGAAGGAGGAGGGGAAAGGAGGAGGAGAAGAAAAAAGGAGAGGAAGGAGAAGGAGATGGTAGAGGAGGAGGAACAGGAAAGAGAAGAATGGCAACATCATTTTAGCAAAATGTAATGCAGAAACGGCCCAAACCTAGGAGTGAGGAGGCTGAATTCCAGTTCTCCCTTTGCCCTCAATCGCTGTGCTGGGGCCTCGCTCTCCATGTATAAAATGGGAGTCCATCCTGTGGTAAACATGTGCGATCAGAGCTATTCTTCTCCATTTTCAGTGAAAAAGGAGGCTTTGAGGAATCAAGCAGTAGGAGCTACACAAGGTCACCGTTGGTTAGTGGCTGAGAGAAGAGTATCTGCCTGGCCTTCCGCTCAGCAAGTATCCATGAGCTGATGTGTGTACACTGTTGTTGGTCATCAAGTGTGACGCTTGGCTTGGTTGCCATGATTAGCAGTGGTTGTGAGGATCACCTTGAACTGGCTGCTTGGAACTGTGACTGAGTGGGGCTCAGAGACACAGCTGTCTCTGTGCTCCCAGAGCAGAGATAGGCCAGGGAGACTATTCTAGGCCTAGTTCTCATCCTAGCTCATCACTAACCAGATGGCTCTGGACCAGACCACTCCAGGTTTAAGCCTTTGTGATACCTGCATTTGGTCCCTGGGGACCAGGCATGGGTCTTACCTAAGGACAATTAAGGGAGATGGCAGGAGATAAGCCACCGAGATGAATGTGGGCAGCTCAAAAATGACCCTGGATGCCTTTCTATTTAAGAGGAGCAAGGTCCCTGACTTCTGGATATGGGCCATGCAAGTCTGGAAGGGGGCGGGACAGAGGGCCCCGAGATCCAAAGGCACCTGCCCCAGTGAGATGCAGAAACTCTTAATTGGAGCTGTGCGCTCCCAGCCCCACTCCCAGCCCCAACTGGATAGCTGTGATGTGCCTTCCTGAGGCGGCCCAGGCAGCGCTTCATTAAACCCGACACCAGGGAATTAATTCAGCTCACGGCAGTCACTCTCTCTGTCATACATCCCCCTCAGCAGCCGCTCCTTGATCTTCCCCACCTTCATGTCAACAGTTCTCCTTGAGAAGGGAAGCTCTGTCTGACTGTCAGCTGCGCCACGGCAGCCTCATGGGCCAGGACCCGGGATTGGGAGGGCGACGCGGGAATGGGTGGGCGGGTGGGAATCGATGATGGGCACACGCCTTCCTGGAGAAAGAGCGAGGAAGAGCCGCGGGCCATGAGGGTCCTCCCGCAGCAGAAGGAAGGATTTGAAAGCTGATGGTGACAGCTCACGGGCTCAGCCCCTCTTAGCTATTCTCGAAACTGACTTTATAATTAAAGTCCCTTCGGGAGAAGTCTCATGGAAACAGGAGGGAGAAGAGGAGGCGGCCATGGGGCTACCTGGCACTCGGCACACACACCCATGCTCACGATGCTTGGCAAGTTGTGGCTCCAATTGGACCCCTAACATACCTGCTAGCAACTTCCCACCAGCTCCTCACAGTCTCCTCCTGACTCCACAACCGGGCAGCCCATGCTCAGACGCCCTGAACAGGGCAGGACCTGGGCCAGCAGATGCCCCCCAATCCCTGGGAGCCAGTAACCCCATCGAGGCCACCTCTTCCCTTTGCCCCAGGAGAACAGCAGGATCCCCTTCACCCTGCCTGTGCTGAGAAATCAGAGCACCCAAAGCATAGCCTCAGGCACCAACGCTGAGACATGTGTCCAAGAAAACACCTCAGAGGCCTCCGTGGTTTTTCTGGCAGTCACTGGGCAGCACTTGAGCCACCTTCCTCGCCTGGGCACCAAAGGTGAGGCCAACGCTTGTAAAGAAATGGACAACAATCATAAGAAGGCGTAAGTGTAGCTACCCATTAAGACAGAAGAGATGCGTCGGGAACAGCTTTCCTGGAGGAAGGAGGCAGGACTGAGGGATGCCTTACCACTGCTCAGGACCCTGCTGCGGGGAGGACGGCCAAGGACCCGGTGAGCACCACCACCACTGCCCTCTCCTTCCATAGGCGAGGGCGTGCTGAGGGGCCAGTAACTGCCCAGGCCCTGGCCCTGCTCCTGCCGCTGCCCCTCGACTGGCCCTCACCCCCTCGCTCCCTCGACCCCTCGCTAGAGCGCCCTTCAGGAGCAACAAGCAAACACCCTGTCCTCAGGACCACAGCAAATTGCCGAAGCCAGTCAAATACAAAACAAGCCATTTTAAGGGGCTCTTGGTTTTGTTTTCAACCTTCTTAAGAAATTCTGATCTTTTCTTTCACTGTGTCACCAAATCAGATGATAAATGTTCCCAGCTCCAGGAGGCAGGGCCTCTCTGTGCGGGCTGACAGCATTGGCACAAAGGAGCTCCTGGCCGCTAGTGAGGAATGCGGGTCAGCCTGTCCCTGTCCATTACTGCCTGCACCCAGGCCACCAAACGACAGCCACCAGTGTGCCTGGAGTCCCTGCGACACTCTGCCACCTGGAGGAAGGCCCCTGTCCTGGGAGCAGGAGAGCCACGCTCTTTGGTAAAGCGATAGGAGAGGAGAGGAAGCACAGGCTTTCTCACAGATAGGGGCAGAAATAGAATATTGGGGACCAATTTTTTTTCTGATTAAAGAAGGCACATTCTAACCTGGCTGGGAGCTCACCTGGAAATGGAGCCCATCCTTCCCATTGGGGAACTGCCTATAATCATGGGAAGATTAACAATCTTTTTGCAGACACCAGAGCTCCCAGCCTTTGAAGACCCCCTGCCTTTTGCATGCTCGCAGGCCTTTGCAAATTTCCAGACCTGTGGACTGCCCATTTGGCACACCCTCTGCCTACTTCCCCAGGTAATCTTGTCCTTCTACCCTACGTAGCAGCTGGCTACAGTGGGATGCAGAGCAGATTTTTGTGGATGACTTGTTGCTCTCCCATTTTGCTGACAGATTTGGAATAAACACTGCTGAATTGGCTTAAGTAATAACAGGCAGCCTGGACCCCTTGGTTGTCCTTGTCCAATTACATCACTGTTAAATGTGCTAGTATTAACACATAGCAAAACCACACCCCCCTGACACTGCAGGAAAATCCCAGTGCCCTCTGAACTTCCCCAGGAGGAAGTGAATTTGGGAATTGGGAAGAAAAGTGGCCTCAATCCTCTCAGACATGGGACTGCACAGGTGGGGACAGGTTGGCAAGGCCACTTGACAAGGTGCGTGCCCAGTGGGGTCCTGGGGACGGAGCAGCCTCTCCTTGGTCCATGTCCTCTGTTTCCCACTGGCCCGGGCAGGTCTGCACACGACCCGGCTTCCGTGGGGCGGGACCCTGTCAGAATGAGGGGGAGCTGAGCCCCATCTGGGCGGCATCAGGAAAAAAGAAAGCAGAAGCCCTGAAACGGCCAAGAAGCAGAATTCAGCAGAGCTGGGAGACCAGGCCCCCTGAACCTCAGGCCTCTGAAGGACACAGGGCACTTTTGAGGGTGTGGAAGGAAGATCAGTGGCAATTTTACAGCTTTTAGGAGGCAGGGCCATCCCATTGATACCTAAGTTATAGAAAGATATTGTTCATCTTATTTTACAAATGATGACATGGAGAAACTGAGGCCAGTAGTTACTGAGAACAGCCAGCTCCGAGGGACTGGCACCCCGAGGTGGCTGTGGACAACGCTGTCCCAGCGGTGCTCCGAGGGCCGGCACCAGGAAGTGGCTGCTGAAGATGCTGGCCGGGGCTCTGCCGGCAGACAGCAGTCCCTGTGAGCAGGGGCCTCTCCACGCCCTCAGGCCTTGCTTCTGTGCCTTGGGAGTGCACAGGGGGCCTGGGATCTGAGGAGGAGACTGACCACTGGCGCTGGACCAGGTCACCTCACAGAGGGGCTGCTGCAGGTCACCTCACAGAGGGGCTGCTGCAGGTCACCTCACAGAGGGGCTGCTGCAGGTCACCTCACAGAGGGGCTGCTGCAGGTCACCTCACAGAGGGGCTGCTGCAGGTCACCTCACAGAGGGGCTGCTGCAGGTCACCTCACAGAGGGGCTGCTGCAGGTCACCTCACAGAGGGGCTGCTGCAGGTCACCTCACAGAGGGGCTGCTGCAGGTCACCTCACAGAGGGGCTGCTGCAGACATGGCTGCATTGGTCAGGATTGGGGGTGGGGGCGGGGGCACTGGGCTGGGCCAGGGACAGGAGGGGCTGCCACAGAAAAGAAACAAACTTACTCTGGACGTTTGGAGGTGGACCTAAAGAAGGAGTTTCACAAAAGCAGATTCTCAACCAACGTAAGGAGGAAGCTCACTAAAGAGAAGCTTCCTGAACAAGCAGGAGGCAGCTACTCAGTGAGGCGTCTACACTTGAACATGGCTGTTGGTTTCAAAACCACTTCCTGTTCCATCTCCTCTATACAGACTCACAAGATATAGGGAACAAGGGAAGAGAAACAGAAACATTCCTAACCTCGCTGTTCAGAGATAGCACAGCAGCCACCAGTAGTCTTCAGTGTTTCTTTCAAGAGTTCACTTATGACACTCTATCCACCAAGCCAAACCGGTTGTGTATGTGCATATGTATGCGTATATGCGCATGTATATGTACGAATGCATACATAGGTGTGTGCATGCATGTATACATGTCAACGTGCACATGTGTGCATATATGTGGATGTGTACATGTGTGTGCATTTGTATGCATAGGTGCATGCTCATGCATGTGTTGCATGTGTACATGCACATGTATACACATGCATGTGCATATGTATGTGTATGTGTATATGCGCATGCATTTTTTTGTTTTTTTACAGAGAGGAAAGGAGAGGGATAGAGAGTTAGAAACATTGATAAAAGAGAAACATCAATCAGCGCTTTCTGCACACTCCCTACTGGGGATGTCTCCACAACCAAGGTACATGCCCTTGACTGGAATCGAACCTGGGACCCTTCAGTCCGCAGGCCGACACTCTATCCACCAAGCCAAACCAGTTAGGGCTATGCACATGTATTTATATGTGAATATGCATATGTATGTGTAGGTGCGTACACACACAAATATGTATATATGTGCATGTACACACATGAATGTGTAGATGTTTGTGCATGCGTGCAAGTGTACATGTGCATGTGCACATATGTATTTTTTAACTAATTGGGATCCTACTATATGTAAACTGTCTTCTCCACTTAACATCGTATTAAGATATTTTTCCATGTAATTTAAAATGTATTGGAGTCCTAGCCTGTTTGGCTCAGGGAATACAGCATCAGCCTGTGGGTTCCCAGTTCAATTCCGGTCAGGGCACATGCCTGGGTTGCGGGCTCGATCTCCAGTGGAGGGCATGCAGGAAGCAGCCAATCAATGATTCTTTCTCATCATTGATGTTTCTATCCCTCTCTTCCTCTCTGAAATCAACAAAAATGTATTAAAATATTTCATTGGATTATTATACAATTAATTATTTAATCATTCCCTATTATTATATATTTAGGATTTAAAATTTCTTTTCACTTATAACTAACATTGCAGCTAACAAAAATGTTTATTGCCTTCTTGGTTTCTTCTAAGAGCCCAAAGAATATGGACATTTATGGCTTCAGGTACATATTGCCAAATTGCTTCCCAGAAAGGTTGTACCAGTATCTACGTGGGTGCCCACCTGTCCACACGCTTCCCAATATCACCTCTGGGTTTTTCTAAAAAGAAGCCTCCGCCATGTAAGCTGGGAGTTGAACCTCGCCTCCTAGGGACAGTCTGTCATCCCTGCTCAGGATACACAGGTGCCCTGCCCTGCACACTGGCTCTGCTCTCGAGAAACCTGGCGGCATGCCCAGGCCCTCAATCTCAGCACGGCCACCTGCCCAGAGAGAGCCTCCCTCGCCCGCAGGAGGGCGCTTCTTGAGGCCAGGCCCAGGCCCAGGCCCAGGCTCAGGCAAGGCCTCTATTGCATGGCAGGGGACTGGCACCATGACTTCCAAGGCCCTTCCAGTCCTGACCAAGCAATGGTACCACCTGCAGATGCCACCTGGGAACTTGGGGATGTGAAGGGTGAGGGCAGCAGAAGGGCGGGATGGGGATTTTATTGCTTCAGGACCAACTGGAATAAACCTGAGTGTTCTAAGAGCCAGGCAAGAAGGCAGCAGCTGGCCATCACTGCCACTCTCTGCCAGCACACCTTCTTCTCTGCACACCCCAAGGCGAACTCTGCCAGGAGCCCTCAGAGATTGACTTTCCCTCTCAGGTTTCCTTATGTCTGGGGACCCCACCTCTCTCTTGTCATTGGAGCTGGAACTAGGAGTCAGCTTCTCAAAGGGAGGAATAATCTGGGCCTCTCCCCCCATCCCCAAGTCCCTTGTCCCTACCCAGTGGGCCTGACACTGACCTATTGCCTCAGTTCCCAGCTCTGCCCAGAGCACGGGGCTCACAGTCCCATGAATGCTTCATTTTCAGTGGCCTTGTGCTGGGTCTCCAGACTCTCATCAGACTGGAATTAGATTACCACGGGTCCACAGGTGGCTACATCTCAGTTATGCCACTTTCAGCCCCACACTCTGCCACGGCAGCCTGGGGCAGGAGGGCAGGTTGAGCTCTAGGCATGGGCACTGCTCCCCCTCCAACTCCACCAGTACCCCTTCTGGGATTGGCCCCTGAATTTCACTTTCACCAACACTCTGCATCCCAGTCCCCCAACGCTACACTGTCACCCAGGAAGCTAAACTGTGACTGTTTGCAGAAACAGATCATGCATCTAGAAATGGATAAACATAATATTCAAACAGTCATAGGTATCTTGCTGTTTTCTTCCGACTTTTCTCAGACACGAGACAGTCTGAAACAGCCATCCTCTTGCATGAGCACCGCCGTTGTCCTCAAAGGAAGCACGCACAGCATGTAACATGGTGTCTGTCACTCCCAGGCATGTTTTCGTACTTTTGCTACATATGGATGTATCCAGAAACGATATAGGCTACTGTTTTGCATGTTTTCAAACTTTATACAAATGGGACCATAATGCCCGCATCTTTCTGCAATTTGTTTTTCTACTCAACATTTGTCATGACATGACCAGGCAATTTTAAAGCTCTGGACCATGCATGTCCCTGTGGGATAGCATTCCATCCCTGGCATGTAATGTGCAATTTGCTCTCATAGACATGACTGCTGTGGCGATCCTGCCTTGCACACATGCAAGAATTTCCTTAAGGAGCACACGTGTTGGCACCCTTTTACTAGCATGTCTGTCTCCCCAGCAGGACACGCACGTGTCATTGTGTCCCCAGTGCCCAGCATGCTGGAGGACACATGGGGTTCAGTGGAGTTTGTTAAACTAAACCAAGTTGGCAGGTATCTGCGGGGTCACCTGTTCCAGCCCCTTCACTTGCAGAGGAGGCAACTGATATCCCGACAGAGGGCAGAAAAGAATCCAGCGGCAGAACTGCAACCAGAGCCCCAAGCACTGCCCTGCCCCGCCCCTCCCATCTAGCCTGACCCTACCATACTCAGGGGGACTGATGACTCTCAAACAAATGATCCAAAGGAGAGCGGGTAAAAGCAGGGGTACAGAGGTGCTAACAAGGTCATGCCTGGCCACTCAGCCTCCAGAGTGGGCTCCCACACCTGACCACATCCAGACTGAGGCCAGGGATCCACAGCCCCAATGCCAGGGGGATGCCTGCCCTTTGGGGTTGCCCTCCCTCCTTCTAGCCCAGTCCAGTGGAGGACCCAGATCTGGAAACAGGAGGCCAGATGGCACGGCCTAGAGGTGACAAGTGGGCTCTGGGACCAGATGGCTTGTGATTGAGTCCCCACCCCATTTCGTACCAGCTGTGTGGCCTTAGGCGAGTTCCTTCACGCTCTGTGCTTCATCTCCCAAATGGGGGTGGGAATTCTACCCACCCTGCTTACGGTGACACTGGCGAACGAACAAGTCAGTTTGTATACAACAGGCCACAGTGCCTGGCGCATGGCAGGTGCTATGCTTTCATTCTTCCCCCCATCCCACCCTCCCCCACCCCTGAGCTCCCAATCATGGCAGGTGCAGCACCAGTCTTGCACATCCTGGCCTCACACCCACGCTGGCTCTACTACCTGGTCTAGAGCTGGGGGCTTCTCTGTGCCCCAGTTTCCTCATTGGAAATGGGGATGACAGCACCTGTCACGAGATTAAAATGAGATCAAACAATACAGCTGAGCCTTAGCAAGGCGAGTTCATGGGGCAGCCCTGCAGGTGATGTCCGGCTGCTCTATCCTCCAGCATGTTCCTGCTGACGAGGCCGCCTGTCCCCATCACCACGGATCCCGAGGACGTGGGCGGCCCGTGGGCAGTGCCTGTGCAGTGCCTGCCACAGCCCTGCTGTCCTGAAGGCTTCTCCTCTGGAAGGAGGAAGAATGGGCAAGGGAACAGAGCAGAGGCACGGAGCCTCTCTGAGCCTCTGTTTGCTCATCTGTAAGTGGGGATAACTGCTCCTTGCTACACAGACTTGTGATGAGAGTTGATGTGTGACATGTAGAGAGTGTGCTGTAAGCTGATTTAACTCGCTGGTGTTGTAAAAAGAGAGACCTGTGCTGCTTGCCGTAGATCCCTTCCTGCTTACACTCTGGGGGTGAAACGGGCATTTCCTCCACGGGGCCTCTGGCCAGCTCCACACGTGCCTGCTGGGGCCTGGGCATGGCCAGCAGCCTGGAGAGGGGACAGAGAACTGATGGCAACATGGAAGGGGTATCTGCAGGCCACCCGACCAGGCATGGCCCGCGCTTGTTCCTGGGATTCAGCCCAGCTTGGATTCCAGGAAACTGAGTAGGATTATCTCCAGGTTTCTGGGAACATTCTTAAACACTGAATACCAACTCCCTAAAGTCTTTCCAGACCATTCCCCACTCAGACCTTCAATGGCTCCTCATTGCCACTAACAACTTATAGCTCAGTTCAGCCTCAATCACCCCCACCCTGAGCTTCCATCAGACCAGCTGCTCACCCCACAGCTCAGCTTCAATTCTCAGAGCACCAGGGTTTTACCCAGTGGCCTCCTGGGTGAAGAGAAGGGCTTTGAAGCTCGGCTGCTCACCAAACCACCTGGGCTGCTCACCAGAACCCCCCGGGGGCTGCTCACCAGAGTCACCTGGGGCTGCTCACCAGAGTCACCTGGGGCTGCTCACCAGAGTCACCTGGGGCTGCTCACCAGAGTCACCTGGGGCTGCTCACCAGAACCCCCTGGGGCTGCTCACCAGAGTCACCTGGGGCTGCTCACCAGAACCCCCTGGGGCTGCTTACCAAACCACCTGGGCTGCTCACCAGAACCCCCTGGGGGCTGCTCACCAGAGTCACCTGGGGCTGCTCACCAGAACCCCCTGGGGCTGCTCACCAGAGTCACCTGGGGCTGCTCACCAGAGTCACCTGGGGCTGCTCACCAGAACCCCCTGGGGCTGCTCACCAGAGTCACCTGGGGCTGCTCACCAGAACCCCCTGGGGCTGCTCACCAGAACCCCCTCGGGGCTCTCACAAACACAGGTGCCTGTGTCCGACACTCAGAGATCCTGACTTGACTCTTGGGGGCAGGTCTTGGACAGCAGTGTTTTTAAAAGCTCCCAGGTGATTCTAGAGCTGAGCCCCGAGCCGAATCATTCTCCAGGACTTGAGGGCAGTGTCACTTGCCACGTTGAGCCTGTTCTCATCGCAGAAGAGGCAGTGCCCTCTGGGTCCTCCTCACTCTGCCTCATCTTGGGGCATCTACACCACAAGAGCATCCTCCTTGTTATCAGAAAGTCCCTCGAAGGCAGTGACCCGTGTCTCCCATGCACCCCCTTCCCCATACCACATAGGCCTCGGTAATAGTGACCGATCCAAGACTGTCCATAGTACTCAGAAGACCGAGGCCACCTATATGGACCCAGAAGATGAGGGAAAACAACTGTCTTCTCTGTCTAGGAGAAAAGGCCAAGCCCTGGACACTCACCAGGCACACAAGCCCGATGCTGCGGGCACTGCCCCTGCCCACACATCAGGGGCCAAGGCACCTGCCTCGGCCTCTGCTCCAGGCACCCTGGGGGGGGGGGGGGCCTCTCTTCCCTTTTCACAGTAAACACTGTGAGTGAGCGCATAGATGAACATACTCATTATGTACAAATTACATGATGTACATTATTCATACATATACACACATGGGTGTTGTCATTGAAATGAGTTCCTCTGGAGGTGTGGGAAGAGGAATTTCTCGAAACCCCTTGGTATCCCCACACAAAGGCTCTTGGAGTCACTTGTCCACACAGCAGCATCTTGTGCACAGGAAGTGCTCAGAAAACATCTGCTAAACTAAGTGATGAGCTGAAAATCCACCAGCTGATCACTGCTTATGCCAACACAGCCATTTCACATACGTCAAGGGACGGAGTTGACATGGAACACAGCAGGGCCAGTGACAGCCTCACGGGCTCTGTGCCCCTTCCTGGGCGCAGGCCCGAGGGTGTGCATCCTATCAGGCCTTGCACAACTGCCCCCCTAGGCCTATGTCAGGAACAGCAGTCTCCAGAATAGTCTAGATACAGCCCTTTCCTCTTCCTCTGCTTCACATGTCCTAAGAGCCCACCAGAACGTCGCACAGAGGACAAAGGTCATCTCTGCCTGGTGACCCCAGGGCCCAGGAGAGCTGACCTTGGAGCCCACGCTCTGCCGTTGTCCCCATGCCCAGGCCCTGCCACTCACTGCCACAGCCATCTGCACCACCCTGCCATCTGCTTCCCAGCAGACTCTCCAGAATTCTGGCAGATTCCAGGTTCCTAGGACATGGGCTTCAGATCTGCTCTGGCCCTGGAGTTGAGGGAGGGGATCTCTGGGTGTGAGAGGGAAACTTCTGAAATTGAGGCCGTAGTGAAGCCAACCTCTGGGCCCTCCTGCTCCTGCCCTGGCATCTAGAGGGCTGCTCCCACCTCCACCTAGCCCGTCAGTCACTGCACAGGGGGCAGGGCAGCCAGTAACACACCTGCCTGGGCTCCTGAGGACGGTACACAGCAACACGTAGTAGAACACAAAGACCAAGGTCAAAGATTAGGAATGGGCCTCTGCCTGTGGGGTCACAGAGCTTAGCCTGCCTCTGCCTATAAGGATTTCTCATCACCCCAACTTTATGCCCATAGCCCTAAAAGCCAAACTACCTCTCTCCCCCACCCCCCGCAAGTTAACAGTCAGTTTACACTCCAATATGCTCACACCTATTTCTTATATCAGTGATGGGCAACCTTTTGGGCTTGGTATGTCAAAATTCACCAAAAAAACGAGCATAACTCGGGTAGTATGTCACTTCGAGAAAAAAACCATAATTTCATGATATTTGTAGTTTAAATAACAAAAATATATAATTGTAATATATAACTGTATTTAATAAACCAAAAACTAATTATTTAACTTACCTGCTTATATGACTTCTTTGTTCATCCGTCAGTTGGTTTCTTTTGTTGGTCTTGATATTATTTAACTTGTGTGGGGTGCCGTGAACTAAGATAAGTGAGGGGGAGGGGGAATTCTTTAACTAACCTGCCTATTAGTGACTTTTTTGTTGCTGAATTTCATTGGCTAAACCTTCAATTGAAGGCTGGTATTTTGTACATTCAAGCCCAAGAAAGCGCTAACTAACTTCATCTGTCGATCTGTTTCTTTTGTTGGTTTTGATATTATTTAACACTGAGAATAAGGTCTCACAAAAGTACGTAGAGGGAAAAATTGTGAGTAAAGCCATTGCTATATATTTCAGGGTGCTAAAAGTGTCTGGTAATCGGTTCCAGGCACTCCAAATTTCCTGTTCGTAGTGGCACTCTTCTTGATTCTCCAAGCGGCACCTTTCCAGATTCTCAAGCTTTGACCTCAAGTTGACAAACACCTGAGCCCAGATGCTATCTTGAAATACTGCAAGTTGCATCTCCAAATCATCAATTTGCATCCATTGGAAACCATTTAATTCCAAACTATGTAGACTACTACATCAGGATACTTAATTATTTTTATTGTCTGTTCTAGGCTTCTAAATTGATTAAATCTATCACTGACCTGGTCAAGTAACGAGTCTAAAACAAGCTGGTACTTTATATGCAAGGGTTCCATTTCATTTTGTCCAGCTGCACTGGCCTTCTCAAAATACTTTGTTACTCTAGGAAAATAATTTTAAGTTTTAGTTTCTACATCTCACTTGAAAATTTAGAGTGTCTATACTACACTACAGCAAATGTTTCATCCTTGGCTACTGCACTTGGCCGTGCAGTAGCCGAAGATGAAACACCCTTCTCGGCATGCGGCCCCATACTTCTCTGTATGTGACCGCATGTGGCCACGTGTAATCAAAAATGGCTACGCGTGTCAGTGCTGACACATGTGTCATAGGTTTGCCATCACGGGCTTATACCTATATGCTCACAACCTAAATGTTCATGATGTTCATTCTTGATGCGCTCATACCATGATGTTCATTCCTGATGCGCTCACACCATGATATTCATTCCTGATGCACTAACACCCACATGTCAATTCCTGATGCAGTTACACCATGTTTACTGCTAGATACCCACACTTGATGCTCACACATGTATTCTTAGTCCTGGAGGCTCATACTTGAATGCTCACTCCTATGTACTCACTCCTGGATGCTCACACCTGTGTAGTCACTCCTGGATTCTCCCACCTGAATGCTCACTCCTGTGTACTCAATCCTGGATACTTACTCCTGATTTCTCACACCTGCATACTCACTCCTGAATTCTTACCCCTGTGTACTCATTCCTGGATGCTCACACCTATATATCCACTCCTGGATGCTCACACCAGTGTACTCACTCCTGGATGCTCACACCTGTATACTCACACCTAATGCTCACTCCTGTGTACTCATTCCTGGATGCTCACTCCTGGATGTTTACATCTGGATGATCACAGCTGGGTGCTCACACCTGTACACTCACACCTGGATACTCACTACTGGAAATTCACTCCTTCTTTCTTCCTGATCACAAGGAGAAAATGACTAATCCTGTCCTGTGACTGTGTGCTCAGCACTGGGAAAAACTGAAACCTACATATAGAGAACCTATTTCTTGAAAACATATCTATATAGAAAAATATAAGGTAGCATGGAAAATATGTTTTTCTACATAGGAGAGTACATAGTTTCTAATCATCTATTTGAGGAAATTGAAGCTCAGAGAGGTTCAAAGATCTACATAGGGTCATACGGTAAGTAGGGAGTAGAATCAGGATTTGAGCCCACATCCCTGAGGCCACAGCTCATGCCCTGTAGCTTTGCTACGCAGCTTTTCTATCAAAGAGGGGCTCCAAGCAAGCCCTGCTTATTTGGGGCATAACAGGAGCAATGAGGACTTTATTCTAGCAGCCCCAGAGCCATACCCTTCTCCTCCTTTATCCATCTCCTTTACAATCTAATTGAGGGTCAATTGCCTGCTGGTAAATGTTCCTCCAGGCAATTGATGACCATAGTTTGAGTGCCTACCATGTGCTAGAGCAGTGAGGCTCAAGGCCTATGGACAGATGGATGCAGCTCCCCACTGCACCTGTGCAGGGCTCTGCTCAGAACCACAGTCCTGTCCCCAGCGCGACTCCAGCTCTGGCAGCGAAGTCTCGCTGATACGTAACAGAGTTCAAAATCACAGGCTTGGCAGGAAGTTCCATCTATACATAGTTCTCCCATTCTGCAGGCACTGCTGGCGTCTCTGAATAAATGCTACCCTGCATTCAACACCAGAACTCGGCAAGTCATACTGTATGTTTGCCATGAGATTGAGAACTAAAGGCAAGATTGATTCTGATGTGAACACCAGCCAAGCAAATGGGTTGTTGAAAACCCTATAATTTCCCTGCAACCCTTGACTTCACTAAACACACATTCTTAGCCCACAGCACAGTCAGGTAGGCATTAAACAACAATGAGGCCATCCAACAATGATTTATGCGCAGTATAACCTTCTATAAAGAATTCTGCTCTGATTCCAGGGTCACTTACAGAGGTGCCAACTTAACCAAACAATGCTGCTTGCTCTCGCCCACTGCCACAGCATGATCCGGGCACCATGTTTGCCTGCAATTGTCTTACATCTGCCAGTGGGTGCTCTGGATATGTAGCATCTACCATGGACTAAATGGGAAAGCAAAACACAACACATGCCCACTGCCAGTGGCACACACACACACACACACATGTCTGCCCACCTCAGGAGCTGTGGCAGATGCTGCCAGGTCCACTGACAGGCATGCAGATGCTGAACAGCCAGCCCTCTGGCCAGGGCACAGGGAGGGTGCAGGCATCAACTCAGAGCCCTGGAAGCCTCTTCCCTGGCTGCACAGCCTTGGGGAGACTTCTCCACCTCCCCGGCCTTGGTTTCCCTGTCTATGAAGTGAGGTCAAGCACGTGTCTCCCTCAGCTGGGGTTGGATTCAGTGCAATGCCTGTGAACTTCTGTGTAAGCCGGAGGGCATGCTACACAGGGAAGGTAACACAGGCAGCAGGGCACAATGTGAGAGGTGGCTCATGTCATCTCCAAGAGCTCACATCACACCGCTCTGGACTAGGGGCTGGCTCTAGCCCGCCCCACACTATGGCCATGGGCAGGTGAGCAGAGGACTGTGCCTCAGGCTCCTCATCTGTAAAATGGGACAATAATGGTGCCCACTGCACAGGACATTGTGAGGATGATGTGAAACCATGCGTGAGAAGCACTGACTGCAGAAGAGCTTAATGCCTGGCCATTTATTCCCTTGCTAACCATTATTCACCACAATAATGATTTCAGGGTAGGCTGCCTGGCTGGGGAGAGAGTCCCTGTGCCCCTTCTGAATGCTTCCTTGTCATCTCTAACCTACAAATCAGATTGTGTGTGTGTGTGTGTTTCTTTTTTTTTCTTCTGTAATCCTCACCCAAGGCTATTTTTCCATTGATTTTTAGAGAGTGGAAGAAAGAGGAGAAAGAAAAAAACAGAAATATCGATGTGAGAGAAGCACATTGATTGGTTTCCTCCAGGGATGAGCCTGCAACTCAGGCATGTGTCCTTGTTGGGACTCAAACCCGGACCTTTCAGTCTGCAGGCTGACACTCTATCCACTAAGCCAGGATGGCTAGGGCCGCGCTATGCTTGAAGGCACGAGGAAGTAGATTTTCTCTGCACACGTGTGGATTTAATCTGTGCATTTTCTCCCCTCCCATGCTCCTCGCTGCATCCACCCCCCTGCCTGAAACGGAGAAGGTAAGGTTACTGTGAGGAGCGGATGAGTTCATGGGAGAGCACCTCACAGAGGGTGCATTATAGAGACACTAGTCATTCACGAGCCAGGGATGGAGCCCTTGGAGCAGGTGAGACCCAGGTGGCTGGTGGAGTTGATCTTTGCCGTGTTGGTGTCAAACCACACACTGTCATTCTGTGCCTAAACATGTGTTTGGTCAGGAACCATGAGTGGATGCAGAGACTAACAATACCACATCTTGCCACTGTCTCTCTCATCCTGCCCATATAGTACCACGGCTTGTGTGAAATCGAACACCGCTGTGGCCGCTGATCCAGCCATTGTGCTCGGCCTTCTCAAGATCACATTCAGGGGAGCCGTTCTGGAATCTGTGACCCAGCAGCACTGCGGCTCTAGGTGGCTGACTCCTGGCTGCCCTGTGCTGTGCCTCCCACAGCCCCCAGAGAGGGCAGCAGAGTTCGAGGTCAGGCGATGCCCGAAGCTGAGTGGCCACTTCCCTGCTGGCTTAGGCTGCTCCTCCACTTGAGAATGCGCCTCTCCAGAGGCTTAATTTTCATATAAAGACTTCCATGTGTGACGGGTTTCATTGTTCCCATTTCGTGAGTAAGTTGAGGCTTTGAAAGGAATTTGCCCAGGTCACCAATTAACACCAGTGGACTCTGCAGCCTGGCTTCCTCTTGTCATACCCTAGAGGTTATTCGGGTGATTTTTAAATCCATTCTTAGCAGAAAATGGGAAAGATGCCATGGGAAAAGTCATATTTGAAGGAGACTTTGAAAGATGGGTAGATTTTAGACAGGCAAAGGGGGGAAACGTCTGCCAATAAAAGAGAAACCCTCACAAGTAGTTACAGTCATGCACCCCAAGAATGGGCAGGAGAGGGCCAAAGGAAGCACGAGAGCTCGATCGGGCCTGGGCTTCTTCAGTGAGGGTGTGTGGATTCCCGGTCTGCAGGCCCTCCCAGATTAGACAGCCTAGGACTCACTCATTTGCAGCCACGTGTGCACCCTGATTCCAGGCCCACCTCCTCTCTCTGCTCTGCCACCCCCTCTACATGGGTGCAAACTCCCGGGACCAAAGCAACCTTAGGACCAGCCTGAGCCAAATGCAATAAAAAAGTTGGGTCCGCTTCCCACTCCAACCTAGACCATGCTCCACTACATGCTGTGTTGACATCATGCATCCTTGTCCATCAGAGTTGACAGCATGAACCGAATCCTGAATGTCCTGTCTCTGTGTCTCTCCCTGGGCCAAAAACACAGCCAGCACCCAGGAAAGCCTCTGGTGAGAGGCCTGTTTCATCCATGGACCTTTCAGCTCAAGACCACTGCCCCTCAGAAGAGCAAAACCTGTGGTCACTGCACACACACCTGCAGTCCCCACACAAGTCCTGGAGCCAGGGGCAGCCTTCCTCCTTTGTTGGAGCCCGAGGACAGTCCTGCTCTGGAGAGGCAGCCAGAGCACAGCCTCCCATGGGATCCCAGCTCAAACCAGCTGCCTCCTTGCTGTGTGGCCCGGGGTAAGTTGCTTAACTTCCTTGAGCTGCAATGTCCTCATGCATCAAATTGGGTGGGTGAGGGCCGGGGAGGGAGACCAACACAACAAAAATGTTCTCTCTCTTAAAGAGCATTGTGAGGATGAGAGGTAATATGTATGTATATACGCACAATGTCGACCACAAGGTCTCAGTACAGGAGAGAGGTCATCATTCGTGGTCTCATGTTATGCTGAGGCGGGTGCTGTGGACCCTCGGGATAAAGAGTGGTAAGGCTGCACCCTCCTGCAGCAGTGGACAGGTAGAAACATCACTGACAGCAGATGACAGACAGCATAAGCACTACAGGGATGGAACCAGAGGGAGAGGTTCTGCCCAGAGTTAGGTGAGGCCTCGAGGAAGAGGACACGTGACCCGAGTGCAGGGACCAAGGCGGAGGCAGCATGCACAGAGGAGGAGGGGACCGATGCAGGCCCTCGCAGCAGGCAGCGGGACCCAGAGAAAAGAGGTGCAGAAACCTATGAATGGTGTGGAACCCTGGGGTGACAGGCATGGGAAAGATGGGGGCTCCTTGGCGCTCACCTTGGGCACAGGTGCTGCAGGCAGGGAGCACTGCCCACTTTCAGAAAAGACTCCTTGAGCCAGAGTCCTCCCTGTCCTGCCGCCCCCTTCCCAGCATGCAGTGTGCCCAGTGTGCGTCCGGCCCGGCCAGGGCGGAGGACAGCCCCACATCCAGGAGCCCTGTTCCCAAAGATGAGGCAGCGGATCCAGGCTTGGCTCCCATGGCAGCAGCAAACACATCTGGCCTGCATCTGAGCAGTGTCCCAACCTCCCAGCCGGGGCCACTGCCGCCGCAGGATGCTAGGGAAGAGCATGCTGGGAAACTCCCGCGGGAGCCCGCATCTATATAATCAGATCTGGTGGAAATTAAAAGCTATTAGAAACAGGGCTGGATTTATCTCTATATCCAATAATACACATTGTAATGGTGAGTGTGCGGATGGGAAATTAAACCCGGCTTGGCTTCACTGTAGGTCTTAATGGTATATTAATGCACAGCTCTGGCCCTGTGATTCTCAAGCTGCTCGCTCAGGAGAGCAAGTTCCTCTGGAGACCAAGCCCTTGGGAGGGAAGTAAGGGTAGGAGCCTGCCCAGCACAGGTGGAAGGCTGTGCTTCTGCCCACATGTCTTTAAACGGCCTGATGGAATAGAGGTGACTGCGTGGAGGGAAGGAAGGGGTGCAGGAAAGGGCAGGTGTAGCTCCAGGAAAGAAGCACTTCAGGGCTGGCTCTCCTGGGAGAGCACAGCAACACCGGCTTCAGCTTCAGACCAGCTCCAGGAGCTTACGCGCCCCCCATCTCCCTTCCCTATGTGGGCAGCAGGAGGCCAGCCTGGGAACAACTTTCCAATGCACAGAGCTTGTGCAGGCCCAAGCCTTGAATTCCTTCCAAAGCCCCTCAGAGAAATCCTGAAGGCTGGTTTCTCATTCCCAGGGGCCTGGACCCACCCCTTCCTCCCAGGCACCTGCTCTCCCGGGACTGGTTGGCCACCTCAGCCTCTGCCCCGCCTCCTGCCCTTGAGCACCTGCTCCTGCTGGCCCTGTGGTTGGTGACAAAGCTGAGCCCAGCCTTGCAGAGTTGACACCACACTCCCTGAATGGGATGGAATGCAGGTTCTGGGTCCTTCCTTAACCCCAAGGCAACCTCATCATTCCATCGCCCCCAGCATGGCTGCCTTCCAACCCGCCAGCCAACACAATCAAGCGCAAACACAGTCCAGTGTGAACTTGGATAGCAGAGAATCACATGTTTATGAAAAAAATCTATAAAGAATTTGCATTATCCAAACTGAAAGCATGGCTACAGAGCCTCAAGGGCCCAATCACTGTCTCTGGCTCTCAGGCATTCCTCCAGGTTCGAGTATTGGATGTGTGTGCTTTGGGGAATCTCTCCCTCATCTAAACTGTAGCTGCAACAAGATCTGAAATGATAATGGGAAGGCAGGAGGGCTGAGCGGAGGTGGAAGTCTCCAAGGCAGAAGGAGAGGAAAGGTTACCAGTGCCCTGCAGGAGAGCACAAACCCACTAAGCATTACGCCCTTTGGGGCCACAGCCCAGTCCCCACATGAAAGACGGCACTGAAGCACCCACTTCAAGTAAAGCCCCTCTCTCCCAACTCACTGACTCCAGCACAGTGCCCGGGTCAAGTTCACCTCACCCCTTCTCTGCTCTCTGAGCTGGGCTGCTCGCTCCCCACACCCTGTGCTAACTGCTATTGCAGCGCTTCTGTCCCCGCATGCCTTCCCAACTGTGCCATCGGTCACCCCTGAATGGCGGTGAGCCCCCTGCGTGTGCTGGGGTGGTTTTAGGAGCCAGGGAGTACGTACAGAGCACTCCTGTTCCCACCCTCAGGAAGCTCAGTCCCGAGGGGACACAGACCCTGTTATGTGGTGACACACATGCCCAACAGGAAGCAGCAGCACGGGCGCTCCCCACACCGCCAGTCATGTCAGAGCAAGGCCATCTTCCACCCTTCTTGCAGACTCCCTATACTCCATGTAAATGCTTCTTCTTCTTAAGTAGTTAATCCTCCTCATCATTGCAGATGGTTGGGGAAACTGAGGCTCTGGGGTGGTAAGTGACTGGCCCAGCTGGTAAGCAGTGGAGTGAGTGTCAAGCCCAGGCAGTCGGATCCTAAATTCTAGACGCTTGTGAATCACTGCATTCGACTTGGTTCCAAAAAGCCTTCTCGAAAAGGCAACATGGATGTTTCTCCCCTCGGGACCCCTTTCTCTCCGTCCCGCAGCACATAAGCCTTCACGGTGCCGCCCTCCCGGACACACCTGTTCAGGTTGGGGAGAGGGCAGCTCCCTGTGCAGGTGGAAGGGGGGCAGCTCCCTGTGCAGGTGGAAGGGGGGCAGCTCCCTGTGCAGGTGGAAGGGGGGCAGCTCCCTGTGCAGGTGGAAGGGGGGCAGCTTCCTGTGCAGGTGGAAGGGGGGCAGCTCCCTGTGCAGGTGGAAGGGGGGCAGCTCCCTGTGCAGGTGGGAGGGGGGCAGCTCCTTGTGCAGGTGGGAGGGGGGCAGCTCCTTGTGCATTAAGTACACAGGCTGGGAAGACAGGCCATGGTCTGCCCTGCCCCTCCACTAGCTGTGTGACCCAGAAGTTACTTTACTTCTTTAAGCCTCAGCTTCCTCTCCCGTAAAGGAGAGGGTGAAGGTACACGTATGGGTATTTTATACCGATAAAATGAGATATTACATGAACTTCCTCAGCCCAGTGCCTGGCGTATAGGAAGCACTCAAAATTCCTTTTGCTTTTTTTTTCTCCTCCTCCTCCTCCTTTTCTCTGTCTTCTTCTTATTTTAATGAATATAACTTAGTCCAAAAAGCGTGTGTGTAGGACTTTGAATCACCTTCCATCTGCCTGGTGCACAGTCAGGACATGCAGTCCCCATCACTGTTGGGGCTTTGTCCAGAGAGGTGGCAGATTCAGGTCTCTCTGGGCTCAGCAGCCCATGGTCCCTGCAGCATCACCCCTGGGGGCCATGCACCTCATGCCTCATTGGGGCACATGAGTCCCGGCCTCTTCGTCCCAGACCCTGTGGAGCTGCATGTGGCCACCTGGTGGGGCCCAGCCACTTCTCCAGCACCATCCGGGTCTCTGGGGTGCCCGCGCCCCTGTGTGCTGCCCACATAGGCTCTCGCCCCAGCCCGAGTGTGCACCCTGCCTCTCCCGCTCACTATGGTTTCACATTCAGGGGAGGGGGAGCAGCTGCGTAAGCAGCTTCGGACTCCTGCCCACCACCAGTTCTGGGGGCAGAAGACAAGACAACCTGGCCATCTGCTCGCGAATGAGAGGAGGAAGATGTCCCAAGAGCAAAACACACATCAATGTCTCACAAAAGGGTGCTGCCTCGTTAGCTGCGAACACGCCCAGGCACCCATCTTCTCCCAGCTGGGCCCTGGGACCACCCAGAGCCTCACCCCTGCCAGGCTGGGCTCCCCTCGAGGGGAGGGTCCCGACAGGGGCCAGAGCACCGGGCTGTTCAATGGCCTCCCACAGGGCCCAGTGTGCTGGGACTGGGAAGCCCCACTTCCAAGACTGCATGCACAGAAGCCTGTCCTCCCCAATTAACCCGGACACCTGAGCAGCAGAATCACCTCGTGTGACTAGTGATGGGACGGCAACGCTGAAGGACATTCTACAGAATGGAAGCCAGGCCTCTGTCCTGGGCCATGGGGAGCGGGGAGGTGGGACGAGGGGACACGGTGTGTAATGAGGCCTGGAGGTATTCTGAAGACTGGAGTCCTCTCTTGGGGTCTGTTTTCCTGCTGAAGGGAAACCCTGACCAGGAAAAGGAGCTGATGCTGAAGGCTGCCAGCAGCCTGACAGGTGAGCCTGCCTCCTGGCATTCACCTCCCTCCCAGGGCCAGGCGGGGGTTGGGAGTGGCCGTTGGGAGGGAATAGCTGGGATTCTGAGGGGTCTCAGCTGCCTCATGAAAGAAGCCCCAGACGGCCCTGCAGAAATGCAAGGATGAGGGCCACATGCCAGCCTCTACGCTCCTCTCCCACAGCCTCTACAAACAAGTCTTCCAGCCTCGACTCCCATCCTGAAGAGCAAGGGCAAGAAAAGACCAGAGTCAGGGGTCAGCACCCCCCACACCTGGCGGAGACTGCTGGCACACGGCTGTGCACCTCCCACACCGAGGGCACCGAGCGGGGAGCGAAGACACTTTGCCGAAGCATCACCAAAACAACAGCAAATTGCTCCCCAGAAGCAGCCTCAAGACCTTGGCAAGCCCACACAGCACCCCTGCGACATCCCCCCCGCCCCCCCCCCCTCACACACACACACCGGCCTTGGCCCGAGCGCAGTCTTCCTACCTGGGACGATGGAGACCGTGTCCTTCTCCCAGGACACCACGCTGACGTGCTCCTGCACGGAGGAGGGGATGAGGCACTTGAAGACGGCCATGCTTCCACGCATGCACCGCTGATCCTCCACCCGGACGGTGTAGGGTTCCCTGAACACTGCAGAGAGATGGCCGAGGCCTGTGTCGTGGCCCACTGGACACGGGGCCCAGAGACGCCCTCAACTCCCTCAGTACCCCAGCCTCCTCCACCTCTTCCCACCCTCCCACTTACCCGGCCCAGGAGTCTTTGCCAGGATTTTTAAAAAATATATTTTAATTGATTTCAGAGAGGAAGAGAGGGAGAGGCAGAGAGAGAGAGGAACATCAATGAGAATTATTGATCAGCTTCCTCCTGCATGACCCCCACTGGGGATGGAGACTACAACCCGGGCATGTGCCCTGACAGAGAATCAAACCGTGACCTCGGGGTTCATAGGTTGATGCTCAACCACTGAGCCACACAGCCGAGCCCTGCCAGGATCTGACCCCTGCCTGTGCGGCTCCTTCTTTAGCAAGCCTCCCCCACAGCCCCGGCAGCCCACTCTGCCTCTGAAACACCAGCCTTCCTTCATGAGGTCCATAAATCCCACACTGGCTGCCCCACGGTCAGGCAGGCCAACACATGTATTAAATGGGAAGGACGCTGAGGCACCTGGCCCTGCAGTGTGATCACATTCAACAGGGGGTGTGATGTGAGGGAATATTCTAGAATTCATCCAAGGAAGCCAAACTGGAGTTCTCACATTATCCCTTGGCCCAGGGCGGCAAGAGTTTTGGGCACGGGGGCCATTAAGTTGCCAAATGAAAATGGGTGCGTGATCCCACACCAGGTTTTTGCTGGGTGTGGGCACAGCCATGCAATGTGAGAAGCAGTCTGGGGAAGTGGAGGACGGGGCAGGCCTGGGGGCTTGCTGGCTTTCCTGGGCAGAACGGTTGTCGCTCTTTGTGTCTCTAGACCTCGCATCCAAGGCCACCTGTCCTCTCCCACCACAGCTCTTCCCAAAAACCACTCCCCAAGTTCCCTGCTTCCCTAGAAACACAGGGTGTGGAGACACAGGTGGGTGTCTCCACGCTCCTCCGAAGCGCAGCCTTGTTCTCTCACCTCCTAACACTGCCGGCACCTGAGCCCGCCTCCGGCCTCAGAACCCTTCCTCCCAGCGTGCCGGGTTCCGGCTGGTTCTGGGGTTGTAACCTGTAGCCACTCCATGTGTCAGGCCCATGTGGACAGGCCCAGGTCAGTCCTCCTCCTTGTCCTCCTCCACTCGGCCCCTCCTGGGGGCTCGCTCCATCCTCGACCCCTTCTCTGCCAAGGGGTATCCAAAGCCACACTGCTTCCAACCTTGTCCTCAGCAAGCACCTGGGAGGTGCCCTCCTGCCCTCCCTGCCTGGCTGTCAGGGGGACATCTGGACCCAGTAACGCCCCCCAACCCCGGCCCCAGGTTCATCAAGAGCCTCTTAATTGCTGTGTTTCCTGTCGGGCCGCCCTGCCGCCCTGCTGAGGGCTCTGTTCCGTCCCAGCTCTGGTATGTGGGCTGACGGGAAGAGACAGAGTTGAGTGGGAGGGGAGGGGTGAAGGCAGGCGCTGCCGCTGGATCTTCCTGGGTTTGGGCACAGCACTGTAGGTGTGGGGCACACACGGAGGACACTGAGGGAAGATGACCCTGGAGGGAAGCAGAGGGGAGGAGAAGAGGGTGGGGTTGGGGTACACTCCCGGTATGGGCCGAAGGACCAGCAGAGGCCGGTGGTTAGGGTGTCAGACAGGGGGGCACTGCTTCCTACTCTGTAAAAGGAAATAATAATAACAGTAATGACAGTAATAGTAATGCAGTGGGTAGAAGGCCTGGCACCTGCAGGCAGGGCCACGGGGCTGGGCCTCATTACGGTGCCATCTCTGTGAGCACTGGTGCGCTCTGGGCAGCTGACGGGCCGCTCTCGGTCCCTCATTGGCTGGAAACACTCTATAGGGTCATTGTGAGAATTGCACCCAAACCCAATGAAGGGTCTGTGCCAGGTCATGTGACCTCGCTTCCTCTTGGCCCCGGGGAGGCCGGCACCAGGCTGCAGCCCAGATGAATGCTCCCTCCTGGCTGCCCCCCTGCATTTCAGGGAACAAAAGAAGGGCTGCTCCTGAAAGGCAATCCCATGGGAGCCCACAAGTGAGGCTCTGAGCGTGGCCCTGGGTTATGAGGTCACTCCCTGCCCCCAGCGAAATAGGAAGAAGGTCAGCTATTTAATGAAGTCTCACCCTTCTCTCCTTCCCCACACACCTGGGCCCAGCAATTTGGAACCTGTACTTGCGACAAGCACTCCTGAGCCCGGACGCCCCGGCGTCAGAGACCTCGCACCAGACTCTCTCCTGTGCGGAGGGACGGTGCTCAAGGCCAAGACCCCTGCAGGGGGCTCCAAGGCCACCTGGCCTCTCCCACCACAGCTCTTCCCAAAACCACTCCCCGAGTTCCCTGCTTCCTTCCTGTGGAGGCGCCCTCACAGCTGAGGCTGGCGTCCGGCGGACAGGGCCATCCTTGCCACGCAGCTGCCCGGGGCCATGCCAGGCTGCAGACCCGCCTCCGAGAAACGAGACTTTCTGTCTTCAGAGCAGCCACCTGAGGAGCTCTCCCTGCCCTGCCCTCTTACTGTTTCTAAAGGCCAAACTCGGTCACTGCAAACAGTTTCCATCGTGAATGTGACCTGAATGGCTGTTCCAGTGAGAAACACTGGCCTCGCACGGCCATCACCAGGGCCGGTGAAGGGCAGTGTGGGGAGCAGGAGACCGCAGCGATGAGATGCATGGCTGCCCCACACAGCAGCAGGGGTGAATCCCACAAACAGAATGGTGAGCAAACGGCTCAAGAGAACATGGACTGTGGTACTCCAGTCTTATAAAGTACAGACACCGGCAATATCAACATGGCAGGAGTCAGGACAGTGGCTTCTCCCGGGGCCTGGAGATGGGAAATGCATAGGGGGCTTCCGCGTGACTGACTGCATGAACTGAGCTGGGTATCAGTTAGACTTTGGGAAATGCATCAACCTGCATGCGCATAATAGATGCACTTCTCTTTATATATCTACTAGTGGCCCGGTGCATGAGATTTACGCACAGGGGATGGGGGTGGGGGGAGATATCCTTTAGCTCAGCCTGCACCCTCTCCAATCTGGGACCCCTCGAGAGATGTCTGACTGCTCGTTTAGGCCCGATCCTACCGGGATCGGGCCTAAACAGGCTGTCAGACATCCTTCTCACAATCCAAACTGCTGGCTCCAAACTGCTCGCCTGCCTGCCTCTCTTATTGCCCCTAACTGCTTCTGACTGCCAGCCTGATCATCCACTAACCACTACCCTGCCAGCCTAATTAATGTCTAACTGCTCCCCTGCCAGCCTGTTTGTCCCCAACTTCCCTCCTCTGCTGGCCTGGTCACCCCTAACTGCCCTCCCCTGCAGGCTTGATCGCCCCCCAACTGCCCTTTCTTGCAGGCCTGGTCCCTCCCAACTGCCATCCTCTGCTGGCCTGATCACCCACAACTGCCCTCTCTTGCAGGCCTGGAACCTTCAACAACGCTCCCCTGCTGACCATCTTGTGGTGGCCATCTTGTGTCCACATGGGGGCAGGATATTTGACCACATGGAGGCAGCCCTCTTGTGTGTTGGAGTGATTGTCAATCTGCAAATTACTCTTCTATTAGATAGGATAGAGGCCTGTGTGCATGGGTTGGGGCCAGCTGGTTTACCCTGAAGAGTGTCCCAGATCAGGGTGAGGGTTCCCTTGGGGTGAGGGGCAGCCTGGGCGAGGGGCCTGTGGAGTTTGGAGGCCGGCCACGTCCCCCAGCAACACAAGCGGAGGCCCTGGGATCTGGGATTAATCTATGTCTACAATTGAAACTTTGTAGTCTGGAGCGGAGCCAAGCCTTCTGCTCGCTCCTGGGTGGCAGCCATTTCTGTTTGAAACATTGTAGCCTAGAGTGGAGGCCTAGGCCAGCAACAGCAGACTGAAAGCTTGGCTTCCTCCATTGCCAGGGAAACCCAAGCCTCTGTTCTCTCCAGCTCAGTGACTGTGGCCATTTCTGTATCTTTTATAATTGAAGCTTTGTAACATTGAGTGGAGGCCTAGGCAGGCGGAAAGCTCGGCTTCCTCTGTTGCCGGGAAGACCCAAGCCTTCCTCCTGCTCTCTGTGGTGGCAGCCTTCTTGGTTGGGGTTTATTTGCATAATTTGCTCCTGATTGGCTGGTGAGTGTGGCTGTGGGCGTGGCTTGTGGGTGTGGCGAAGGTACCATCAAATTTGCATATTACTCTTTTATTAGATAGGATAATAATGAAAGTGTAATATGCTAATTAGACAGGACAGCCGGATGACCTTCTGGATGAAGCTGCGGTGACAGGAGCTGAGGCAGAGGTGGTTAGGGGCAATAAGACAGGCAGGGCGAATGGTTAGGGGTGATGAGGCAGGCAGGAGGAGTGATTAGGGGTGATCAGGCAGTCAAGCGGTTAGGAACCAGCGGTCCTGGATTGTGAGAGGGATGTCCTACTGCCAATTTAGGCCCAATCCTACCTAAACCAGCAGTTGGACATCCCCCGACGGGTTCCAGATTGAGAGAGGGTACAGGCTGGGCTGAGGGACCCCCCCCCCCCATGCATGAATTTCACCCACTGGGCCTCTAGTTGTTTCAATAAAGTTTTTATTTCTAATTTAAGAAGGAAGGAAAGAGCTCATTGGATGTTTTCCATGAGTCAAGCACCAATAGGAGCACTGCCTGTAGATGTCTGCTATCTCACAGTGATCACAGGCAGTGAGAAGCAGGGCAGAGACTGGTGAACCCTTTGTAGGTGAGGAAACTGAGACTCAGAAAGGGGTGCTCTCACCTGGCCGAATGGCTCAGGAGCTGAATGTCGCCCTAGGAACCAGGTGGTCACAGTTCAATTCCCGGTCAGGGCCCAGGGCTCCATCCCCAGGGTTGGGTGTGCAGGAGGCAGCCAATCTATGATTCTCTCCCATCATGGATGTTTCTATCTTTCTTTCCCTCTCCCTTCCACTCTGAAATCAACACAAATATTAAAAACAAATAGCAAGGAGTGTCCTCAGCCTAAGGACCTACAGTGGTGGCAGAGAGCTAAGATCCCAAAGAACAGAACTTTCCTTGAGGGACTGACTTTTGCCAACCCCTCCCCTGTAATGTGTCTTCAGAATGATGGGTGCTGCCTGCGCCCATCTCGGGCCCCCAGGCTGCGCTCCCTGCAGCGGGGCAGGCCGGCCTCACCTGCTTTGACGCGGATGTTGGGGCTGCGGATCTTGCCTGCTGCGTTCTCCGCGGTGCAGAAGTAGTCATTGTCGTGGATGAAGCTGTTGAAGGCGGAGGGGGAGAAGGGGTAGAGCTGTAGTGTCCCGTTGGCGTGCACGTGCCGGATGTGGGGCACGTCGTAGATGTCGTCCCCCGTGGCCAGGTACCATCGAAGGGCTGCGCTGGGGGATCCCGCAGCCGGGCAGGGCACCACGACCCCCACGGAGCTGGAGAAGGTCACCTGCTGCAAGGAGTCATTCACAAAGTAGAGGCTGGTGCCAGCATCCTCCGGGTGGGCTGAGGGGCGAGGGAGAGGCTCGGTTAGTGGGATTGGTAAGACCCTCACGGCCAGAGGCAGTGAGCCCACACTCAGGACTCCCAAGCACCTCATTGCACAAGCGCTTACTGAGCACCGACTGTGTCCCGGCACCGGCAACGGTGAGCCAGAGGCAGGCCACCCTGCAGCGGCTCCGGCCTTGCACAGGGAGGTTAAAACATCACACGGCGAGAGGAGCACCACTCTGCTACACTGAAGGGTCGGAAGCCTTTGTTTAGACGATAAATATTTATTGAGCAGCTGCTATACACAGGCGGTTCACAACCATCACCTCCGTTCCATCCTGCGGGGAGGAGGTACCGCTTCTCCTCATCATTGTCTTTCATAGGCTGAGACGAGGTAGGCGACTTGCCCGAGATAAGCCCCAGAGCAGACATGTGGCTCCATTGCTCCCAAACAGGGACTCGGTGCACTTTGTGGCCACCACAGCCGAGAGGTAGAAGGTGTAAGACCGTGTTCTGCAAGGCATGGCTGAAGGCGTGGAGATGCTCACCTGGAAGATGGAGACCTCAGGAGACCCTGAGAGCTGCCTTGACCTCTGGAGGCCAGTTTGGAAAGGCACAGCCCACAGCGGAAGAACAACAGGTATTGGGAACGGATGCATTTGAGTGTGAGAGCAGGAGCCCGCCCCACTTCTCAGCCTGCCCCTGCAATGGCGGCCTGTGGAGTGCCCTTCCCGTCTGGTCGGCATTTCCTCAGCCTAAACGTGGGAAGAATGGACCAGGCTGCAGACCCCATTCCCCCGGCAGGTGGCCCCTGCAAAACATTATCACATGGAGAGCGTGCTCCCTGGCAGCTGCTGCCGCAGCGGGGCCACGGGACAGGGAGGGCAGGGTCTGCAGCGTGCATCTCAGCTCAGGATCTCAGCGTTCCTGCCCAAACGGGAGCAGCCCTGAGTGAGGGAAGTAGGGCCCTGTCTCCCCATGGAGAGGCCTGCCCCTTTAAGAAGGACTACCTCTGACCAGGAGAAGGAGAGAGTTTGGTCTCAGGTCTGCTGCTGGAAGCCACGCCCTCTCCACCAGGAAGGGGAACCTCTGAGCAGGAGAACCTCTTGCCCTCAACTTCCACAACTTTACGGCAGGGGAAGGGCCTGCGTTAATATTCTTGGCTTACCTCTGAGCAGGGTCTCCAGGGAAAACGCACCGGACAGTGCGCTGAGGGGGGCCACTGAGCTTCATTAGTCAGAGCGACTCACATCATCTCAAAAGGAGCCACGCGGAGCCATGGGCAGCAGCGCTGGACACACGTCCATCCTCTACTGCAGCTGAGGCATGGGGCGACCTCTTACAGCAAGAGCATCGGCTGCCCTGCTGGGCACTGCTCGCTGAGTGCCCAGAGGCTCCAGGAGTGGCAGCATCCCTCCTCCTCCTTCTCTTCCTCATCCTCCTTTTCTTCCTCCTCCTCCTCCTCCTCCTCCCACCGCCTCCTGGGACAGTCCTGCTGCTGGTAGTTGAGCAAGTCTGCTCTGGGGAAGAGGAGGTTGGCCACCAGGAGACCCCAAGAAGCTCAGATGTGCCCACTCGCAGTGGCTGGAATATTCCCCAAGGTCACCCAATCACCATTTCACAGGTGGACAAACTGAGGTGTAGGAAAGCTTTTCTCAGGATCCACCTTTGCTAGGTTCCCTTCTCCGAGCCTGCTCACCCCCTGCTCACCTCCTGCTGAGATTTAGTCAACAAATCATTGTTGGGCATCTTCAACACGCCAGGCACGTTGTTCGCACATTTCCTACGGGACCTCTCTTAGTCTCTCCACTACCTTACCAGTTAGCATTATACTCATCCCTGTTTAAAGCTGAGGAGACTAAGGTACTGAGAGATCAAAGCCACTCACCCAAGACCACACAACCGGTGAGTGAGGGCTCTGAGGGGTGGACGCAGGCCAGCTGGGCCCAGAGTCCAATTTCTAATCATGAGATTACTTTAGCACCGTCACAATACACAGAGGACTTCCTCCTCCTCAAGCACCACCTGGCCGCCTGCTTCCATAGCCAACCATCCAGGAACAGAATTAATACAACTATACACACACACACCCTTCCTGGGGGGCGGGGGGCGTAAGACTGGCACTTCAGACAGTGTCCAGCCTGTGGGGACAGGGGACCTCACTCTAGGGTCCTGCTGCTTCCTGAGACAACCTAGCCAATCAGACCCCTCACCACAGCAGCTTTGTGGATGCTGGGAGCTGCACCCATCAAGGCCCAGAAATACTGCACGGTGCCTGACAAGTGGGCTTGGGGGGTTCGTGAGAACTCCGGAACTGACTCCGGGCAGTGAGAAAGTATGAAAGGAGGAGGAGGATGTCTCCCGGGAATGATTTCATGTCTGCAGAGCTTCCTAGGCGAAACTACTATTCTTTTTCTAAAAGTATTTTATTCTTTTTAAAAAATCTTTTTGTTGTTATTGTTGCTAATCCTCACCCAAGCACATTTTCCTATTGATTTTAAGAGAGAGTGCGAGGGAGAGTAAGAGACAGAGAGAAACACTGATGTGAGAGAGACACATCAATTGGTTGCCTCTCACACAAGCCCCAACCAGGGCCAGGGAGGCCTGCAACCAAGTACGTGCCCTTGACCAGAATCAAACCAGGAACACTTCCGTCTGCAGGCCGACGCTCTATCCACTGAGCCAAACTGGCCAGGGTGCGATGCTACTATCCTATTTCCATTTTAGAATGGTAAGGAGATGAAGACTCAAAGTTAACTAACTTACCCAAAGTAACACCAAGCATATGTGCCAGATCTGGGGCCGAAAACCAACGTTGCCTCCCTTTCTGAGCTGGGCACAGAGCTGACGACGAGTCAAACCACAAAATATAGACAGCACTCTCCTCCCCAACATTTCTTCCACTGGCTGACCCCTCCCCCCCCCCCCTCTCCCCCCCCCCCCCCCCCCCCCCCCCGCCACACACATTCCTAGCCTCCTTCTCTCCCACTGGACATCTGTCCCAGCCTCTCTGCCTGTGAGACAGCCCCTCCCCAGACCCCCCACCCTCCTGCAGGAGCGCCAACCTCAACGCCTGCCTCTGCCTGCACGCGGGCCTCAGGGCCTGCCACAGCCAAGGACAGGGCTCAGCAGCCACAAGTGAGAAGATCTAATTGATGGATTGACCAGGACTGTCCAGCCATCTGCCGGGCAGATAAAAGACAGATTTACAGCAAAGGAGAGCGGCCTCCTAGTTCTCCCGCACGGACGTGAGCTGCCGTCTTCTGAGCCTGGACTGGGGAGGCTCAGACAAACCATTCATTGCTGCTTGTGGCTGACGGCGTGTGGCTATCAGGAAACACCACCGTTGGGTGTAAAACAAGAGTGTTTTGCACTTACATCAGCCCCCACCACAGGCACCTGTCAGCTCAAAACGCAGAAGCCCTTTCATAAACATGAATTTAGTCTCACCTCGCCTGCTCAGAGAAAGGAGTGAGCAAATGCGCAAAAAGGAAACTGAGGCACTGATCACCTCGAATCTCGGCCACATGCCCAGATTCGTGAAGGCTGGCCCAGGACACAGTGAGTGGCTGCAGCAGCAGTCGGTATGCAGTCCCTTGCCACGGAAAGGGAGTAGCCGGGCCAAGGGCCTCACTGAGGCTGGCGTGGCCTTCACATGGGGCTTTCTCTCTTTCTCAGTCTCCTACTGGAGTCTTCTGAGCCTCAGCAGCTCAGAGAAGAGCCAGGAGTGTGTGCAGTAGCCGGAGTTGGGGCAGTCTGACAGAGCTACCTTCCCTCCTGCTCGCCTGACCATCTGTGTGACTTCAGACAGTCCCACTAGCCTCTCTGAGCCCTGGTGTCAAAGGAAGGAGGATTGCATCACCTACCTACCCCGCCCTGCCCTCCAGGACTGCCCAATAGTAAAACAGAATGTGACAGTGCTTGGTGCCATGTGATCAGGTGTGAGTCTGACGGTTGGGCTTGCTGTTCTGGTTCCAGCAACCCCCACCCAAGGGGCCAGGGGGCCTAAGGTGACTGTAAAGGATGCCGGGGCACAGCGCCCCTCTGCAGCCTGTGGAACTCCAAGCCCTTTCCCACCCCCTTCACCTCTTCCTCCCCCGAACTTCAGAGCTCTCCTCCCCTCACGCCCTTGCTAACCAGGGACCAGGAAAGACTTGGTTCCTCAGGGGTTCAGGAGCAGCAGCCATAGTTAGCAGGCCCCGGGTATGGGGAAGGCATCAGAGAGGGGAGTGGCCAGAAATGGTCCCCCATAGCCAGGGTGGTGAGCAGAGGGCTGAGCACTGATTCCACGGGAGCCTCTGGAGGGAGAGCCATTACTCAGCATCAGAGAGGAAGCTCTGGGAACCGGGCTTGAGCTGAGCCTGGACTGGGGACCGGAATGAGGCCCTCCTGGGAAAGGACCCCCTGCACAGGGGCTTGGTGACAGGTGTGGGTCTGGCATGTGAGGGAGACATGATAGAAACCTTTCAGGCAGGAACACTGGGTGGGACGGGGGAGGAGAGGCAGAATCAGCGGGCTTGGCCCTCAGTGGTGGGCGCATGGGGAGGTTTGCAGGCTCCTCCCCGGTGCACATTGCGTGGTTGCTCAGGACAGGGTGACTGAGATTAGTCAAGTTCTTGGAGCCTGTGCCTAACTTCCTTTTGGCCACACACCCATTCTCCTGATGGCTTACTGGCCTGGCCAATGGCCCGGAGCTCTCCAAAGAAAGGAGCCTACTCTGCATTGAGCACCTACTGCGTGCATGCACCCGGGCTGCTGTGCTTCCAGAGCATGTTCTCATGTAATCCTCACACACAGGAAGGAGGTGGGCCCTGGGAGCTACATGTACAGGGGAGAGCAGAGGCTCATGGGGAGGAATTTCCCAAATCACGTAGCCAGATGGAGACAGAGCCAGCACCCAGCAAGGCCAGCCAGGCCCCCAAGTCCGGCGCTTTCTGCCACAAACTTGGGGCCTGATGAGGTTTCTCCTTCACTCTCTGAGGCCAGTCTTAATTTGGAAAACAAATCCCTGGACAAGAAATGCCTTCTTTCCCTCGCTCCCCAGCCTGCTCCTGCTTCCAGGGCCGGCTGAGTGGGCACATGCTGAGAGCGAGAGGAGGGGCAGCACATCCTGTGTGAAGAGACACTCAGATCAACAGCAGTGCTTCTCTGGTCAAAGGGGAAAGTGGGTTTTTAATAGGAAATGGAAGTCGTGGGCTTGGTTGTGATGTGACAGACGCCCAGCCTTAAGCCCAGTTAATCTCCTCGCGAGTAGCACGGAGCCCCCGATGCTGCGCCATGGAACAGGCTCCACGCCGCCACGAGATTAGCTGAGTGGAAATAGCACAGCGATATTTTTAAATCAGAAATCGCTCCGGGCATTTGGCTGCCCCAGGGTCACCCCCGAAACCTAAATACTCATTGCATCAACTCCCTCACTCTGCCCTGTGTCTGGCCACGAGGATTCCTTTGTGGAAAGAAAGAGGACACTCTTGGGCCCCCTAGGTTGGGAGGGGGCTGTCTGGCCAACCGAGGCTTCCTCCCAAGTGCACCCTGAATTATCCCTAATAATCAGAAATGACCCCTAGAGAATTGACATCACCAGGTGGCCTTGCCTGGGGAAGAGGTAGGGCCTCTGCGCTCTCCCCGTTCAGGACACTGACTCTTCTACTCATGGGGCTCCTCCCTGGGAGCCGAGCCAGCACAGTGGCCTGGGCGAGGCATCTGCCTGGGCACAGCCACAAGAGAGAGAGGGCACAGCGGGTCCTCAGGAGCAAGAAGGCAGGGGAAGTGGGCAGGACTCCCTACAGGCTGTGAGCTCCCCTCCTGCTCACCACTCCATCCCAGGGCCTAGCCCAGCAGTGGGCACTAGGCAGAATGGCTTGGAACTGAGACCCTGCAGCCAGACTCCCGATGAGTGATTCCCTGCTCTGCCATGAACAAGCAGTATGACCTGGGCCAGCACTGACCTGTGTGTGAGGTGTGACCTGGCCAGCACTGACCTGTGTGTGAGGTGTGACCAGGGCCAGCACTGACCTGTGTGTGAGGCGTGACCTGGGCCAGCACTGACCTGTGTGTGAGGCGTGACCTGGGCCAGCACTGACCTGTGTGTGAGGCGTGACCTGGGCCAGCACTGACCTGTGTGTGAGGTGTGACCTGGGCCAGCACTGACCTGTGTGTGAGGTGTGACCAGGGCCAGCACTGACCTGTGTGTGAGGTGTGACCTGCCCAGCACTGACCTGTGTGTAAGGTATGACCTGGGCCAGCACTGACCTCTGTGGGAGGCGTGACCAGGGCCAGCACTGATCTGTGTGTGAGGCGTGACCTGCCCAGCACTGACCTGTGTGTGAGGTGTGACCTGAGCCAGCACTGACCTGTGTGTGAGGTGTGACCTGCCCAGCACTGACCTGTGTGTGAGGCGTGACCTGCCCAGCACTGACCTGTGTGTGAGGTGTGACCAGGGCCAGCACTGACCTGTGTGTGAGGTGTGACCTGCCCAGCACTGACCTGTGTGTGAGGTGTGACCTGGGCCAGCACTGACCTGTGTGTGAGGTGTGACCTGGGCCAGCACTGACCTGTGTGTGAGGGGTGACCTGCCCAGCACTGACCTGTGTGTGAGGCGTGACCTGCCCAGTACTGACCTGTGTGTGAGGTGTGACCTGGGCCAGCACTGACCTGTGTGTGAGGTGTGACCTGGGCCAGCACTGACCTGTGTGTGAGGTGTGACCTGGGCCAGCACTGACCTGTGTGTGAGGGGTGACCTGCCCAGCACTGACCTGTGTGTGAGGCGTGACCTGCCCAGCACTGACCTGTGTGTGAGGTGTGACCTGGGCCAGCACTGACCTGTGTGTGAGGCCTGACCTGCCCAGCACTGACCTGTGTGTGAGGTGTGACCTGGGCCAGCACTGACCTGTGTGTGAGGCGTGACCTGGGCCAGCACTGACCTGTGTGTGAGGCGTGACCTGCCCAGCACTGACCTGTGTGTGAGGTGTGACCTGGGCCAGCACTGACCTGTGTGTGAGGTGTGACCTGGGCCAGCACTGACCTGTGTGTGAGGGGTGACCTGCCCAGCACTGACCTGTGTGTGAGGGGTAACCTGCCCAGCACTGACCTGTGTGTCAGGTGTGACCTGGGCCAGCACTGACCTGTGTGTGAGGTGTGACCTGGGCCAGCACTGACCTGTGTGTGAGGCGTGACCTGGGCCAGCACTGACCTGTGTGTGAGGCGTGACCCGGGCCAGCACTGACCTGTGTGTGAGGGGTGACCTGTCCAGCACTGACCTGTGTGTGAGGCGTGACCTGGGCCAGCACTGACCTGTGTGTGAGGCGTGACCTGCCCAGCACTGACCTGTGTGTGAGGTGTGACCTGGGCCAGCACTGACCTGTGTGTGAGGTGTGACCTGCCCAGCACTGACCTGTGTGTGAGGTGTGACCTGGGCCAGCACTGACCTGTGTGTGAGGCCTGACCTGCCCAGCACTGTCCTGTGTGTGAGGCGTGACCTGCCCAGCACTGTCCTGTGTGTGAGGCGTGACCTGCCCAGCACTGACCTGTGTGTGAGGTGTGACCTGGGCCAGCACTGACCTGTGTGTGAGGTGTGACCTGGGCCAGCACTGACCTGTGTGTGAGGCGTGACCTGCCCAGCACTGACCTGTGTGTGAGGCCTGACCTGCCCAGCACTGTCCTGTGTGTGAGGCCTGACCTGCCCAGCACTGTCCTGTGTGTGAGGCGTGACCTGCCCAGCACTGACCTGTGTGTGAGGTGTGACCTGGGACAGTACTGACCTGTGTGTGAGGGCTGACCTGGGCCAGCACTGACCTGTGTGTGAGGTGTGACCTGGGCCAGCACTGACCTGTGTGCGAGTTGTTACCTGGGCCAGCACTGACCTGTGTGTTTGGTGTGACCTGCCCAGCACTGACCTGTGTGTGAGGTGTGACCTGGGCCAGCACTGACCTGTGTGTGAGGCGTGACCTGCCCAGCACTGACCTGTGTGTGAGGTGTGACCTGGGCCAGCACTGACCTGTGTGTGAGGTGTGACCTGGGCCAGCACTGACCTGTGTGTGAGGTGTGACCTGCCCAGCACTGACCTGTGTGTGAGGCGTGACCTGCCCAGCACTGACCTGTGTGTGAGGTGTGACCTGCCCAGCACTGACCCGTGTGTGAGTTGTGACCTGGGCCAGCACTGTCCTGTGTGTGAGGCGTGACCTGCCCAGCACTGACCTGTGTGTGAGGTGTGACCTGGGCCAGCACTGACCTGTGTGTGAGGGGTGACCTGTCCAGCACTGACCTGTGTGTGAGGCGTGACCTGGGCCAGCACTGACCTGTGTGTGAGGCGTGACCTGGGCCAGCACTGACCTGTGTGTGAGGTGTGACCTGCCCAGCACTGACCTGTGTGTGAGGTGTGACCCGGGCCAGCACTGACCTGTGTGTGAGGGGTGACCTGTCGAGCACTGACCTGTGTGTGAGGTGTGACCTGGGCCAGCACTGACCTGTGTGTGAGGTGTGACCTGCCCAGCACTGACCTGTGTGTGAGGTGTCACCTGGGCCAGCACTGACCTGTGTGTGAGGCCTGACCTGCCCAGCACTGTCCTGTGTGTGAGGCCTGACCTGCCCAGCACTGTCCTGTGTGTGAGGCGTGACCTGCCCAGCACTGTCCTGTGTGTGAGGCGTGACCTGCCCAGCACTGACCTGTGTGTGAGGTGTGACCTGGGCCAGCACTGACCTGTGTGTGAGGTGTGACCTGGGCCAGCACTGACCTGTGTGTGAGGCGTGACCTGTCCAGCACTGACCTGTGTGTGAGGCCTGACCTGCCCAGCACTGTCCTGTGTGTGAGGCCTGACCTGCCCAGCACTGACCTGTGTGTGAGGTGTGACCTGGGCCAGCACTGACCTGTGTGTGAGGTGTGACCCGGGAGAGCACTGACCTGTGTGTGAGGCGTGACCTGTCCAGCACTGACCTGTGTGTGAGGCCTGACCTGCCCAGCACTGTCCTGTGTGTGAGGCCTGACCTGCCCAGCACTGTCCTGTGTGTGAGGCGTGACCTGCCCAGCACTGACCAGTGTGTGAGGTGTGACCTGGGCCAGTACTGACCTGTGTGTGAGGGCTGACCTGGGCCAGCACTGACCTGTGTGTGAGGTGTGACCTGGGCCAGCACTGACCTGTGTGCGAGTTGTTACCTGGGCCAGCACTGACCTGTGTGTTTGGTGTGACCTGCCCAGCACTGACCTGTGTGTGAGGTGTGACCTGGGCCAGCACTGACCTGTGTGTGAGGCGTGACCTGCCCAGCACTGACCTGTGTGTGAGGTGTGACCTGGGCCAGCACTGACCTGTGTGTGAGGGGTGACCTGGGCCAGCACTGACCTGTGTGTGAGGTGTGACCTGCCCAGCACTGACCTGTGTGTGAGGCGTGACCTGCCCAGCACTGACCTGTGTGTGAGGTGTGACCTGCCCAGCACTGACCCGTGTGTAAGTTGTGACCTGGGCCAGCACTGTCCTGTGTGTGAGGCGTGACCTGCCCAGCACTGACCTGTGTGTGAGGTGTGACCTGGGCCAGCACTGACCTGTGTGTGAGGCGTGACCTGGGCCAGCACTGACCTGTGTGTGAGGTGTGACCTGCCCAGCACTGACGTGTGTGAGGTGTGACCCGGGCCAGCACTGACCTGTGTGTGAGGGGTGACCTGTCCAGCACTGACCTGTGTGTGAGGTGTGACCTGGGCCAGCACTGACCTGTGTGTGAGGCGTGACCTGGGCCAGCACTGTCCTGTGTGTGAGGTGTGACCTGGGCCAGCACTGACCTGTGTGTGAGGTATGACCTGCCCAGCACTGACCTGTGTGTGAGGTGTGACCCGGGCCAGCACTGACCTGTGTGTGAGGCGTGACCCGGGCCAGCACTGACCTGTGTGTGAGGCGTGACCTGGGCCAGCACTGACCTGTGTGTGAGGCGTGACCTGGGCCAGCACTGACCTGTGTGTGAGGTGTGACCTGGGCCAGCACTGACCTGTGTGTGAGGCGTGACCTGCCCAGCACTGACCTGTGTGTGAGGTGTGACCTGGGCCAGCACTGTCCTGTGTGTGAGGCCTGACCTGGGCCAGCACTGATCTGTGTGTGAGGTGTGACCTGCCCAGCACTGACCTGTGTGTGAGGTGTGACCTGGGCCAGCACTGACCCGTGTGTGAGGTGTGACCTGGGCCAGCACTGACCTGTGTGTGAGGCGTGACCTGCCCAGCACTGACCTGTGTGTGAGGCGTGACCTGGGCCAGCACTGATCTGTGTGTGAGGTGTGACCTGGGCCAGCACTGTCCTGTGTGTGAGGCCTGACCTGGGCCAGCACTGATCTGTGTGTGAGGTGTGACCTGGGCCAGCACTGACCTGTGGGAGGCCTACTGGGCCAGCTTGTCTGTGTGTGAGGTGTGACCTGGGCCAGCACTGACCTGTGTGTGAGGTGTGACCTGGCCAGCACTGATCTGTGTGTGAGTGTGACCTGCCCAGCACTGACCTGTGTGTGAGGTGTGACCTGGCCAGCACTGACCTGTGTGTGAGGTGTGACCTGGCCAGCACTGACCTGTGTGTGAGGTGTGACCTGGCCAGCACTGACCTGTGTGTGAGGTGTGACCTGGGCCAGCACTGTCCTGTGTGTGAGTGCTGACCTGGGCCAGCACTGACCTGTGTGTGAGGTGTGACCTGGGCCAGCACTGACCTGTGTGTGAGGTGTGACCTGGCCAGCACTGACCTGTGTGTGAGGCGTGACCTGGCCAGCACTGACCTGTGTGTGAGGTGTGACCTGGGCCAGCACTGACCTGTGTGTGAGGTGTGACCTGGCCCAGCACTGACCTGTGTGTGAGGTGTGACCTGGGCCAGCACTGACCTGTGTGTGAGGTGCTGACCTGGCCAGCACTGACCTGTGTGTGAGGTGTGACCTGCCCAGCACTGACCTGTGTGGTGACCTGGGCCAGCACTGACCTGTGTGTGAGGCTGTGACCTGGGCCAGCACTGACCTGTGTGTGAGGCGTGACCTGGGCCAGCACTGACTGTGTGTGAGGTGTGACCTGGGCCAGCACTGACCTGTGTGGAGGTGTGACCTGGCCAGCACTGACCTGTGTGTGAGGCGTGACCTGGGCCAGCACTGACCTGTGTGTGAGGTGTGACCTGGGCCAGCACTGACCTGTGTGTGAGGCGTGACTGCCCTGCACTGCGTGACCTGACCAGCACTGACCTGTGTGTGAGGTGTGACCTGGCCAGCACTGACCTGTTCTGTGAGGGGTGACCTGTCCAACACTGACCTGTGTGTGAGGCGTGACCCGGGCCAGCACTGACCTGTGTGTGAGGTGTGACCTGGGCCAGCACTGACCTGTGTGTGAGGCCTGACCTGGGCCAGCACTGACCTGTGTGTATGGTTTGACCTGCCCAGCACTGACCCGTGTGTGAGGTGTGACCTGGGCCAGCACTGACCTGTGTGTGTGTGGTGTGACCTGGGCCAGCACTGACCTGTGTGTGTGGTGTGACCTGGGCCAGCACTGTCCTGTGTTTGTGGTGTGACCTGCCCAGCACTGACCTGTGTGTGAGGTGTGACCTTGGCCAGCACTGACCTGTGTGTGTGGTGTGACCTGGGCCAGCACTGACCTGTGTGTGTGGTGTGACCTGGGCCAGCACTGTCCTGTGTTTGTGGTGTGACCTGCCCAGCACTGACCTGTGTGTGAGGGGTGACCTGCCCAGCACTGACCTGTGTGTGAGGCGTGACCTGCCCAGCACTGTCCTGTGTGTGAGGTGTGACCTGGGCCAGCACTGACCTGTGGGTGTGACCTGGGCCCAGCACTGTCCTGTGTGTGAGGCCTGACCTGGGCCAGCACTGACCTGTGTGTGAGGTGTTGACCTGGGCCAGCACTGACCTGTGTGTGAGGGTGACCTGCCCAGCACTGACCTGTGTGTGAGGCGTGTGACCTGTCCAGCACTGACCTGTGTGTGAGGTGTGACCTGGGCCACACTGACCTGTGTGTGAGGGCGTGACCTGCCCAGCACTGACCTGTGTGTGGTGTGAGGTGTGACCTGGGCCAGCACTGACCTGTGTGTGAGGCCTGACCTGCCCAGTACTGACCTTTGTGTGAGGCGTGACCTGGGCCAGCATTGACCTGTGTGCGAGGTGTGACCTGGGCCAGCACTGACCTGTGTGTGAGGGGTGACCTGGGCCAGCACTGACCTCTGTGTGAGGTGTGACCTGGGCCAGCACTGACCTGTGTGTGAGGGGTGACCTGGGCCAGCACTGACCTGTGTGTGAGGCGTGACCTGCCCAGCACTGACCTGTGTGTGAGGTGAGACCTGGGCCAGCACTGACCTCTGTGTGAGGTGTGACCTGGGCCAGCACTGACCTGTGTGTGAGGGGTGACCTGGGCCAGCACTGACCTGTGTGTGAGGTGTGACCTGGGCCAGCACTGACCTGTGTGTGAGGTGTGACCTGGGCCAGCACTGACCTGTGTGCGAGGTGTGACCTGCTCTGCACTGACCTGTGTGTGAGGTGTGACCTGCCCAGCACTCACCTGTGTGTGAGGCGTGACCTGCCCAGCACTGACCCGTGTGTGAGGCGTGACCTGCCCAGCACTGACCTCTGTGTGAGGTGTGACCTGGCCAGCACTGACCTGTGTGTGAGGTGTGACCTGGGCCAGCACTGTCCTGTGTGTGAGGCGTGACCTGGGCCAGCACTGACCTCTGTGTGATGCGTGACCTGCCCAGCACTGACCTGTGTGTATGGTGTGACCTGGGCCAGCACTGACCTCTGTGTGAGGCGTGACCTGCCCAGCACTGACCTGTGTGTGAGGCGTGACCTGCCCAGCACTGACCTGTGTGTGAGGTGTGACCTGGGCCAGCACTGACCTGTTCTTTGAGGCGTGACCTGCCCAGCACTGACCTGTGTGTGAGGCGTGACCCGGGCCAGCACTGACCTGTGTGTGAGGTGTGACCTGGGCCAGCACTGTCCTGTGTGTGAGGCCTGACCTGGGCCAGCACTGACCTGTGTGTATGGTGTGACCTGCCCAGCACTACCTGGGCAGCACTGACCGTGTGTGAGGGTGTGACCTGGGCCAGCACTGACCTGTGTGTGAGGCCTGACCTGCCCAGCACTGTCCTGTGTGTGAGGCGTGACCTGCCCAGCACTGACCTGTGTGTGAGGTGTGACCTGGGCCAGCACTGACCTGTGTGTGAGGCGTGACCTGCCCAGCACTGACCTCTGTGTCAGGTGTGACCTTGGCCAGCACCGACCTGTGTGTGAGGCGTGACCTGCCCAGCACTGACCTCTGTGTCAGGTGTGACCTTGGCCCGCTCTGATCTGTGCAGAGGGCTGGTGGGTGGGTGTTTTGCCGATAGTCTTGGTGAGAAAGGGCGGCCTCCTCAGTATTTTTTGCTGTTATCGGTGTTATCATTAGCACACAGGCATTATCTGTGAAAGAAATGCCCTCAACAAACATTTACCTCTCACCTACAATCATACTGATAACGACACAAGGAAAGACCAAAGCTCAGACATCACTCACGTGAGAACCGCTGCAGTTTTGTAAGGTGCGGACCCACCAGAAGGGGGGCCGTCTGCCCTTCAGGAAGCTCTTTCTGAGTCAGGTGGTCCCGTCTCCATGCAGGCCACCCTCCTCTGGGGAAAGACCCCTCTGCCATCTGGGCTCCAAGGTCACCCTCCCCCGCAGTGGGCATTCCTGTCTCGGCCTGAGGACCTTCTCGCCGCAGTGACTTCACCTCTGAGCGAGGCCATGCGGGGACAAAGTGTGGTGCTGGGCCCTCCCGGCCCGGCCGCCGTGCGGACCTGTGAGGCTCCCGGTTCCCGGCGAGGCTGATCTCCACACAAACTTCCGCCCCATGCAGGCGGGCAAAAGGAGGTTTATAGTGTGAGCCCACAAACCAGTTTGCTCTGGTCTGATTTATTAATTATTGTATGTTTTCCATATGAACAACTGGAAACCTACCTCTGGCATATTGTTTATCTTCACTCTGACTGTTCTCATCCCACAGCTGGAAAAAACTGGCCCAGCAGAGCCCAGCTCAACCCCTGCATCCATCCAAACCCAGTGAGCGGGTCCCGCGGCAGCATCCGGAAGCCCTCCTGTGTGTGCATCTTGGAGACAGACAGAGTCCAGGCACCTGGCAGGAGGAGGCAATCTCCCCAGGCAGCACCAGAGCACTGCAGGCGGCCAAAGCTGGTCCTTCCCCTGGGACGAGACGGAGCAGCGGGACGGAGTCCGGTGCCTTTGGTCCAAGCTCCCCCACGCCGGGTGCACCTGTTTCACCATCCTCACCAAGCCTGTGCCCACTGTGTCTTTGCAGCACATGGCTTTTGCCAGGCACCATGCAGTCCCTTTACTTGCATTACAGTGCCTTAGACTTGACACCAACCCCCGGAATGTGGCTGCCACACGAGGCCACGGTTACAATGAGAGAGCAGAACCTGTGGCCCCAGATCCCTTTCTGTAGCTGTGCCTCTCAAGGAGCCAGCATCCCAGATGTGTCCTGTCTCCAGGCTGTGAACATACCACAGGGGGTCTCTGATGAAGGACAGCAATTTGGGGTATAAGAGTCCTGATTTATTTGGGACTGTCCCAGACATCTAACACTTTATCCCCAGTATGTCCTCTCCACAATGAAATGCTGGCAGCTCCTTACTCCAGGCACCAAGATACCAAAATGCCACCCACCTTCATTTCCAAACGCCCCGCGGGAGGCTGTCCTACCCCATTGAGAAGCATGGCCAGCGTCCAAATACCCACCTCTGTCCATCAGAAACATGATTGTTCTTTGTTTTTCTTTTTTTGCTTAATCCTCACTCATTGATTTTTAGAGAGAGTGGAAGAGAGAGGGAGAGACAGAGAGAAACATTGATGTGAGAGAAATACATTGATTGGTTGCCTCTCGCATGGACCCAGGCCTGGGAGAACCCTGCAACCATGGCAAGTGACCTGACCGGAATCAAACCCAGGACACTTTGGTCTGCAGGTCTATCCACTGAGCCAAACTGGCCAGGGCTCTTTTTTCCCCATTTTTTAAAGATTCTTAGCACAAACAGTTCCTGTAACCAGCAGCCAGGAACCTACAGGACCTGGTAAAGATCAACTATCCTTCAGGCTAATGGCCCTGCACCACTGGCTCCAGGAGAAATTACGAGCCAACAGCTGACAGTGAACAGACTCTAACCTCCAGCCACTTCCCAGCAGGGCCTTGTGGCCGGAGGGCCTCTCAGGGAGCTGGCCAGACAGAACAGTTGTCCAGAGACCCCTTGATTTAGACTGCTAATGCTTGAGAGACTTAAAAGATTATTTTGTCCAATCCCCCCCATTTCCTGATGGAGAGTGAGGCCTAGAGTGGGGGATAGACCCACCCAGGGCTCTCTGGTCCCCGCTTCCCAAGGCTGGGTTCTCTGTGGAGCATCACCCTCAGGGAAGGGCTCTGGGGCCTGTGGAGAAGCCTGCATCTGGGTCATGGAGCATAGTGGAGTCATCCAGGGACCCCAAGAGCGTGGGCTGTCAAGGGTGTTCTCTATGCACAGTAACCCAGTGAAACTCCTCTCAGAAGGAGAGACAGAGAAAGCCACCCTGCTACAGGTATGGGGCTCACACATGTGGCCCATTTACATCGGCTTTTGGCGTCAAAGCCAGACAGTTCTTATTCTGTCCAATCCTGATAGAGATTTAGCAACTAATCCCAGCTTTCCTTCTACAGGTGTGTGTGTGTGTGTGTGTGTGTGTGTGTGTGTGTGTGAGAGAGAGAGAGAGAGAGCCTTGTCCTGCCTGGTGTCCTGGCTGGGATAGACCCACTTTCTATTTGGGGCCTCCACTTGCCACAGCAGCACCTCAAGAATGGAGATGCAGTGTGGAGAGAAAATGCCATCATGAGGGAGCATGGGTGCCTGGAATAGAGGCCCAGGAGGCAGCACATGTGCCCATGAGCTGTTCACGGTTTGCACAGGGCAGAGGCTTCCCCTAGAGCCACGTGGCCTAGAGGGCAGAAGAGGACAAGTGAGCAGAGGCACGGGCCTGGACCAGGGCGGCCAATTCCACGGGTGACTGTCATAGTTGAATTGTATGACAGAGCAAGCGCCTGGGAGGGAAGGCGTTTCCTGGGGCGGGAGTGGTGGGGCCAAGGGAGACTCACTGCTGGTGGGAAGCTGCGGGGAAACGGGCAACTGACTGGGGTCGCCTTCTACCTGGGAGACTTGCCTACACAGTCAGCCAGAGGCTAAGCCTCTGCTTCTCCCCGAGAGCAGGCCTCCGCCCTCCCCAGCAGCCATGTGTGCGGGACCCTGACTCAGCAGGCCTCTCAGGGCCTGGTTCCAGTTGTTGCTCTCATTCAAATGAGGTCACACAAGGTAGGGCCCAGAGCTCAGGGATCTCCCCACCGACTGGGTGCCGGGCAGGGAGCCTCGCCCTCTGCAAAGGTTCCGGAGGCTGAGCGGGCCTGCCACCAGGGCCTGGGAGGGACCAGGGAGGGCTTCCACTCCCCTGGGCACAGGGCTATGGGAATCTGCCCCTCTGCTCCGAGAGCTGCCGCAGCCTGGACGCGCTTCCTCAGCTGTTCCCATGCGGATGAAAGCAAAGGCTGCAAACACTCTCTAGACGTGAGGCCCCGGAAGGGGAAGGCCGCCCCACGCAGCTGCGAGACCTTCGCTTCCCTAAGAGGAAATGACAGTAATTATACTTCCTCTTTCAGCAGAGTGTTCACAAGGCTGAAACTGATTTTCATGTGGTTTTCACATGTACACACCTTTTATATGTTACCCTGTTCGGTTTACAAAGTGTTGTCACATGATGTACCAGGGATGCCCCTCATCCTTCTCCCACACATGCAGTAAGAAGCGCTCTGTGGGACAGTCAGGACAGGGGTGATGTGCCCATTTTACAGATTAGGAGATAGAGGCACATGAACTCTTAGGTAAACTGCCTACCTTAGGGCAAGCTTTATTCCCCAGTCCCACGGACAATGCTCTTTCTCACGCACGCACTCATACACACACACTCACACACACAGTTCAATGGGCAGGCAGCTCTCATTGAACGATTGTTCTTCATTAAGATGATGATCTTGGAACCAATCAGGGGACAGACACATCATGCAGAACAAGGGCATGGGGAGATGGGGCAGGTGACTGGACGCAGATGGTGGCAGAAGAGGTACTCAAGGCTAACACTGTTCATGCTCACCCAGCCCTGGGCAAACATCTGTTTAACAGGGCACAGGGGCTGCTGTGCCCACAGCCAGCCCCACACTCAAAAACCCCATAGGTCACACCCTGCCATAGGCAACACTTGGCCTCCAGGTCAGATGTCGTGTCTCCCAGGCTGACTGGGTGGAGTCATCCAGGGAGACCCAAGGTTATGGGCTGTCAAGAATATTCTCTATACACAACTACCTAAAACCCAGGAGACTCATCCCAGCAGGAGAGACAGAGAAAGCCACCCTGCCACCCTGTGTGGCCCATTTACATCAGCTTTATGTCATCAAAGCCAGACAGTTCTTACTCTGTCCAATCCTGGTAGAGATTTAGAAACCAATCCCAGCTTTCTTTTGGCAGGTAGGAGGCTGGCCTTTGCCTTACCCCCATAGCCAAGACTAGAGCCAACCTCTGCCTCACCTTTTCTGCTATTGCCATCAGCCATGGCCAGGAAAGGGGGGTGCTGGGTTCCAGGGAGGCCCGGTGCCTCAGGGCTCAGTTCTCTCACTGAGGATGAGTCCTGCAGGCCACTCAGCTGGTGACTGCGGCGGGTGGGGAGGGGGGGAGGGAAGTCCCTACCCTGGTCACCTCTCAGTCTTTCTTATTGCTACATCTAAGCCAGTTGGCTTGGCCAGTACAACTGCTTGAGGCAGGATCTGACGGTCTGCTGGGGCTGGGGTGGGAGGGGAGGAGGGGGAGCAGTGCTGAGCAAAAGCAGAGGTCATATGTGTATTGAGCACCTACTCTGCTCTGGCTGCTTTATAAGCATTGTCCTCTTTAACCCCATTTCATAGCTGGAGAACGAGGCTTGGAGACGCCCAAGTGCCACGAGTCCCAGGAAGTACAGAGCCAGGCTGTGACGGAAGACGTGCCTGACTCAGAGTCCCACCCCAACCATGAGGCGCAAGCCTCTTAGTGCTCTCTTCACACTCCAACCTGTAACACGCTCCCGTTGGAGGACTCCCCTGCTGGCCCTCCCTCTCACAACTTCCAGCCACTCCCTAAGGCCCCCCCCCCCTTGAAACCTCTGTGGGCACTCTGGCCTTTAGCCATACCCAGAACCCCGCTGGGAGGCCTCGGAGCCCCACTTGCCCCGTGAGCTTTGCTCAGGGCCCTGGAAATGCAGACAAACCCATTCCGGAGGCCCCATCCCCAGGCAGGCATCCCAGCCCGCTCCCCTCCCCGCATGGAGCCCACCAGCCGCCCTGGTGTTCGCTCCTCCAGCAGGGCTCCCAGCCCTTCCGCCCTCCCTCTGTGACCGCAACGCCTGCCGACCTGCTGCCCCCGCCGGGTGCCTGGCAGGACCGTGTCTCCTTGGCACTGGAACAGGAAGGCCAGCTCTTCCCCGAGCCCCACAGCGGCCACGGCCTTCTCCAAGCCGGACGTCCACAGTCCAGGAGGGAAGAGAACAGTTCGCCACACACCACACTCCCGCCCAGCAGGGGCTGCTTCTGGGGAGGCCACGGCCCGAGCCCTGGGCCTTGGGCGGGTGTCGGGTGCGCTCACTGGAGGCTCATGTCGGCCCTGTTCCCACTCCCAGTGAGTCCCTCTCTTCACCCTCTTCCCAAAGCACAAGAGGGACAACCCAGGCCCCAAGCTTCGTCGGCCATAGGGGTCTCTGCCCTTTACCGCCTGTCCACCCTGACAGCAGCACCAGGGCTGCCTTGCCACCAGCAGAGCCAGTGCCCGGTGCTGAGTCCATGCAGGCCTAACACTCAGCGGAGAGAGAGATATCTCAAATCCCAGGCCTCCACTCCAGCCTCACTCCCACTCCTTACCAGGAAAAGGCCACTGCCTGGCTGCTCCTGGGGGAGGCCCTTGGCCTGGGCAGGTGAGCATGTAAATCTGAATATAAATGATATGCAAATCCAAGGCCTGCCCTTGAGTTCCTAGTACCCGCCCATCTCTTCTGCCTGTGGCTCACCCCACTCAGGCCTGTTGCCCCCTGGAATACACGATTCTTAGGGCTGAGTAAGCACTCGGGCGTGGGAGCTCTCCTCTCAGTTGTTTCAAATGTCCCCCCAAAATACTTCCTCCGAGATCCTAATGAAGGGAAGAATCTCCCGGCCTGGAGCTGTACCCCAAAAAACAAAACGTTCTCAGAATACCCACCCTCCCTTCAAAGCATCCACAAACAAAATCATCCTCCACCGGGCCCAGCAGGGGGCCACGCAAGTCAGGCTGGGTTTCCTGAAGCCCTGGAGAAGGGAAGGGGGCTTGAGTCCACACTCCTTTGTCAAAGGCCAAGGGCCCATGAGATGCTAGGGCAGACCCCCACCCTCTGCTGGGGGCTCCCAGCCTCTCTGTTTAGGGGCTTGCTTCTGTAGCAAAACATCTCCAGCCAAACCGGTGCCTGCATGCCCAGCCCCTCTCCGTCCTCCCTCCCCACCTGCCAATCTAGGAACGAAAGCCTCTCCCCTCCCGGGAGCTGCTAACCTAAGTGCTGCCTTTGGGTCAACTGCCCGCTTGCTTTTTGTTTCTAGCGAAGCGCCCCACTCTGCTGCAGAGATGCAGGAACGGCAGCTGCCTGGTGCCCTGAATATGCAGCGTCGGAAAGGCTGGCGGGTCACCACGGCCGTTCCAGTCTTTCCCGTGTAATTCTACCGCCAGAGCCACTGCCTCCATCCCGCCCCAGTGCTTACTGGGCCTTCACCTGCTTCCCCAGTTGCGTTTGCCATTTTAAGATTTTTGAAACACTCCCCCCCTCTTTTAATTAGACACTGAACAGAGTGTTAGAGATTTGCTTAATGGTTTGACGAAGGCTTTTAATTTGGTATGCTCAAGAGAGACGAACCTCGCGTCCCCATTGGAGAGGCTGGGGTGGGAAATGAAAAAAAAATCAATGCAACCCATTAGTTTGGCTTTTAGAAAACAGGAATTTTACTGCGGGAAGCTGGTCTTTTACACAGTAAAAATGCAAATGCGGGCGACACAGATGCTGGCACGCTGGATGGAAGCGGAGAGAGCCGCGCCGGGGTTTGTTTTGGCGATAATAAGACCGTTTATTGGAGACTTGATAGCCACTTATTAAAATATCTTCCCAGTTCAGTTCTGGGAAATCAGTCAAAGCTCAGTCTTCATCAAATAAATAAATAAATAAATAAATAATAAATAAAAGGTGTTTCGAGAGGAATGGAAATAACAGAAGCTTAAAGCACATTCAGTCACCGCTTAATTCCATCCAGAGGATGCGCCATCTCCTCTCGTTTCCTCTCCTCTCGCTCTCCCTCCTCCCGCTCCTCACAGATGGACGTACAAATTATTGCAGGAGGGTATTGTTTTCTGAAACAGGCTTGAACATCCCATTTACATTTTCTTTGGTGCCGCGGGGGTGGCTGGCAACGGGAGAGAAAAATACTCCAAACCTGATCTCCCCTGCTCTTGCCGCATCGCATCTCCCCCAGCCTCCTCTGCCTCCTCCCTCCACACCACCCCAAGCGAACAGGCCCCGGGGACCAACCTGGCACCTAAGACCCAATCAAGACTCTAAGCAAAAGAAAGGCCTGCCTGGTGAGGTGCCCGGCCCAGCGCAGAGGCTGGAGCAGCTGAATGGCAGGCGCGCCAGGGCTCTGCAGGTCAAAGAGCCACTCAGGTGCTGCCTCACCTGCACCTCAAACCTCCTACTCAACCTACCATAGGGGCAACTTCCTATTCAGGTTGGAAGGATGCTGCCCCTGAGCACCCTGTTGTCCTCTGGGCCTCCTCCGCCCCCACCTCCATCTGCCGCCTCCTATCGAATAGCAGAGCTTCATTTATTAATGCCCCGCTTCTGGGAGGGGGAGGGGCATGAGGTTCTGCCCAGGGGCCTCCACTTATGGGAATGGGCTGCTCAGGAGGAGGTCCCCAGAAAGAGGGGGTGGGGTAGGTTGAGGACAAAGCTGGGCCTCTGTGTTCAGGGCTCAGGGCCCGCTTTCTCACCAGACAAAATAGAAAAGGGGTGGGGGTGATAGAGAACCCAAGAGAGAAGCTGCCGCTCCTCACCTTATGTATTTTTAATATTAATGTAATTAAAACTGCAAGCCGAGCCAGCCTGTGGGGCGGGGGAGGCAGGAACAACCTGGGAGAAGGAGGCTGGGTTGTGTGGTGGAGAGGTGTGGGAGGAACTTGAACGCTAGACAGGAAGTGGGACAGGAAGGTGCTGTGCAGGGGGCAAGGTGTTAACCAACCTGGCCCAGGCTTGGTGTGTCCCCCAGCGGCCCCACTGTGTCTGAGAAACTCACCTAGTCCTCTACTGGGAGGGTCCCCCTCTCCACCCGCCCCCCTCCCTGCCCCCCACCAGGCCTCCAGGCAAACCCCAGCAGTGCCTTGGCCTTCAGTCTGGCTTTGACAAGTAGAATAGGGGTTATCTCCTCCCCCAAAGCCAGGAGATGCAGCATCCAGCTACCGCAGGTTGGGGACTCGGCATCCTGGGGCCTCTGCAAGGAGGACTGGACCTCCTGGAGCGCCAGCCATTGGCTGGACTGCCCTTCCCCAATCGCCCAGGGGTCAAGAGTCTTTGCTCCTCCTGGGTCACCCCCTGGGCAAAGGGGGGCGGGGGAGCAAACGCCCCCAGGCGCAAAGGAGAAAAGTTGGAGGGCTGAACCCCGGAAGCTGAGCACACAGAGCGTGTGCTCCCCACACAAGGGCTCAGAGTTGGGCCGCTGGTCTCCTGCCACCTGCACGCCCCGGGCGTCCTCTACCAAAGCCTGGGAGCCGGAGCGCCGGAACGGCCAGGCCCGACTCTGTGCCCGCGCCCTGGTTGGAGACGTCTGCCCCCTTCCAATTGCCAATTGCTGGTCCCCGCCGCTTGGAGGGTCAGGTGTGCAGCGCCAGCAGCAGGTCTGGGCATGCCGGACACCTGGACCCGCCCTGGCAACGCTTCCTCTCCCAAGACAGCGACACGCCCCCTTTCCCTCATCCCCGTCCCGGCTCCGGACAGAAGACCTGGCCCGTGTCCGGCTGATGGGCACAGAGCAGAGAAGCTGGCTGGCACCTTGGCGCACGCTGATCAGTAGCTAAGGCGGAGCCGCGCGAAGCCGGGTGGCGGGGGGGGGGGGGGGGGGGGGGGGGGGGGGGGAGGGGGCGGGGAGCGAGGGAAGGGGAGCTGGGGGGGGTAGCGAGGGAAGGGGAGCTGGGGGGGGGGGGTAGCGAGGGAAGGGGAGCTGGGGAGGGCGGCCTCTAGGTTTGGAGAACAACTTGCTCTCCTAGGGACCCCGGGTCTCCGGAGCATCCAGCCAGGGCTCACTGGACGCCTTTCGGGCGGCACAGGGGTGCGGCGGCTGAGGCGCTCCGGGGCAGAGGAGGAGTAACCAGCGGGTCGGAGGCCCAAGGAAGCGAGCGCTCCCATGGACACTCACGGCCCGAGGACCCCGCCACTTGGAGGGCAACTCAGAGGGCACCCCGGGGTCCCAGCGCCACCAAGCCGCAGGAAGCGGCTCGGAAGCTGGGAAGGGGTCGGGCCAGAACTGCGCCCGGTGAGGAGCGGGGGAGGGGCTCGGGCACCCCCGCCCCCACCTAAACACCAAAACCGCAAGAGCCGTGGCCAGCGGAGCGGCCCGGGGCGGACTCTCACCCGGCCCCTCTCCCGGTGCTCGCCCTGTCCCCGCTGCCACCCACCCAGGGCCAGGCAGCGGGTCGGTCCTCGGACATCTGGAGCCCGCCTGGCACCCCGCCTGGCACCCCACCCGGCACCCTGCCTGGCCGTCAGCGCGCGCTCCCGCAGCCTGCGGCTCGCGCGGACTCACCTTTGTGCCAAGAGTCCAGGAGCAGGAGGAAAGTTACCAGCCACATGCCATACAGAGGCCGGTTCCCCGGGGATGGTCCTTGGCCGCGTGCGGCAGCGCTTCTCCCCGCTCCGCGCTCGCAGCCGCCCGCACTCCGCTCCGCTCTCTGCTCCTCGCCTAGCGCTCGGCGGCTCCTCCCTCCCGGCTCCCCGCTCCTGTCATCCGCGGGGCTGGGCCAGGCGCCGCTCTCCCCGCCCCCCCACCCCCCGCGGCACCCTGGGGGCGAGCACCGCCCAAGTGGGCCCCCAGCCCGGCACGCACAGGGTCGAGGACCCGGACATACGACCCTGACCGGGGTTCGCCGTCTGGGAGGCAAGAGGTGCCTGCCACCCGCCGGCTCAGAGCTGCGGGCTGCGGGCTGCGGGCGCACACAGGCGTGTGTCGGGAGTGCCAGGAGCCCACCGGGCTCCTGCCAAGGTGCCTGGATCTCCTGGCCGTCACTTGGGGACAGAGCTTCGTGCCTCGTTTAGACGTGCTTTACCCCATTGGGTCGGGGAGTCTCCATAAAATCCAGACTATATCCGTGGGTGCTGTCAGGGCTCTCTCTACCCCAAAGCTCAAAGCTGCTGCCTTCCAGCCCTGTCACCTCTGCAGGTCAGCCAGGGGGCCCCAGGGGTCCTCCCCTCCGACCCCCTGGCCTTGCCCTCAGCACAGCACTGCACCAGGGCTTGCTTAGACAGTCTCTGCAGGAGTGCAGAGCCTGCTCATCTCCTGTGTCTTCAAGACCCATCACCCCCCAGCTTTCTCACCAACAAAAATGGGCTTCTTCCTTAGGCCGGTCTGCACGAAGCTGTGTAAAAGTGAACAGGGCTTGATGAGGGTGTCCTCTCACGTGCAAAGTAAATGCTGAGTGCCTGCGGAGTGCCAACACTGGGCTGGCGCAGAGCCCCAGGCTGAGCCAGGTTGGTGGTGGGAACTGGCAAGGGTGAGAAGCCCTCCCCAGGCAGCGTCCAGAAAAAGGATCCCAGTGGCTCTGGGAACGGATATTCCGGGCCTGGGCCTCCCCTCGTTGTGGGTAAAGGGAGCCATCCAGACTCGCCCTCCGCTTCTGGGAGTGCTTCTGACCCAGCTCTCTGCGGTGTGCAGGGCGAGGGGGCGTGAGGGGGAGGAGGGGAGAGAGGGTGCTATTCAGCTCCATTTGACAGAGGAAGACAATTTACATCCCCAAAATGTCTTGCCCAAGATCAAGAAGGGACCTAGGATTCCTCATTCTCAGGTTTTGCCAAGATGACCCTAGAGATTTTAACTAAAACTTTAAAAGTGTGCATTTACTTTTTAAGGTGTGTTAAAATATACATAACATAAAATCCACCATTTTAACTGTTCTCAAGTGGCTTTAGTACATTTACATTGTTGTGCCACCACCATCACTACCCATTTCCAAAACGTTTTTATCCTCAAACAGAAACTAGTCATTCAATAGTAGCACCCCATCCTCCCCTGCTCCCACCTCATAACCTCTCGTCTGCGTTTATGTCTATGACTTTGGCTATTTTAGGTACCTCGTAATCTAAGTGGAATCGTACAATATTTGTCCTGTCTTACTTCACTTAGCATGCTGTTTTCCAGAGCCATCCGTGTCACAGCATGTAGCAGAATTGTGTTCCTCTTCATGGCTGAACACTGTTCCATTGTGTGCATAGACCACATTTTGCCGATCTATTCATTTGTGAATGGACACTTCCCCTTTTGGGCTGTTGTGAGTGATGCAGCTATGGCCATGAGTATATCTTCCTTTGGATCCTGCTTCTGGTAGCTGGAGGTGAAATCGCTGGCTCCTGTGGTAATTCCAGTTTAACTTTCTGAGGAATGCCACGTGCATTTGCTTTTTTTGTATAGCATTTTAAGAGAAGGTCTGAAGGGCTCCCACTGCAGTTGCTCCCTGTGATCCTCACGATACCTGTTGAAGCCCCTTTGAAAACAGGTAAGCACATCAGGCTTCACTTGTTCAAGGTCACCCCTGTGTGTATCACAAGCAAGAATAGAACCCAGGTCTCCTGGCTCCGGGGCAGAGCTACCTGCTCTCCACTGTGCTGCCCACTTTGTGACGCTGTCACCACCCTACAGTGGAGGCTTTGTCCCTGGCGCTTTGTACTCTGTACACAGGGAGTGAACAGAGACCCAGGCAGACGGCAACCTGTGCTTGGGATGGCCAGGCGAAACCTCTCTTTACAGACAGAGCAACAGGCCTGAGGGAGGAAGTGACGGACCTGCGTCACTCTCTCCCTTCCTCTCCCCACCTGTGCTCAGCTTGTTCTCCCATCATGCCCCTTCCTCTCCAAAGGGGTGGCTGCTGAGAAGAATCCAGGTAAGCCTGTTGACCCAGAGCACCTGGTCAGGCTGAGCCTAAAATGAGCATCCATGTCTGACAGGTGCAAGAGCTGCTATCGGCTGGAATGGGCAGTGCCCAGTGCTCTGCGAGTGCCAGCCCAGTTGCTCCTGCCCCATGTGTTCAAGGGAGAGAGGAAGGCCCTCCTGCCTTGACTCACCTGAAGTGCATCCCACAATCCGTGTTCCCATCCTGCTGCTTACACCTTCGGCCTTTAAGGGACCGTGGCATTGTATGTACAGGGCCAAGCATTCCCCGAGGGCGGGATGCTCATGGTGTCTGGGCCCACAGTCTGGCTGCCCTTAGAGAGGAGGCTTGTATGTGGGAACAGGGAAACTTGATCCTCTCACGGTGACAAGTGTGGCTTTGCGGTCATACAGAGCTGAGATCTCAGTCATGTCTGCCACTTCCAAGCTGCATGCCCCGGGGGAGTCCTGGGTGCCAAGCCCATTCCCGTGCCTGGAAAGTGTGGACAGACCCAGCATCTATCTTCTGGGAAGTGGGAGCCCCGGCATCTATCTCCTGGGAAGTGGGGGCACCTCTAGCATCTCTCTCCTGGGAAGTGGGGACAGCCCCAGCATCTATCTCGGGAGCTGCCATGAGGATTCGATACTTTAAACCCAGAGCCAGCCCATTGTAAGCACCACTGAATATGTCACTACAGGGACAGGCCTTGCTCTCAGGACCTGGCCTGAGGTGGGGAGGGCATGGGGGGTGGCAAGGAGGGGAGGACGACATACTACACCCCTGCTGTGACGAGGCCTGTGTCCAGGCAAGAAGCTGCAGTAACCAGGAGGAGGCACACTTGAGGCAGGGGGAGATGGCCAGCGGAGAGGGCCCAAAACAGACAGTCCTTAGGTCTGTGCATTTTCAATTTCCTGGGCTTTGGAAAATATCTTTGAAAATGACAGTCTGGTTTATTTGTGTTTAGAAGCCCCCTCTTAATTGGAATTTACTGAGAGAGTGAGCGTGGCAACATCAGCAAGAACCCGAAAGGAGACCCCAAGGGAAAGGGAGTCTGGGGTGGGAGCATGGGTGCTCCACTCATGCCCTCCCCCCCCCCCCAAGTCAGGTGCACTCCCACAGCTGACATTGGGGAGGGGCTTTTTATTTTGATAAAAGGGACAGTTCCTTCACAGTCTCACACTGGATGGAAGCCCTCACACCCACGCACGCACACCGAGGCAGGAGCAAACACTGTTGCCAGGCAGACATTCCTGTGCACAGGTAAACGGAAACACACAGTGCCTGCACACCTGCTCCCATGTGAGTGCCACTCAGCCCAAACATTCCGCACTGCCATCTGTGCACATGCCCTAACATTGTGTTGGTAAAGCCTCAGATCTGCGGGATTCGTTTCTAGGGTGGACATGCCAGCTGTTTGAAAACAGTGGTCAGCCCTGGCTGGTGTTGCTCATTGGTTGAGCATCATCCTGTGCACCAAAAGGTTGAAGGTTTGATTCCAATTGTTCTCTTTCTCTCTCTTCCTCTCTCTAAAAAAGTCAATAAAAACATATTTAAAATTTTCTTTAAAGCAAGAAGTTTAAAAAAAAAAATCCACAGTGGTCACTTTCAATGTTTTGTTGCACCAGAATAGAATGTTGGCTGATGATGTGATGAGTGTGTGTGTGTGCGCGCGCGTGCATGCGCTATCAATGCCAGCTGAAGCAGCAACATGAAGGCCGGGGAGGTGACCCCTTTCCAATTCAGGTTAATCATGGATATTGGAGTATTATTTTGTCATTTTATATTAGGCCTCGAGTCGTCATGAGAAACAACAGCTATTTTTACTATTTAACTCATACAATAGCTTAAAGATTTCTCTTCAAAAACAAAGCCTTCATATGTGTTCTGAAAATTTTTTAACATATATATGTGCTTTTCATATAAGAAGTCAATACGGACCAGGTCAATGTTAAAAACTTAACATTTGGGGTCATGTAGCTAATTCAGAGTTGACCTTCTTATACTTATTAATTGATTGAGGAGAAAAAAACAAATAAGAATTTCCCTACTTTTTTTTTTTCCAACCTGTAATTTATTTTAATGTTATAGAAAGAGTCCTGGACTACAAATCAGAAATTCTGGCTTCTGGTCTCTCTTTTGCCATCTTAGCCAACTGGTAGCCCTGGATGAGTCACTCCTCTTTTCTGGGCTCAGGGTCCTAGCGAGCAAATGAGAGACTGAGCTGGAGGATGGGCAAGGTCCTTGCCTAATACTGGAAATAGGGTGAGCACTAAGAAACACATGTCTACCCTGTCGGGTTGTGTGTGTGTGTGTGTGTCCACAAACCTATGCATGTTCCCTAATGTATACAACGAAACAGAAATACAAATGTTCACAGAGAAGCAAATGGACACACACAACACAGAGAAAGAAGCAGCTTGTGCTTCAAATGCATGCGCGTGTCTAAAATCCTTCGCTCTTCTAGGACAGAGCCAGGCCGTGACGCTGATCTAAGAAGGTGTGCATGCCCTGGCTGTGCTCAACCAGTTGGAGCACCATCCCCATATGTCAGGGTTGTGGGTTCCACCCGGTCAGGGCACATGTAGTAATCAACCAACGAATGCGTAAATAAGTGGAACAACAAATCCATCTCTCCTCCCCACCCCCCCCAGTTTCTCTAAAATCACTTTTAAAAATTTTATAAGGGCCCTAGTTTGACTCAGTGGATAGAGTGTTGGCCTGTGGACTCACAGGTCCTGGGTTGGATTCCGGTCAAGGGCACATGCCCTGGTTGTGAGCTTGATCCCTAATGTGGGGTGTGCAGGAGGCAGCTGGCCGATGATTCCCTGTCATCATTGATGTTTCTATCTCTTCCCCCCACTCCCTTCCTCTCTGAAATAAAAAAAGAAGTGTATTTTTAAAAATTAGAAAGGCATAGGTATCATTAAATTCCCTGAGCGCTCCTTAAACCCAAACCCTAGACATTCAATGCGGACAGTGTCTCCCCTCAGCTGTTTGGAGGGCAGCATCCTGGTTCTAAGCTCACTGGGCTCAAAGCCCTGAGGCGCCTCCCCCACAGATGGGGTTTCTAGGGTCCTGTTGCCCTTTTTCAGGCCACGGTCAGGAGGGTTAGTCAGGGGGGCTGGGTTCCCTCAGTCACACCAGCCTTTCTCCCTCATCCATCCTCTGCCAGCTCTCAGCGCTGACGCTGCGAAGCTGGCCCTGAGAGGCTCCACGAAGACCTGATCCTGGAGGGGAAGCTCAAAACCGCTGTTCTCTCTAGGGCAGGGGCAGGGGGCAGAACTGCGAGAGGGAAACAGAACTCCCTGAGTTGCAACTAACTTTGCTGCCTCCCAAGTTCTCCTGCAGTTCCTCTGACCAGACACACAATGTGATTGTCAGACGGCTTTTAACTCTCTCCTGCCTGGAGAGCTGCCTGCAGGGTTGCTCTTTTTCCTCCACCTGTGCGAGGGCCGGGCGGCCAGCCACAGCTCCCTGCCAGTCTGCCAGCCCTGTGCCCCTCCTGCACCCTGCCTGCCCAACACCAGCGTGGCGGTGACTCACGCTTTGTCCTGCGCGTCTCATTCAACTCCGAGCTCTTTTGTCCTGTCCCTGCAGAGCCTGGCACTGCACAAGGCCACTCGGCGCGTGACTGAACGATGTGCGAGCTCTCCGGACAGGGCTGCAAAGACCCGAGGCCGATGTCGTGGGCCACGGCTTCCAGAAGGAGGTCCTTGAACAGAATCAGAGCCGCAGCGGCACCACAGTCACCTTCATCGCTGCCACTATCAACGGCTGTCGGGACCCAAAGGCTCATGTTTTCTCTCATTTCCAATCCTCACCCGGAATAGTCAGTTTGGGCCAGATTGGTTTTGCTTGTTACACAGATGAAGAAACTGCAGCTCAAAGAGGTTTGCCGTGTGCCCGGAGCATAAGTTCCAGGAGCCAGGGGGCCGGCACCCGTACACGGTCTGGTGTTACCGGGAACTGGGCCGAGGCTGCTGCCTAACTGCAATCCAGCCTGATGCTCCACTTGTCCACTCGTGGTTCTGGTTGCATTTGGGGGTGACTGGGGATTCCCCCGGAGTGAGTGATTGCCCCTGGGGTCCGTGACAGGGCCTGGAAGTGGCTGTGCACCAATGCCACCGCCTGGGCAGCTCACTCGGAGCCACCCACACGCTACAGGGCCAGGCTGTGCCACCCCATGGCCACAGCCTGATGGTGCGCTAACGCAGCTGCTGGTTAAATACTTCCAGAGAGCAAGCGGCTCAGCCCCTCCGGAGTCCATGCTGGCTCCACTGTCTGTGATAAGGCACACGCCCTTCTCTTCACTGAACCCCACGCCCGGCCCTGTGGCCTTCAGAGGGTGGGACCAACCTCTGCTATACGCCGGCTTTCCAATATCTGAGAGCAGCCACGCGGCCGCCCCTCCTGCTCCCTTCCTCATCCGTCAGCCCTCTGCTGTGCACACCCCACTCCAGCAGCAGCTCCTGGAGACAGGGTAGCCCCAGGCCAGGGCTGGAGCCAAGGGCAAGAATGCCCCCCTCTGGCCCTTAGCCCTGCCCAAGGCACTGTGGCTTTGGGGGGGCTGGCGTGCCAGTGAAGCGGGCCTTCCTTCCCACGACTGGCCGCTGAGCCAGCCTCAGCCCTGCACCCTGAGGGCCGCTGGGGGACAGGGCATGGTGGACATGCGGTGTGGTGAGTCGGCGGAGGTGACTGCCTGGGTCAGGGGGCACCATTGACACGCCCTGAGGAGCCTGCCAGGCCCTGAGGTCCTGGCTCAGCCCAGAGGCGGGGGCAGACTCAGCTGAGAACAGTCTGAGGAGCAAGAGGTCCTTGTTTCAGGCCTCAAGGGCCCTGAAAGCTTAGTATCTCCACACTTATTTTAAACAAACTCAGCTGGAAATGCAAAAGGATCAAATACTGTGTTTCCCACGTGGTTGGTGAGCAGGAAAGCGGCCGCCGGGCCACAGGCTTGAACAGGGCTGGGATGAGCAAGGGAATGGTGTCTCCCCGCAGGCTCCCAGAGCCCTGCCAGGCGGCGGCATCTCGCCCTCCAAGTGCAGGCTCAGTGGCGCACTGGAGATCCGGTCCTGCTCTTCCGGGCATAAGGCCTGCCCTTTCGCTGGCCCTGCCCACACTCAGCCGGAGAGACCACAGCTGTCCATCGTTTCACTCTTCTAGCAAGTCTGCGCCCAGCTCCCGTCGCCCGTTGTCGGAAACTCCCCAGGTCCCTGCTGGGGAACGAGCAGCCGACGAGGAGCCAAGGGGTCAGAGCGGGAAGGGAGTGAGGGTCTCCCATGAGCACCTTGTGTCCCAGAGGAGGACACCCAGGCCTGAGGGCCAGTGCCGGGCTAAGGCCCCTGCTCCTGACCCCCCAGCCTGCGCTCCATTGAGGTGGCGTTCATGGCCCAGGGGGTGTCGTCCTCGCTCCGGCCCACGGCCGGGTGTGCCCTGCCCACCACTCTGTCCCTGGGGGCCGAGTGCAGGCCGTGGCAGGCCCTTCACAAGTGGGCACTGAATGAAGCTACAATGGTGGGGGGGTGACTTTCAAGACCTCACCTGTGGCTGAGGTTTCGAGAGCTGTGAGGAGAGCTGTGAGGAGAAAGATGTGGGCAGAGAGAAGCTGGGCAGGGGGCATGGGCTGCAGAGCCCGCATCTGCAGAAAGGAGGTATCAGCCTCGGGGGAAGGGGCCATGCGGCCCTGGGGTGTGCAGCTGCCCCCTGAGACATCCACTCACCAACCAGAGGCTGCTCCAGCCTCCAAGACTCCAGCAGCTAACATTGCACTAAACTGAATTGCCCCATTTTTACCTGAATCGGCCAAAGTAGCTTCCCCCTCCATCCCCCTCTTATCTTTTATTTTTTGTCAAATCCTAACGGAGCCATGAATCTCACTAAGACCTGTGGTGGCTGAATGGAGGCTGTGGCCGAGCTCCACTCAGGGCTTCAGGTGCAGACGCTCCACCCCAGAACCAGCTGTAAGACCGGTGTGATCTTCACACCGCCCTAGGCAGCAGACAGAGGCGGCGAGCCCAGGTGCGCAGTCGGAGCGGAACAGCCGCCTGCAGGGTCTGTTTTGTTCATTGTCCTCGGTGGGGGCAGTGTTCCTGCTGCTGCCTTTCAGGAAGTTTTAATGTGGGAAACCTCATACAAACCCCAAGTAGGGAACAATGTAAGGACTCACCATGCACCCACCCCCGGCTGTGACAACTGTTGACACTCGGCCAATCGTGTCCATACGCCCCCACTTCCCACCACCAGGGACTTTTTGAAGTGAATCTCACACGCGATATAGTTTCATCGGCAGTTAGTGTGCATCTCTACAAGCTCAGGATGACCCCTCATTCTCCATCACTACGCTTTGTGCTATCCTGACCAGGACGTTGCTCAGGCCGGCACACTCCCCACTGTGCACCTGGACTTCAGGTGAGCCGCCGCCTGGGCAGCTGGACCATGGCCTCGGGGTCCCCTCACAGCCTGGCACAGGGCCCCCGGACCTCCTCGGGGGGCTCATGCAGCAGACGCCTCTACCGTCAGCCCAGCTCTTCTGGCGATGGGACAACCAGATGTGGTGCCTTCCGCCTGGAGGGATGACTGCCACCGCAGAACACTTCTTCCTCGACCAGCCCGGACCAGACCCCAGCCCCGGCCATGCCTTCGTCCTTGCCTGGGAGGGAACGACCTCCACTCCACCCTTCTCAGACAAGAGGGGCGGAGCGGAGGGACCAGAAGCACCTGGAGTCAGAGAGTCCCTGCTCCTCTCATGAACTGGAAGGGTCATACCTCACTTTCTTCGTCTGTAAAATGGGAGCATAGCACCAACCTTGCATTTGTGAATGTCCCAAGTGACAGGTTTTCTGTTGTTTGGCTGAAGGTGCTGCAGTACCGGCTATGGCAAGCAGGTGTCGCCCCACGACTAGCCCTGGAAACCTTAGAGGCCAAGGTGGAGGCCTCCCATTGAGAATTCTTTTCCATTTCGGATCCCCCAGCCCGTGGGATTGCTCCGTAGGAAAGTAGGAAAGTCAGCCTCGGGTCTGGCTCCCGCTAGAGTCAAACAGTGAGGCTGTGCAGCTTTCAAAGCATACACACACGACACTCACAGGGAGACAGGCGAGGAGATCGGGCTGCGAGAAACCAGGGATGCGCTGACGGTCCCACTAAGGGACACACCATCACGCCTTCTGCTCCCTTGTCCCGGGGGCTCTGCTGAGGCAGGCTCGGAGGCCAGACCCCTACAAGGAGCCCGGGGCTGCGATCCCTGCCCCTTGGGGAAACTGTCAAGAGCACAGGCGTCCCCAGGGCTCTAGCCCGGGACAAGCTGTCTCTGAGAGAGTCGCCACTGGGCTCAGATTCCAGGGCTCAGCAAGGGGCCGAGCTAGACCCCGGGCTCCCAGGCCCAGCTCACAGTGTGCATGAGCTCGTGGGATAGGGAGCCGGAGGCAGCCTGCAAGGGAGGAAGGCTCCCGGACAGGGGGTGGGGAATTGGTCCTACGTCTCCTGGGACTCGGACGGGAGCAGCCCGGGACCAGGCCTCAGGGTAGGCGCTTGGGAAGTGCTGGACCCCGAGATCCGAGTTTGTGTTCTGTGGCACAGAGCCATTTCCACTTCCTCCTGCTGAAACACCAGCATGAGTACCACGTATCCAGACAGTCCATCGAGTCTGTGCTGACCCAGTGGCTGGGAAGTGTGCGGTCACCGGCCCAGGGACAACCTTGGCAGATGCTGCTTCCTCCCTCCGCGAAAACCCCCATGTTTGTAGGCCTTTATCTCGCTTACATAGGGATCTCGTTCGTTCTTCTCCCACCACAGTTCAGATGAGGAACCGGAGGTTCGGAGACCCCGAGGCCTTGCTCGGCGCCGCCCAGGGAGCCAGCGGCAGAGCCAGGCTCCGCCATCTGCATGGCCCAGCACCTCCTCCTCTGCACTGTCTCGTGCACGTTGTCTTCCCTGCAGTCTGAGCAGAGGACAGCTCCAGCTCCACAAGAGACCGAGTCTGATTCGGGAGAGGCAACAGCAGCTTGCCCGGGACCCCGGGGTGTTGAGCACTCCTCTCAGGGACACAGCTCACCGGGGACACCGGTTCCCAGGTACCTGCCCCTGCCCTCTGCAGAGCCTGCCTCCCTCCCCCTCACTGCCTGCACCGGGGTGTGGCCCTGCTCCCTGGGACATCCCAGCCCTGCCTTCCCATTGCCAGGGCTCTCCACAGCCCTGCCGGCCTCCGCTCCCAGCCTGGTGAGCTGCCTCCCCCTAGTGTCGCCCAGTGGGATGGGACAGCTGTGGGCTGCTGGTGGCTCATCTGCTCAGATGGCCCACCTGCGCCCACCTCCCTTCAGGACACTGTTCGGGAGCTAAAGAGGCCCCTGAGAATACGCTCAGACCACAGGAACCCCAGGAACAGGCTAGCGCAGCCGCAGGACCCGGTCCGACACTCCTCAGCGTCATTGGAGCCACGCGTGGCTCACCTCACCACGCCCACCCCTGCCCCGGGGTGTCTGTCAGCTCCTAGAAACCATCCGGAGGGACCAGCAGTGTCCTCTGGTCAAAACCGGGAGGCAGAAAGGGGCCCACACGTGAGCTATACCATCCTCAGGTGCCCAGCGGGGGCTCCCTCCTGCACCTTCTGATGAGTCCCCCGCCACCCGCTTCCTGTCTGCACAGCAGTTACACAGCCCCATGTGCACACACTCACTCATGGGCACGCTCTCACACCACCAGAACACTTTCTCACAACCCTCTCCCCAGCCAGTAGCCCTGGACCAGCCTCCACTGGTCTCGAAAGAGCCGGGAGCCGCGTGGAGCTGGCCAATGAC
>CM050520.1:85520433-85702933 GCA_027563665.1 Antrozous pallidus
AGGGACTCCCCAGGACGGCAGGACAGGCTGGGTGGCTGTGGCCTTTTCCTCGTCCCCTGGCCAGACAAGGACTGGGTCTGACCCCTGCCCTGGGCCCCCCTTTATCACAGTCCCCCACCACTAACCACTGTCTGCCCAGGAAGCCCACTCCTAAGCAGTAGGGTCAGGGGAGATGCCCAGAGTGCGTTTTGGGGAGCCTCCTTCTTGCTCAGCTGGAGGGAGTTGAGATTGCTTGCAGGGTCTCCCCAAGGTCCCGAAGTTTAGAAAAACCAGAGGCTTGTGCCAGGGATGTCCTCCCTCTGGAAAAGATGTCAACACCTATGGGGTTAGAGGTCATCCATTCCAGTCTACGCCTCTGGTTCTCCAAGGGGAACCCAGTACCCAGAGAAAGTATCTCCCCACACCCCTAGTCACCAGTCAGGGGCCTGTCAGGCCCAGAGAGGGAACCTCCTGCCCCCCTTACCCCCAGGCTCCTTCTCTGTTCCCCCCACCCCATATGTGTGAGCCCCCATTCATTAAAGGGTGCAGAAGGGGTGAGACTGAGCAGTAGACAGGGCTATGGGCTGATGGGCTCACAATGCCTGCTCCTGCCCGCCCTGGGTCTGTCGCCCTGGGTCTGTACCTGCTCCCCCACAGGTGCAGTGAGGAGAGGCCGAGCGTGGCAGGCTCAGAGGGGCCCCAGGCCCCATGTCCAAGGCCAGCCCAGGCCTCAGGGTCCAGAAAACACTCCCTGGAGGGGGAGGGAGCAGTGGGGAGGAGTTCTGGGGCAGGCAGCCTCCCTATCCCTCCCATACATAGCAGGTCCAGCTGAGCTCTCGGGGACCTCCCAGCCCCCATTCCTAGGTCTGGCCACCACTCTCCACAGGACCCCCTGGGCCCTGCCCACCTACCAGGCCAGTGATTTCCCACTAAGTTCACCTTGGGGGGGGATGGGTTCCCAAACCTCCCGGGCCCCAAACATTGAGTCAGACTCTGCAGCTGCGTCAAGAAGCCTATTCAAGCCCCAACCCTGCCCCTGCACCACACAACGTCCTGTGCCCTCAGGTCCTGCTCCTGATGCAGAGGAACTCGGATTGCCAGTTGGAGGCTGTGGGTGCTCAGTTCTGAGGAAGGTGCAGACCTTGCTCCCCACTTCCCAGAACATTCGAGGGCTCAGGACCCCGGCCTAGGATCACCCCACAGGAGAGTGTGGTGCCCCTGAGGAGTGCAAGGGAAGGAGGCAAGTTCAGCGCTCTCTCAGGAACCTGGCCTCCTGGCAGACCATTCTAGGGGGACCCTCCTCCCTGCAAAGGCCCAGCCCTAACTAAGCAAGAGGGTGGAAAACCCAGGTTTGAAGAGTTCCAGTAGGACACGCGCCCCCTCTGGTGGTGAGGATGGGAACTGCAGGCCCTCAGGCAGGCAGTTTCTGTGGCTGTTGTGATGGAGAGAAACGCATCGGATCCCTTCTGACTGGGCTACTCCGTGATTCCATTTGCATGGATTGTGGAAGGTCCCCAAGGCAAATGAGAGTCTAGTAGCTCCCGTCTTCGAGACCGTCATGGGAAGGGAAGGGAAGTGATGGGAAGGCCCGGGCCGGGAGCGGGTCCAGGTCGGCAGGGTGCCACTGGGTCCCTGGCTCTAGCACGGCCGCTCTCCATAGCTCCTGCAGCTTGTCGGGCACCAGCCTAGTGGAGCCCAGCCCAGGTGGACAGTCCGCAGGCCAGGAGGTGCTGGGTGTCTGGTGGCTGAGCAGCACCCCGGTCCTCCGGCAGACGCCCAGTCCCCACAGCGCCTCGGGAGGGTTGCAGCGGCCACAGAGAGGGCGTCTCCCTCCAGCACAGCCAGCGGACGCGGGGCTGTGTGCAAACACTCCCCTCCGCCGCTGCTGCTCATCCAAGAAGCTGTGGGAGCCCCTGAAAGCCTGCAGGGGACCTGCCCCTCTCTGTTCCCGTCCCCCACTGCCATGGACAGCCCACCTGGGTGCCCAGTCTCGTGGATAAAAATACTGAGTTCTATGCAGGGCTTTGCCTGTCACATTTTATTTGTCAACAGTGTGCCCCATGCAGGGCACGTTGTGAGGAGCAAGGCTCTCCTTGGCTCTCTGAAGAATGGTCTGTGTCTGAAGGGGGTTCTGTGTGAGCTGTGGGCTGGGTCCTGGGGCAGCAGGTAAGACAGAGAGCTCCATTCTCACGTGGAATGGTGTCTCACCCTGCCTCTGCTCCCCGAACCACCCTGCTCATTTTATTTTATCTTAAAATATATTTTCATTGCTTTCGGAGAGGAGGGGATAGAAAGACAGACAGAAACATCAGTGGTGAGAGAGAGTCATTGATCGCCCCCTAGTGGGAATTGAGCCTGCAACCCCGGCGTGTGCCCTGACCGGAAGCTGAACTGCGATCTCCTGGTTCATAGGTTGATGCTCAACCCGAGCCCCGCCGGCCGGTCCCCGGTCACTTTAAACTCTGCGCACTTGCTACTGACTTGGCTTCCCAGCCAGTTCTCCCCTCCCCTGCCTGCAGACCCAAAGGAGGAAACTAAACACCAGGTGGTGCCAGGACCCACCATGCTTCCAGCACCCTGAAGGCCTCTGTGGGGAATGCAGGGAGAGGGCAGACGCTGCCCATGGGGAGCCTGTGGCCCTGCAGGGCCCACAGGCCTTAGGAAGTGGGTGTGGTGGGAGGGCCAGCCAGACCATCTTGGGCCGAAGCCGTCTTGACCGGGGCCCGCCGGGATGGACCGGGGCTGCAGAAGGTGGCAACAAGACCCCCTCACTACTCACTCACTCCCTTGCCCCTCTTCCTGGGGTCAAGCAAACCAGCATCCAAATACAAATACACAGGGGGTGCGGGGTGCTCGATGAGTCCCCACACCCAGAGCAGAAAAAGCATGGCTGGGGCTCAGCATCAGGGTCAAGAGGCCGGCGGGAGAGAGCACGTGCTGGGCCTGGCGTGGGGTGCACACGGGGAGATGGCGCACAGTGTGGCCACCACCTGCTTCACATGGGGCAGCCCGGGCCGGTGCGCAGCAGCCTGCAGCGGATGCCTCCGAGCGGCACCCCGGGCCTGGCCAGCTGCCCCACAGCCCTGAGCCTGTGGCCTTTGGACTCCTGGTCCCTCTCGGCCTGGCATTTGGAGGATGGGCTGAATCCTCGTCCAACGCGTGGTGATTCAGGTCAAGGAGAGGCCTGCGGGCTCTTACGGGCCTGGGTGCCTGAGCCATGAATGGGAAAGCCAGAGATGGGGCTGTATTGCACCCCAACCTGGAGGAGTGAGTCAGGGCGGCTAAGGGAGAGGCGGGAGCGAGGCAGCTGAAGAAGCCATGTGTGAGCTCAGCTTTATTATTAGGAAGAGGTGGCACTGGGGGGAGAGGGGACCATCCAGGGTTCCCACAAAGCCTGGTGCTCCCTTCAGCCCCTGGGCCTGGCCCGGCTGGTGACAGAGGCCTGCGGCGGGGCCTGGCCAGTCCTGGAAGACAAAGACGGGGTGTGGGCACACAGGCCAGGCCATATTTCCCGTCTTTCTTATTTCTCTCACCTTTCTCCAGGGCATCTCTGCAGCCCCCCTCGGCCGCACATGCCATGCCAGGCACTTGGCCATCATTTGAAATGCATGATGGGTGACAGGCTGCTTGGTGGATGAATGGACGCCCTCCCACTCTCCTGCCCTCCCCCCCCCCCCCCAGCCCAAACTCCTTCTCCTTTCCCCACTGCCCCCCGGCCGCGCCCGCCAGCCCTTCTGCGCACCTGCCATCACAGCTCCTCATCTGCGCCCGGCCTGCGTGGGGAGGAGGGGAGGCGGGTGAGAGGCCAGTAGGGAAGATGGAAGTCTAGAGCCCTTCCTAACTGGCCTCAGAGACCAAAATTCTTGGCAGCCCTCCTCATCCTCGCCCGCCTCAGCCACCCCGCAGGCACTCACCGGTGCTTCCTTTGGCCCCCACAGCGCAGCCTTTTGCCTTGAAGAGAAAAATGGGCGGTTTCCATGGGCCCCTCACTCCCAGAAGGCCTCCTCCCCCGGAGACTCAGCCCTGGCCCTTCCCTCCCCTCTGCCGGCCGCACAGAGGGCCAGGCCAGGCCCAGGGCAGTCTGTCCGTCAGCGAGCACCGACTCAGTGGGCCCACGGTGCACCTGGGCCTGGCAATGCCCTCAGCCCTGTGATGGGCAGAGTAGCTGCTCAGTGGGCCTTGGACACCGACTGCACGAGTTCACGGGGCTGCCTCTGCGCTGTGAGCTCAGCAACACCCCGTGCTGCCTCCAGGGGCCCCGGGAGCCGGGCGCAGCGTCCGCAGACAGAGCCCAAGGTGGAGAGCACTGCCCGGGACGCCGTCCGTGTCTCTGTCCGCTCAGCGCATTTCCGTGTGTTTTTCTTCTGGTTGCACCAAAACAAACCAACGCGTCCGTCTTGTCCCTGTCCTTGCCGTCCCCAGAACCCTCGGCCCACATCGGCCCCTCTGTGTGACTGCTTCCACCTTCGGGGGAGAGTGGGGTCACCCCTACTCCACAGCGGAGCAGCTCTGGCCTTGGGAGCTGGGGTTCCAACGTGAACTGGCAGCAGGGCCCTCCACCTCAGCCCTCAGCCATCCAGGCTTCCCAGCAGCAGGTGGGAGTGGGTGCAGGGTAGACACCCCTGGGTGCAGCTGAACCAGCTCTGCTCTGAGCGCCTGGGAGCCCGTGGGCAAGTCGCTGACCCCGCAGTGTGAGCCTACTTTCCCATCTGGAGAATGGGGACAGGCGTGGCTAGGGATGCTGAGAAGAGTAAACAGGCTGGAGGAAGCTCAGGCCAAGAACGTGCCGGATCTGAGGGTGTGAGTGTCTGGTAGCGGCTAGTAGAGGGAACCTCCCTTCCCTGCCCCCCTCCACTTATCGGGGACTTCCCGGGCGTCAGGGGGAGCCAGTTGTCTCTCCTGGCAGCTCCTGGGTCCCCTAGAGGGTGCACTTTATTTCATTTTTCTTTTTCTGTATCTTTTTATTTCAGAGAGGAAGGGAGAGGGGAGGAGAGAGAGAAACATCAATGATGAGAGAGAACCATTGAGCGGCTGCCTCCTGCACGCCCCCCACTGGGGATCGAGCTCACAACCCAGAACCAAACCTTGACCTCCTGGTTCCTGGTCGACATTCGACCACTGGCCCACACCAGCCGGGTTAGGGTGCACTTTGGGAAGACGGAACCTCCTCTGTGTGGTCCAAGGACCAAGCAGGGAGACACCCTAAGATGCCTCCCTGCATCCGGGCATTGCTGGGTCCCCACATCCAGCCCGGAGCAGGAAGGAGAGAGGAAGGGAGGGGAGGGGAAAGGAAGGGGAGACTCACTCCTCCCCCAGGGCCTGCACAGAGGGTCCCCCCACCAGGAGGCAGGGGCTCAGGAAGGACGTGGCCCCTGCACCCTAACACGAGGCAGCCGCACTTACTGAGGATGATGATGAGCCCCACCACGAAGGCCAGGCCGGCAAAGATCAGGCCCCCTTTGCGGACGGCCTCATAGTCTGGAGACAAAGAGGCAGGGAGGGTGGGTTACGGGCACCCTTTCCTGCCGTCCAACTGGCAGACCCACCCCAACCTGGGAAGGTGGGGTCATAGCCCAGGGTGGGGAGGGCTGGGCACCCAGTGGGGGAGCAGAAGGGCACCAGGCTTACCGTAGTGGAAGGGGTCCACATCCCCTCCAGGGCTGCCACCTGGAGAGACGGGGGAGGACAGGTCACGATGTAGGGTGTTCCAGCCACAGACACGTGGGGCTCTGTCCCTTGCCCCGCACCCCCAGAGCCCGGGGGCAAGAGTGGGCTGGTGAGGGGAGTGCCCTGGGGGAGGAGGCTGGCGGGGCTCGAACCCCTCTGCCGAGGGGGGCAGCCCCAGCCCGGGACCGAACGCTGAGCAGCCACACGCCCGCCCTGGTGCTGGGGGGCGCCTCCCTCCTTGTGTACAAAACGCAGGGAAAGGCCACAAAGACGCCTCCCAGTGGATTCCCGTGGTCTCCCCAGTAAGACGCATCCCTGCGACGCCTGCGAGGCGGACGGACAGGTGGAGAGAAGGGGGGGAGCTGGAGCCCCGTTGGGAGACTGGCTAAAACCCCAGGAAGGCTCCACATGCTTCTCTCTGAGCGGCTCTCCGCAGGGAGAGGGCTGGCTGACGAGACATTGCCCCGCGGTGCCCCATGCGCCGGGCTGCCCCGTCCTGGGGAACCGCGGGCACTGATGGTCCAGCAGCCGCGGGGAGGGGGCGGCTCGAGGGGCCGGCACCTCACCCCTCACACGGCCCCCGCGAGGGGCAGCCTGGGGTTGGAACACAGAAAGTAGATGTGAGGGTGGAGGGGCTTCACTCCCTTGCTGGGCTGCCTCTCGGAGAGTCGGAAGGAAGGAGACCTGGAGGCCATGCTGCTGGGCATCCCCGCCTCCTGCGGCCTCACCCTGGCCTTGGCCCTGGCACCCACTCTGTCACAGACATGCCCGCAGCAGCCGGCAGCCCCGCCCTCGGGCCTGGAACTGGCGCACTCGCCCTTGGGGACCTGGAGGGCAGCCGGAGCTCCCCGCCACGGCGAGGCCCCGCTGCTGCCCCCTTTGAGCCCCTCCTCGGCACAAGGAAAGTGGTGCCCGAGGTGGAAGAGGAGAGCAGGTCGCACCTCCCAGGCTGTGTTGAGCTATGCCCTGAAGGCTGCAGGGCTGCTGACCCAGCTTCCCAGCAAGAGCTCCCTCGGCCTGAGCAGCTGGGAGGGCCGGCCGGGTGCGCACCGCCAGAGGCCGAGGGGAGGCAGCGGGCCAGGGGCCGCCCCACACAGAGGCCTGGAGGCTGTCCAAGTTCAGGCCTAGTCCACGGTCCCATGGGAGTTCGTGTCAGAGGCCTGCCTACAGGGGCCTCTCCACACACAGGGGCCCTCCTCCTCCTGAGTGTCTGAGAAGCCCCCAAAGTCAGCAAAGGCCCCTGTTGGCATCCAGGCTGAGTCCCCCCATGCCGGCAGCCCTCTGGGGCTGTGCCCTTTCCTGGGGCCTCGCCAAAGCCCGGAGAGGCTGCTGCCCTCCATCACCCCCCTGCCCCCCGACTGCCACCTGCCCCCTGCTCTGAGCCCAGACGTCCGGGAAACGGGGAACCAGGGCAGTCGCCCATGCGCAGGCCACGCTGGCACCCTGGGGCCCGAGGTTCTGCATTCAAGCTGTGGTGGAGGCCTGGATCCTTTTAAAGCAAATCTCCTTCCACAGGAGGCGGCCCTGGGAGGAAGGGCTCTGTGCCGGGAGGCAGAGGCCGGGGCGGGGGTGGGCGCGTGGGATCGGGCTGCCCTCCGGACTCGGTCCCAGGGGCCGCGGCTATCCCCATGCCTCTGGTCCGCACGCACTCACCCTCGGCTGTGGGCACCCCTGCCATTGCCCCGGAGACTGAACTGGATCCCGCTGCCTCTGCCCGCCACCTCTGCCCGCAGATTGCCAGGCGGCGGTGGGGTGGCCGGGATGAGGTGGGGGCATTAAACATTAACAGTGCCAGCTAATGTTTACCCGGGGCCCGGGGAGCCCGGCACGGACAGGGGGCTCCGCTGGGGCGTGAGGAGGTGCCGGCAGGTGGGGCAGGAGCTGGCTGAGGTTCCAGACCCTCCCCACGGAAATTTCCAGAGCGCAGGGCCAGGAGGGTGGGCCTGCTGGGCTGCCGCACAGGAAACGGGGATTTCAAACTGCTCGTGTGCGCCATCCCCAGGGACAGGGCCCGCCGGGCAGCGGCCCCTGAACCGAGCAGTGGAGGCCCTGTCCCAGGGGAGTCTCACCAGGCACTCATGCTGCAGGGTGGCCCCCTCCCAGCTCCTGGCCCCTGTGCCCTCCAGGCAGGGCACCCCCCCCAGGCCTCTGCTGCCTCCCTCTCTAACCCCCCCGCCCCCCCAGCTGCGCCCAGGTGCTCACACCTCCTCAGAGAGCTCAACCCTCCCTGCCAGGCCGAACTTTCCAGCCATTCGGGGCGGTTGGCATCCGGATTCCAAGGTTGGAAGGGAGGACCCACAAGAGGGGGCCAAGCTCACACAGGGCAAAGGCCCTGCTTTTACAATGGAGGATGCAGGCTCCTGATTGGTGCTTTGTCTTATTTCCCCGTTTCCCAGGGAGTTGTCTGTGGCCCAGAGAGGTCAGGGCTCTGTCCCAAGGTTGCACAGCCATGAGGGGGAGGGGGAGAGGACAGCCAGGCACTGGGCTGTAGTCAGGTGCTTTCCCATGCCTCTGATACCGCCCCCCCCCCCCCCCGTGGTCTCCTTTACCTCAGGGGCCTTGGCGCTGGGCACCCCATAGGTGCTCAGCTTCCTGGCTGGGTGAGTTCTAGTCCATTGAATCGACCTCCAAATAAAAAAGCTGATGCTCAATAGCACCACGGCCAGGGGTCTGTGCAGGGGAGGCTCGTCACTGCCGGGGGACCCTCCTTGAGCAGTGGTGGGATCAAAGGGTGAGTTTGGGGCCTCTGCCCCGTGACTGAGCTCCCTGTGCCTCAGTCCCCTGCTGTGAGGTGAGGTGGGGTGTCCCCTCGCAGTGCACAGGGATGGGTGTGGTCAGTGTCGTCACAGCCACTGGCTGTGTTGACAGAGGAACCACTGCACCTGTAACTGCGCGGAGCGTCAGCTGTTGGACGCAGAAACCACCCTCCAGTGAGGAGACGGGCCCTGCAGCGGGGAGCCAGGCCCTCAGCTCCCCGGGCGTTCGGGGCCGTGGCCTGGCCCGTCACACTCGCATGCACTGACCCGGAGGCCAGGCATGCTCCGTCCACAGATAAACAAGCAGGCTGGATCTGTGCTCCCCACGGGACCCCCGGAGGTGCCCGGGTGGCCAGGGTGCCGCTGGGCGTGCCGGGAAGACTGGGCACAGGAGGCCGAGGGGCTTGTCTGAAAACCCCCTCAGTGGCCACACCAGGGCCGGACACCCAGGCTCCAAGGCTGTGCCTGCAGCGCCCACACTCCCCCCGGGGCACGGCTGTCCTCAGTGCACACTTTCTCGGCATCTTGGCATCTGTCTATGTTGCAAGCCATCTGGAGTCTTCTGGAATAACAGGGGCTACAAGCACAGGTTTCCACTGTAAAAGCAGGGCCTTTGCCTGTGTGAGCTTGGATAGATGGATAGATAGATAATAGAGGACAGATAGATGGTAGATGGATATTTAGGTGATAGATGATAGAGAGACAGGCAGGTGGGCATGGATGGGGGAGGACTAGGAGGCGCGCTGATATTGCATTTTTGAACTCTGCACAAGGCCCTGTGCTAAGCTTACAAAACCCTCGTCATGTAACCCTCACGGGGCTGTGAGTGAGGAAGGTGCTCGCCCACTGGGGTGCGGCGAAGGAACGGGAGCACAGTGGGTTTATTAACTTCCCAGCGGGCACGGGGGAACCCAGCAGCCTGGCCTCTGAGTTCCTGCAGACGGACGGACGGATGGACAGACACAGAAAAGGCGGCTTTGAGTGGTCGCCTCGCCAGCGCTGCAGCTCAGAGCGGGATGGCGGTGAGCCCAGGCCTCGGTGCGCACAGCACCGAGAGGGCCTCCCTTGCTCCTGCCCGGCCCTGGGAGGTCAGGAGGTGCACACCTGGGTCAGGGTCTGGGAGGGGGAGGGACTTAGGGGCTTAGGGGACTCACCCAGGTACCACCTGTCCATGGCGGAGCTGCTGTGTCCCTGTGGGAGAGCCGGGAGTGCCTGTGGCTGAGGGCCTGGGCCTCCCTCCCTCCACACCACAGACAGCCCTTAGGGAGGAAGAGCTGAGCCAGGAGGAGGGGCTGGCCAGGCAGCCTCACCTGTGCCAGCATGCCCGGCGAGTGAGGCCCAGGAGCCACGTGAGGGGCAAGGAGGGGGGGCTGGGAACACTGCAAGGCTCACCGCAGCCCACATGGCCCTCCGCCCAGGCCCTGGCCACATCCAGACCCTCCCGGCTGCCAGGAGCCTGTCAAGGTCACAGGGACCTAGCAGGGCGCCAGCTGAGGCTGGGCCGCTGGTGGCTAAAGAGGACTCGTGGGCATTTGGGGGGCCCTGAGCCTTTATTCAGCCCAACTGGCCTTTGCCCTGATAGCCCTACCCCAAGATCCCATCTGTAGCCAGGAGTCCCATCCCTGGATATGGGACAGCATCCTGGGGGCCACCCTGGGGGCAGCGGGTGCTCTTGGGGGGCCCCAACAGCCACTGAGGTGATTCCCACAAGAGGAGGGGCTGCTGTCCTGAGGGTCCTATCCCCTCAGGTGCCCCCCAAGGAGTCCTTGGAGACCACAGCAGGTGTGATGTCAGGCCTGCACCCCAAAGCCTCCTGGAGACACCAACAGCCCTGTGAGGCCTCCAGGATTGCAGCTGGGCGGGGGGGGGGGGGGGGGGATGGCCAGCAGCCGGTTCTTAACGTTGGGCAAGCATGGGGGCTGCGTCCCAGGAGCATCCAGCCCTGTGCCCTGTGAGGGGGGCACCCCACCTCACCTCACAGCAGGGGACTGAGGCACAGGGAGCTCAGTCATGGGCAGAGCCTCTGAACTAACCCCTTGACCCCACTGCTGCACAAGGCGTGGGGGCAGGACCGCAGGGGGTCCCCACAGGCTCAGCCTGTCCTGTCCCCTGGCCACTGGCCACGCAGCCCCTCATGGCTGCCTGCTTGGCCCCCAGCACGGAGGCTGAAGAGCAGGGCCGGGAAGGTGACCTGTGACCACGCGCCTGTCTGTCCCCCTCAGCCCCCCGCCCCCCAGGGGACCCAGGTGCCCACAGGCAGCAGTGGGACCTCCATGGGAGTGGAGAGTGCCGCCAGCACGGCTTCACCCGGCAGCCAGGGCTCGGACCTGGGCCCCGTCAGGCAGCCTTGACTCGGGTGCCGTGCGGCTACAGCAACCGCCTGGCAGACGGGGCAAACCGCCTGGGGCAGGGCCGCGGACGGGACCAGGCCGCGGACCGGACCAGGAGGAACTCCAAGCACCCAGGCAGCCAGAAGCGACCCAGCAGAAAGTGCCCAGCTGGGCCCGTGGAGGGGTTCCCACCCTCGGGGTTAGATGGCACTTCAGGTCACCTGTGGGCACGTCAGGGGTCCCGGGAAGTGGCGTCTCAGCCGCCCGCCCGCCCCGCAGCCCTCTGGCCGCCGGCCGCCGAGGGAGACCTGCAAGGCCCGCCGCCCGCACTGCGCCGTGAAGGGGCGCCCTCCCCGCCCAGACCCTCCCGGCCTGCGGCTGGGCCAGCCTCCCTGCGTCTCACAGAACCCCGTGTGGCCCGGCCTCCGCGGGCCTCCCAGCCTCTGCCCGCCGCTCCCAGGACCTGTGCCGGCCGCCGGGAGGGGCCGCCGCAGAGGCCGGGCCAGCCGCTTCCTTCACGGCGCAGGCCCGCCCCTGCCCCTGCCCCTGCCCCTGCCCCTGCCCCTGCCCGCTCAGACCTCCGCCGCCATCTTTCCCCAGTCCCACTTACTGTACCCGACCAGCTATCTGTCTTCCTTCTTCTGTGTCCCTCTCTTTTGCCTGAACTGTGAGCTCCCGGAGCCCAGGGATTTCTGTTTCCTGCGCTCACTCCTCGAGCCCCGGGCCCCCGCCCCAGAACGGGGCCAGGCAGCAGCCCCCCCGCCCCCCCCGGTTCTGTGAAATGAATGAATAAGTTCCAGAGGTAAAATGACTTGCTTCCTCTTCCCAGGAATTGCCAGCCCGGCAGCGGGAGCGAGGTCTGATGGCTCCCACAGAGCACGCCCGCCTTCTCGGGGGTTCGCCTTCCCTGCCTTCCTCACAGGCCCTCTGCCTTCCCCGGGGCCCTGCACGGTTTTCACAGAACCAGGGAGGCCGGCAGGTGCAGGTCCCACCCGCGCACCTCGCTCACACCAGCCCCCCCACCCCGCCCCGGGGCACCCTCCCAGTCTCCGCATGCGAGGCGAGGCCAGGCAGCCCCGACAGCCCGCACCGCCCCTTCCCCACGACTGGGCCGGTGTCCCTGGTCCGCAGAGAGGCGGTGGCACCCACCTCCAGACCCGCCACAGGACTGAGGGCGTTGATGGGCGGCCAGAATGTCCGATGAGCCAACATCACTGTCCTCCCCTGAGCTGCTTCCGGAAGCACTGACACTCCCCACAGCCCCTTTCCTGGAGGGTCACCCCTGCCTGTGGCCATTCCAGCAAGACCCCCGCACCTGCCCTTCCTGACCCTCCGCGTGGTTGCTACAGCCTCCCCGCCAGGCACCCGCCCCGCCCCGCCCCTCCTCTTGGGCCCCACGCAGCATGGCTGTTCCCTGTCGGGTCTGGCCTCACTCCATTCTCCCACTCTCCCAGGGCGGACCCGAAGGGCGGGGAGCGCTACTCTGCTGCCCAGAAAGGCTACAGAAGGGTAGCAGCTCTGCACCCCTCCCTCTGATTGTTCCAGCTGCAGCCAGCACCACCAGGGGTCAGGGGGTCTGTGAGAAGTAGGAGAGGCAGCCCCCTCCTCCCCTGTCAACACACCCATGCCCTTGGGACAGTGCCCCCAGCACCACCTGTCCCCCATCCCTCCCAAGCAGGCCTCTGTTAGTTCAGGCCTCTGTCTTGTGGGGCAACTGCCTGGGCGCCCTGCTGGTTCGGCGGGGCAGGAAGGGCCCCCCAGAACAGCAGCGGGGCTCTGTCTGCCTGGAGCGCACACAGCCAGGCACGGCCCTCCTCACCAGCCTCCCGCTGGGGCTTCTCAGCTCCTCCAGCCGCATGGGGCTGCAAGGAGTGCGCGGGCTCCAGGCCCAGCCATTGCCCTGCATGAGGCTCACAGCTGGACAGAGGCCCCAGAAAGCCCGACTCCTGCTCAGGTCTCCATGGCACAGCGTCCCAGGTCCCGTCTCTGCTACCAGAAGCCTGTCTTATAAGGCGGGCCTGGGAGGCGGGGGCTGAGGGTCCGTTCCCCAAGTGGTGGCGTGAGATGGCCGAGCGGGGCCACCGAGGTCCTGGGACCTGCCAAGGGCGATGTACTCGGAATCAAGGTGACTGTGTCCTCGGTCCCTGAGCGGGGGGGGCCGGGGCCTGGGACCTGCCTGACCCCTCCCGCCGCGAACCCTGGAGAGAAGCACATTCCTGACTTGTCCCAGCCCATGCCTGGGCCTCGCCCAGAGGCTGCTTCACCCCCGCTGCCTCCCCCCCCCCCCCCCCCCGCCCTGGCCCTGGCCCTGGCCGCGGCCCTCCTGACTGACAGGCAGCTGCAGGCTCGCCGCCACCCCCAGGGAGGCAGCAGGAGCCAGGCCACCCCAGCACCGCCCTGTCCTCCGGTCCGGTCCTGTGGGGGTGAAGGCTGCCCCGGCTCAACAGCCACCCCTGTCTCGGATGCCTCAGGCTGCCAGCGCTCCGCCTCTGTGTGGGCTCAGCAGCGTCTGGTCACTGTGGTCGCCTGTCTGCCGCCCACTCTCCTCACCAACAGGTGCACCCACCTCAAGGCTCCAGTCCTTCCTAAGAGCCTGGCCCTTCATTGGCTTCCTGCCCGACAGCCCAGCCCAGCAGGTCTGGGACACCCGTGTGACCCCACGTAACCCCGTGCGACCCCGGGGACCCCCCTTGACTGGGGAGGGACACGGACAAGTCAGAACTTGAAGCCTGGTCAGGCAGACAGAGGGATCCTGCTATTAAAGCAGGAAGACAAGGAAATGGATGGCAATATTCATATTAATATGTCTTCTCGCAGAATCTCCTAAGTGTCTTTATGTCCACCAGTCTCCTCGACCTTGGGAGGCCCCAGGAAGGGTGCCGCCGGGCCCATTGCACCGCTGGGGAGGGCCTCATTCTGCAGAGAAGGAAATGGGCAGACGCTGGGATGTGCCCAAGCTCACGCCGCCGGAGGGAAGGGGGATCTGAGAGAATGAGAATGCTTGAACCTCCTGCCCCACCAGCCACCCCCATCCTGGCTGTGAGGGCCCCGTACCCCAATAGCCAGTGCCACCTGTGACCTTCAGAACATCCCATGGCAGCACCACCTGAGGCTGCCATTGCCTCCTTGGCAGGCACCCCACCATTACGCAACCGGCCACGGTCTGGGGCTGGCTCCGTAAAATCAACAGCTCGTGCTGGAGCGGCTGCGTCAGCCCCTGGGGGTCAGTGTGACAGCAATGAATCACACTAATGCTGAGCGGTGACCACACTTCCTCTTCATGGCCCGGAGACAGGTATTTCCAAAGCTCCCCCACCCCCAGCCCCAGCCCAGCAAGGGCGCCTGACTCTCTCTCCCCACTTCTTCCCCGCTCCCTCCCTCCCCAGGTGAGCAGAGCAGCCAGGGACAAGTGGGGTGAACCAGACCAAGCTGGACAGCCCTCCCTCAGCAGCTCTACTCGCCCCCCCCTGCCTGTGTGACCCTGGGGAGGGCAGGCCTTCCTGCAGAGGGCGAGAGGAGCCCATGACCTTGGGGTGTGCTTCACCAGCATCCCTCTCCCCCGTGAAGGCCCAGCCCTCCCTGCCCCTTGCTCTCTGCCTCTCAAGAACAATTTAGCCATGTCCAACCCACAACCTGGAAAACAACGGGAGTGGTGGTGGTGGGGGGGGGGGGGGGGCGGGGCGGAAGGCAGCGTGACCTGGTTTGATGTGGTGTTAAGTAACACAAACACCTTCATGCAAACAGACTTCAAATCTGTGGCGTGGGCCCCACGGGACGTCGCTGAGACGGAAGATGCAGGCCCAGAGGTCACTGTCACCAGGAGACTCGCGTGCCCTCCCGGCTAGGCACCGCCGGGCAGGCTCTCCCGCGGTCGGGCGGCACCGACGAGGTTACAGAGGAGTCACGTGCCCACCGGCTGAGTGCGCAGACATGGGTGTGGAGGAGAAAGACAGACGTTCAACAGCTCCGTGCAGGGATCCGGGGTTCTCCTTCCCGGCCCTGCGTGCTGGGCCGCAGAGGGAGAAGGCTGACCTGCAAGCGAAGGGGCAGGCTGACACTTTGTCACCTGGGTAGGTTCCCAGAGTCCTTTTTGCCTGGAGGACCCCACCAGCTGCTCACTTTCCTGCAGCTCAAACACCTCCCGGGGTGGGACTCACTGTGGTTAGGGGTCGTAACGCCGGTGGGGACGAAGAACTCCTTCCCATAAGCCAAGTCCTGCCGCCCCTCAGGCCCACCTGGCTGGCCAGCACCCCTCTGCACAGCGCAGAGCACACTGGCCTGGGCTGGGCCTGGACTAGGCGCCCAGAGTGTGGACTGGGGCACACCATCTGGGGTGTAGATGGCATCACCTCGGGTTGAGTTCCGAATGTTGCTACCTGGAGTCACCCATCCAGAGTTCAGCACAGCCAGTGCCCCGTGCATGTTTTTATTCATTACTAGTAACCCGGTGCATGAAACCGTGCACGGAGGGGTTTCCCTGAGCCCAGCCTGCACCCGCTCCAATCAGGGACCCCTTCAGGGATGTGTGACCCCTAACCACCTCTGCCTACCTGCCTGATCATCCCTAAGTGCTCCCCTGCTGGCCTGATTGCTCCTAACTGCCTCTGCCTTGCCCCACACCTGGGACCCAGGCTTCCCTCCCTCTGGCCAGCTATAGGCACCCAGGACCTGGGCCAACTTCACTCAGGCCGGCCACAGCCACAGGCACCCACAGGCACCCAGGACCACAGGGCATGCTGCCTAATGCCAGGGCTGGAAAGGGCCCCAGCCCTTCTATGTGCCTGCCTGGCCGAGTCCCACTACTCTGACTGCTGTGGCGTAAAGAACTTTACCATATATGTTCTCCCCAGCCTCCTGGAGAGAGGGCATGAGCTGAGAAACTGGAGATGCTGCAGCTCCAGGGCCATTTTACCAATGGGTACATTGCCATTTTCAGATCTAGATTTGAGATAATCCATCAAACCGCTATATGTTTCAATTCTCAACTTAGATTGGTTTGCTTTAATAAAATTTATCCGATTGGCCTCCATTTTTTTTAATATGAATCCATAATAAACTGTTGAGTTAACTTTCCTGCATTTAAAATAGGATTGAACATGTCCCTCACAGAGAGATGAAATCCATAATACTGCATTTGAGTGACTCATGTTCTTACATTTTGTCTAGTATTATTGTTGAGTACACTGTTGTCTCTGAATCTTAATGCAATAACTGTTCCCCAACCTTTTTCACCATGTGGAAAAAGAATAGGATATGTCATTGCATCTAATGTAGGAAACAGGATACTGATTCATTTCACTTTAGTGGCATTTGGATTATTGGGATCTGGTTTACAATGAATGAGCAAGTCCCTTTCAAAAGGAGGTTCTCCATCTTTGTTTCTGAATATGACAGCAACCTCGATTACACGGGAAGAATTATATCTACCTGAGACACTATTACGATCATATTTAATTGCCATAGTTACTTCCATGGGAGCTATACCTTTTGCTGCTGCTTCAGATTGGGCTTCCTTTTCTACCTCATGTAGCATCTTGTACGATTTTGTTAATTCACTTATTTCATGCATGAGGTTGTTGATGTTGATCATGAGTCTTTCTGAGCAGGCCTGGTTTGCTGGGATTGCTAATCTTTTACATGTAGCTTCGGCTGTATCCAAAATATAGAGTTGAGCAAACTTCCGAGAAACACCATCATAAGGATATAAAGTTCCAGTACGATGATAAACTTGTCCATGTATTCTAAAACAGTATGGCCCATACCCTGATGGTGATGCAACATTTGCAACCATGGAAGCAAAAGCAAAAGAACTATTTATAGATCAAACATTTTCCATGAAATTTTTACTGTCAGAATCTTCATTTGTCATTAATCTTTTTAAATATGGCGGGTAATCTGGAAAATGTATATCATTTGGACAGACTTTCCCTTTGCTACAACATCTAGTAAATTTCCCATCAGATGGTTTTTCATCAGAGAAATTTAGTGATAGGCAACATTCACATCTAAGTCATTTCACCACAACTATGTTCGAGAATTGCATCCTCATGTACTCCATTTTCGCTGAGAAGGCAGGTCCTACCACTATTAGTAGTACTTGCTGATGACTGTTCTTTAGACATATTCTGTGTTCGCCACCTCCTTCTTTCAACTTAAAAGGCACGTTGTTAGACATTTCCTGTCGAAGATGCCGGTGTTTTTCGGCTTCAGAGCAACGTTTTTCCAATAGCTGCTCTTCGGGTACATTCTGTCGCAGGCATCGCCTTCTTTCAAGATCTGATGCATGTTGCTCTTCAGACATTTTCTGTCGATAACGTTGGCACCTTTCTGCTACACAGCTCCATTGTATCAACAGTTTTTCTTTGGACATAGTCCCACCTCTCTATTGCCACATTCTGAGATAGAGGAGAATGACAGGCCTTTCAGTAGTGTGACCAAAGGCTGATTTGGACAGATTCTGTGGGGGTGGGACTTCCTCCTGCCTGTTGTCAGTTTCAGCTGGGATGCTGAAGCTGGGACTCCGGGGCTTCCCTCTGGCGGTTGCCTTCCGTTTTTGCTGGCAAACAGCTGAAGCTACATGTAATATTAGCAATGCAGGGGCCTCATTAGACGCAGCTGCGGTGAGTTCTCGCAGCCGCAGCCGCCGCCACCGCCACCACCCCTGCTGCCACCCCCCGCCGCCAATGCTCCCGCCGCCTCATTCTCTGTGCCCCAGGGCCTCAGTTGACTCAGCTGTTGTGAGTTCTGGCTGCCACCACTTGGTCTCCGCGCCCCGGCCGGGCGCTTGATGACTTCACCACTTTATCTCTGCTCCTGGGGCCTGGCGCTGACGCCTCTCCACCCCACCCCTTACTCCGACTGGCTGATAGCATAGCCAGTCAGGAGCCAAGGTATGGTCACATTTGCATGTTACTCTTTTATTAGATAGGACTAGAGGTCTGGTGCATGAAATTTATGCAGGAGGAGGGGGTTCCCTCAGCCTGGCCTGCACCCTCTCCAATCTGGGACCCCTTGGACATCCCTCTCCAAATCCCTAATTGCTTGCCTGCCTGCCTGCCTGCTTGATTGCCCCTACTCTGCCCTCCTGGCGACCCCCTAACCGCCTCTGCCCCAGCTCCCAGCCTAAGCCGCAGTCTGGCCTCCCTCTGCTGGAGGCGAGCTGGCAGATCAGGGGAAGGCGCTGCCTCCATCACCCTGCTGCTGCTGCCACTGGAGGCCACCATGACTGCCAGAGCCTGGGACTGGCCCTGGGTAGCGGCAGCCGCCATCCTCGGCTTGCCTGAGCCTCAGGCAGCGCTGTGGCTTTGTCCAGATGGACATCTGGAAGACGTCTGCCCTAATTAGCATATTACCCTTTTATTAGTATAGTTATAATAGTTATTATTTTGATGACCAGTCTCTGACCTTTATATGTGGTTTCCAGGCTACTCACTGTCACACAACCCTCCCCAGAGCAGCCTTGCTCCAGGGGTGGTCTCTCCCCTGGGTCTGGACAGCACTCCCCCCCACCCCCCCACCCCGCCACACACACACACACATACACACTCACACTCACACACATACTCTCTCTTTCACACACACACTCACACACACTCACTCAGACACACACACACACACACACACACACTCACACACTCAGACACACACTCACACACACTCACACACTCAGACACACACTCACACACACACACTCACACACACACACACACACACACACACTCACACACACACACACACACACTCACACACACACTCTCTCTCACACATACACACTCACACTCACTCACACACACACACACGCGCACACACACACACACACACACACACACACACAACCTGGAAGGGAGCCGCCAGCCATGCATGTGCTATGCAGAGCCTTGGAGACAGTGTGACCCTGGATCCGTCACAGGTTTCTCAGTGAGAATCCCCTCCCTGCCCTCCTGGAGAGCATGCAGGGCACCAGGAGACGTGGCTGCGTGGAGGCAGGAGAGCCGGGCGAAGCGTCCGTGCGGCCCCAGAGGAGCAGGCCCTGCCGTCAGTGTCGTTATGGGAAAGCCAGCGCCTCCCTCCTGGACGTCCTCCCGCTTGTTTGTACAGTGAGCCTCCTCAGTGGGTGTGGAGCGCCCTGGCCTCTGCAGACCTGCCGGGGCCGAGCGCAGCCAGGCCCGTGAGCCCTGACCCTGTGCCCCCGGGTGGGCGTGAGCCTGTGTACAGTGTAAGCGTGACCCCAGCGACCACTGGGTTCACAACGGTGAACTTGACCTCAACTACGCGCCTCAGTCTCTTCAAAGCCCTGTAAACGGTGGGGGAAGCGCCTCGAGGCTGTGCAGAGGCAGCACGGAGGTGGGTCAGGAAGGCGGGCAGGGAGTGGCTGGGGCCCCTACACCCAGTCCCTCAGGACCTGTAATCCCGCAGCTCTGAACTCATAGACCCTAGACAGATTCTAGGACCCTTCTGAGTCCCCAAAAAGCCCCAGGCATTCTTATGTTAGAATAAGACAGGCCCTGCCCTCCAGACTGTCTCCTAATGAAGACACCCCACGCGTAGAAGTGTGAGGTGGGTTTGCACGATGACCCCAGGGGCTGCCCCTGCTGTGCATAAGTGGCCAGCAGCACTTTTTACCAAACTGAGTTGGAATGCTTTCAACAGATGTGCCAAGTGCCCTGGGCTACAGCCCCTCTGCGATGTCACCACGGCTGGTTCAGACATCCCCGGCCAGCCCCATGCGGCTCAGAGTGTGGGCTGTGCCCTGTGACTGGAGCACAGGAAAGAAGGGCCGATTCTCCCTGGACTCCAGGAAGGCTTCATGGAGGAGGGGGCATTTGGATTGGCAGAAAGAGAAAAGGCTTGGATCTTAACCTGAGTGTTACCTGTGCACCTTTGTCAAATCCTTAGGTAGTGGCTTTCCAAATGGACCAAAGGGATGGGTTAGAACCTTTCACCCCAGGCCAGGCAGCCCTCAGGCAGGCCAGAGGGCACAGGTCCTGGGCCCACGGACTGGGAGGAGGTGGTGGAAACAGGGGGGGAAGGGAGCAGGCGGTGAGAGGGTGAGGAGGAGGGGAGAGGAAGGGGAGCCAGGAGAAGCAGGAGAGGGGGCGGCGGGCATACACAGAGCAGCTGGACCACACGAGCAACACTCAGCCGCCTCCTCAGCCCTCACCGCCTCCCTCTGACCCAGGTGGAGTCCCTTCAGCCCTTCACATGTGTGAGTCCTTCCCCAAAAAGGAGTGCAGCCGGGCCACCAGGAAACAAATGGTATTTTATTCCATTTCATGGAGAGGACAGATCAGAGCAGACAGCAGTCCGTCACACGCTGGCCTGTTTCCACGGTAACATGATGCATGGGAGGGGTAGGGCTGGTTTGGCTTCCCACTCTTTATGACCTTTGACCTCTCTCTGTTTTCCAACAGCCAGACCACTGCATCCCACACTCTGGCCAGTGACGAGGAGGGAGGTTGCAGGCCATCACTGCTCACCTGGCCAACTGGCACGGACAGACGAGGCCCGTCTCGCCCGCTTGCTCCCGGGAAGCCGGCCCCAATACAATGGATCTCCTGCCCCAGACCCAATGGGAAGGTGGGGGTCCGAGCCCAGAGGAGCTGGGCTGTAAGTCAGGGTCTGAGACTCGGGGAGGTGGCAGGAGCAGGGGTCCGGAACCCGAGGTTACTGCTGGGAAGATATGCCAGGGCCACCCCCAGCGCGGAGCCGGGCCTGCCTGCCTGGCCACCGCGTGGGCGGGGCAGAGGGGAGCGGGGCGGTCCCAGCAGAAGATGGCCAGGGGAGGGGGGCACGGCCTGAAGCACAGCTGGGCTCCCAGCTCCTGGCTGTGAACATCCAATTGCTAAGACACCCTCAGAACAGGTCGGGTCAGGGTGAGTGTGGAAACAAGGTTCTTGCAGAGGGAGTGGAGAGCAGCCATGAAGAAAGATGACGAAGCTGATGTAAACCTTCCCAAGTCCCCATGAGTGGAGACTCCCGCCCGGGCCCCAGCCCCTCACCCACCTCTATGAGAGAGAGGGGACTGGTCTCAGGAGCGGAGGGGAGGGGCGAGGCGCACAGGGAGTAGGAGGAGCTGATGGTGGCCCAGGAGGTAAGTCCAGGTTCGGGAACAGAGACAGCCACAGACAAGCAGCCACGAAGACCACAGACATCACACGCACACACACGCACAGTCACATCACAGGAGTGGACATGCCACGGCTGCGTGGGAAGGTGGGTTCAGGTGCGGCACTAAGTGGAGGACTGTTCAGGGGAGGGTGGGGGACACGTGGGCCTGGACTTCTTGGGAAGAGCTGCTGCTGGCGCGGCTGGTTTTCTTAAGCATCAGCGTCTGTATCTAAAGGTCCAAGCGGCTGCCTCCAGTTTCTGCAGAGGGAGAGACGCGAAGTTACGCGAAACCCTGGCTCCTCTCAGAACTACTCCCCACGGCGTGGCCCTGGCTGAGCCCCTGCCGTGCACCGAAAGGTTGCCGGTGGGTCCGGGGGAGGGGCATGCCTGGGAGGCGGGCTCAGTCCCTGGTCGGGGCACGCACAGTCAGTGCGTCTCTCTCACACAGATGTCCCTCTGTCCCTTCCCCTCCCGAGGCATGTCCTCAGGTGAGGACTTGAAGAACAGAAATCTTGCCTGGCCAGCGTGGCTCAATGGTTGGCGCCAACCCATGAGCCAGGAGGTAAGGTGTGATGGCCGGTCAGGGCACACACCTGGGTACAGGCTCGATCCCCGTTGTGGGAGGCAGGAGGCAGCTGGCCAATGATTCTCTCTCATCGGTGACGTTTCTCTCTCCCCCCTTCTCCCTTCCTCTCTGAAATCAACAAAACAAAACATATTTTAATAAAATAAAACAAAAATAGAAATCGTTAACTGCTCCTCTCCCTGTAGCAGCCCCTCTCCATCGTCCCCTAAACGCCCAGGGTGAGACCCATCCTAAGTGCCAGGCTCTGGGTGAAGCAGGAGAGATGGAGGCCTGGGAGGGGGACCTCCAGGGAGGGTCCCCTGGAGGCTGGGGCCTGGCTGACATGGAAACTGTCAACCCCAGAGTCTCCATCCCAGCACACCCTCACGTCGCTCACCTGGAGAAGGGCCTCTGAGGGAGTCCTCGTGAAAAACGCAACACGGAGTCTGGGCTAGCTCTAGAACTCCCTCCAGCCTCCCCACGTCCCGCCCCGATGTGACCGCCAGCTGCCGTGACGTGGACAGACGCCCAGTTACCGCCGAGGACGAGCCACCGCCTCCCCCGGCTTGGCTTGGGAACCAGCCTAGAGCCCCCTTGGAGCTGAGACCCTGACCCCCGGGGCTGCTGGGAGGGCGTTCAGCCCCCGGAAGGATGCCACGCTGAGAAGTGCACCTGCCCTATGATCCGAGATGCCGGGCACGGGCACTGCACACCCAGAAACCCCGTCTAACGCGTGCTGGAGCAACGGCACGAGCTTCTTTCATAAGGAAGAAGGGGGAGACAGGGAGGGCGGATCCCAGCCGAGAGTTCCCTGGGGCCATGCACGGCGCAGGAGCACGTGCGGTGGCAGTGGCACAAAATCCAAGGCCCGGTTAGGCTCCCTCGGTCGCTCAGCCGCACGGCCCTCCCTGGCCTCCCCGCTTTGTCACCCGAGTGGGGGAGCCGCGCTGCCCCGCTCCCGTGGCTCCCATGGCTCCAGCAAGGGTGCGGGCGGCGTGTGAAGATGGGAAAGCCTCGAGCAGGTACTGCTGTCCTGGTCCCGACAACGGACAATGGGAAGGACACCCCGAGAACAGACCACACTGGTGTGCTGGGTGCAGGGGCGAAGACTATCCTCCTGACTTTTAAAAATAGATTTTTATTCACTTCGGAGAGAGAGAAACACCCGTGATGAGAGAGAACCATGGACGCTGCCTCCTGCACGCCCAACACCGGGGCCCGAGCCCGCGTCCCGGGCCTGTGCCGACGGGATGGCCCGTCGTGCCCGCGCCGCCCGGGGGGTTCTCCGGGGTGTCGGTGGGGAAGCTTCATAACTGCCGATCTTAAAACCAGCCCAGGGAGCCTTCTGAGTCACCTCTGGGCCGCGTCTCCGAGTCTTTCTACCACCGACACTAGAAGCTCTTCATGGCCAGCCCTCTCCCAAGCCAGGCCCTGCACTCGGCTGTGTCCGTCCTCTCCCGCCCCCGGACAGCCCGGCTCACGGCGAAGACCGTCCCGCTGGCACTGCACACCCAGAAAGCCCTAACCCGGCCTTGGATTTTGTGCCACTGCCACCACACGTGCTCCTGCGCCGTACGCGGCCCCAGGGGACTCTCGGCTGGGATCCGCCCTCCCTGTCTCCCCCTTCTTCCTGTCAAGTCAGGGTGGGGACGGGGGGCCTGGCCGATGGCCCCTTACCTGCCGCGAGGGCTGCCTCAGTTCTCCGCTTTCTGGGGCTCCGCTGCTGGAGGAAAGAGACCATAGGAAAGGGGTCCTCTCCGCAGAGGCCCGGCACCGCGCACTGGTGCTGACTCTGGGGGCGCCCGACCCCAGGGCAGAGGTGACTGGGTGGGACTTTGGGTCAGATCGGTCGGGGGCCCGGTCCTTAACATTGGACGGGGATGCCTGCCTCCCAGGTGGCGGGCACATGCCATGAGACCGGGTCTGTGACACGCTGTGTCATGCCTGACGCCGAGCGGACACCTGCAAACAGCCATCGGGGGGGGAGCCGGTCTGGGGGTGAGGAGACAGGCTGGCGGCTGGACATACCGTTCGCAGTGATGAGGTTCTCCACCTGCGCCTCCTCGTCGCCCGGGGCCCTGCAGGGGGGACAACGCAGCCTCCGTGAGGGGCCAGGGCGAGCCCTGCTGTTTGCGGGCTCAGCACTCTGCCCGCACGGGGCTCGTGGGGAGGGAGACGTCGGGGCTGAAGGGGCAGAGCCAGGGGAGCACAGGCACCCTTCAGTGTCGGCCCCCAAGAACTAAGAACTGGGAAAGGGTGACCCAGGGCCCCCCGGGGCTTGGGGTGACCCTGCCACAGACTTGGGCTTCCGAGGCCCAGTGCTCCCCTGGCCATGGAGGTGGCCAGGGCTGTGGTGATGGTGGCCAAGCTCCTACTCGGCTCAGAGAGCCCCAGTGCCCAGCTGGCCCGCGTCACAGAGCCTGAGGGGAGGAGGGGACTGCAACGAGGCCCGAGGCCTCTGCCCCTCTCTTGGTCCGGCACCCTTCTGCCCACTCCACCCCATGCTCATCGGATGGAGAAGGAGCTGACCATCGAGTCCGCCTGGCAGCCCTCAACACTTCTGCCCCACCGCCAGGCACACAGCCTGGTTCCCAGCTTCCGAGGCGAGAATCTAAACACCCTCGCCGGGAGGCCCCTCCCTGCCAGACCGCCTGGACATCTGCCCAGTGCCACAGCCAGGGCGTCCTTACCTGGGTTTCTGGCTGAAACTGCACTTGCATCTTCGACCTGAAAGGCAAAGAAACCACCTGAGGTCATCCTCCCGGCTTGAGTCAAGGTCATGCTCCTGCTGGGCCACAGCTGCCCTGGGGAGGGTGCAAGCTGGGGGGCCAGGCACGGTCCACATTGGAGGAGGGTCTTCTGAGGCCCAGGATCAGCAACAGCTCCGAGGGCTACACCCCACCCCAGGATCAGCTGGTGGTGCGAGTGCAGAGGGCTCCCTGCAGACCAGGCTTACCCAGGCAAACAACTGGGGGGCATATCCCTCAGGTGCCCCCTGGACAGGACAGGCTGTGTCCTATGGCCCGAGTCGCCCCACGCACACCCTGCTGGGCACAGCACTAGGAACCCCCTGCTCCTTTTCCTCATCTGTGCTTATTTTCATTGAGCAGTTATTTGTTCGTGCTTTCCTGTTTTACTGAGCACCTATTATGTGCCAGCACGCATAGTCCTAGAGATACAGGAGAACAAACAGGCTCCTGCCTCTGCGGGAAGTGCCAGCCAGGCTCCCGCCGCTGAGCAGAGACCCTGCTCCTCCTGGGTGAACAGAGACACTTACTCAGGATGAGGAGGATGCCGACGGAGAAGAAGACCACGGCAAACACCAATCCCCCGATCCGCAGGGTCTGGTAATCTGCCGAAGGAACAGGGACAAATGGGAGAGGAGGAAGGGCCAGGGAGCGCTGCCCCCCCTCACAGATGGGCTGTGTCTCCCCTCTCCCTACCCCCCAGGAATGCCCTCACCACTCACCATAATGAAAAGGATCCTTTTCCTTCTCCTGCTCATCGGCTGCAAAAGTAAACCAGCCTGGTCAAGAGAAGGCAGCTACACATCCTGGCTCCCAGAGACAGCCTGCCCCCAGGCCTCCCTCCCTCCCGCAGAGGGCTCTGGGAAGCAGGGCCCATTAACAGAGGGGCTGGGGAGCAGGGCCCATTAACAGAGGGGGCTGGGAAGCAGGGCCCATTAACAGAGGGGGCTGGGGAGCAGGGCCCTTTAACAGAGGGGGCTGGGGAGCAGGGCCCATTAACAGAGGGGCTGGGGAGCAGGCAGCAGCCCGCCGGCAGGCACATGGGAGCCCCGGTGAGAAGTGCTCACAGCACAGCAGTTACAGTCCCTTTTTATCCTCACGTCATCCCTCCTCCTTACAGATGCGGAAACGGAGGCCCAGGGCAAAGATGGGACGGGCACAAGGCCAGAGGCTGAAGACTCCGGAAGTGCCGGCCAAACAGCTCCAGGGGCTGCTGGATCCGAGGCTTAAGGCAGAGCCTGCAGGAGCCTGGGAGGGGGCAGGCTGGAGGAGGGCCGGGACTTTCTCTGCTGACTAAGGGGGCAGGGCTGACCAGACACTGAGACTCCAAGAGCCCCAACCCTAGAGCCCAGGAGCCAGGACCTCCCGCCACAACAGGCCACAGCCGCCGGGTGCCAGCGCTGGTCCCACGTGCACTCACCACTGGCCAGGATGGTGGGGGCCAGCAGGCCGCACAGCAAGATGAGCAGCACCTCCATGGCGTCTGGGAAGAGGGAGGAGAAGCAATGCCTTGGGCAGAAGACCCCTGCTCCAACCCCCAGCCCGACCCTCAGCCTGACTGGGGCCCAGCAAACCCCCCTGTTCCAAGCGCTCCCCTCGTGGCGGGAATGCAGGCCCAGGCAGAGGCCACGGACACTGGGCTCCCACGTGGCGGTCTCCCGCAGTGACCCGTCAGCACCTGTGCCCACTCAGCCAGTGGCCACCTTGACTGACCCTCTGAGGGGAAGGGCCGGAACTCAGAGGTAAGCGACGCTCAGGATGCCAGCGAGCAGGAGCTGAGGGCCCGCAGCCCGGCCGCTCTCCACTGCCTGCCTCTGGGCCCCCAAGCCATGCGGCCCTAGCGGTTTGCAGATAAGCCCCCTGGTGACCCCTCTCAGGCACCCCGGGGGCAGCTCTGGCTCTTAGGCCTGGGACTCCCGCCTGCTCCCCACAGCCTGACCCAGTGTTGCACGTCCTGCTTCCTGCTGGGTTAGGTCCGCAGGGACACCGTGCCAGCTCCAGTCCAGCCGGCGGTGGGCAGCCCTGGTCACCCTCACACCCTCACCTCTCCGGCCCAGGGGGCTCAGGGCACAGTCCTCCAGAAAGGTGGTTTGGTTAACGGAAGGGTGGAGACGGGCTCTCTGTGCAATGGTGCCCGGCCCCCCCACCATCCCGGAGATGCAAAGACCGTGCTCCGGGCACCACCTCGGGATGGCCCTGGACGGATGCAGAGAACAGGCCGCCTGTCCCTCCCGTGGCAGCTGTCAGTGGTTACACACACCTCACTCCTGGGCTTCGGGTGCGGGGAAAAGCCACAGAGGAAAAGGGGGAAATCATGAACCACGGAAGCAAAGCTGTCTGCTCTTCTCCCAGGGGGTGCAACTGGCAGTGGCTGGACCTCCTGGTCGTTTGCCCAGTGGTCAGAACCAGGTTTGTGTCCAGGGATCTTGCCCTCCCACTTCCCATGGCCCATGCCAGAGGCCCAGTGCCCTTCCCCTCTCGGCCACCAGAGGTCAGACTCTGCACCCACCACACAGGCACACTCTCTGAGATACTTCCATCTCTCCCTCTCCCTTCCTCTCTGGGAAAAAAAAAAAAAAAAAAAAAAAAATTATAATAAAAATATTGGACAGAAAAAGCCAGATTTAGGAGACTGAAAAAACACACATTAAGATATATATCGTAATTATATAGCTCAAAAAAGCTCCACTAAACTGTGTATTATTCAGATATATTTTAAAAAGAAGAGGAGGGTGGATACTCATCCATCATGGTAACGGAATGACACCTGCGGAGAGAGTCATTGATTGGCTTCTAATGGCACTTCACTCAACAACTGAATTTCTTGTAAATTTTACATCCATTAAAAATATACAGCACACATACTAAAGCACAGTAATGTGATAAATACCCACAGACGAGTAACTTCCTATCCCTCTTTCTTCCTCTCCGCACCTCTGCCCTCCGCACCTCCTCTGAGTCCCAGTGTCCTTTTGTCTTTCCTTCTAGTTGTGGAATTTCCACTCAACCAGCTTTCCGGTGGTTCTGGATGATGTCCGTTTTGTTGTTTAGTTGTAGTTTTGAAATTGTTGTGCGGGGCAGCAGTATAGCTGTTTACCTATGCCACCATCTTGGTTCCTCCTCTTCCTTTTTATTGCTATTTTAAATGTGATGTCTTCTGTATGTTTTCCAATTTTTGCTGGTATAGGGAAAGGCAATAGACTTTTATATATTGATCTTAAACCCAATAATCTTGTTAAACTCTATCATTATTTCTTTTTTTAAAAATATATTGTATTGATTTTTTACAGAGCAGAAGGGAGAGGGATAGAAAGTCAGAAACATCGATGAGAGAGAGACATCGATCAGCTGCCTCTTGCACGCCCCCTACCGGGGATGTGCCCGCAGCCAAGGTACATGCCCTTGCCGGAATCGAACCCGGGACCCTTCAGTCCGCAGGCCGACGCTCTATCCACTGAGCCAAACCGGTCTCAGCTCTATCATTATTTCTAATAATTTACCTTTAGATTGCTTTGGATATTCTCTGCACACATGATACAGTATTGATTCTTATTTTCCAGTTCTTCCACTGTTCACTGTTCATGTCTTATCTTATTATTCATGAAATGTAGAATAGATGTACTGATAATGCACGCATGCAGACACACATACACACAAACAGAAACGTGAGGTCTTATTATTAATGGTATTTTACTGTATTTTTATTTTTCCCAGCTTCATTGAGATATGACATGCAACACTCTGTAAGTTTACTATGCACCACGTAATCTGATACATGCATATATTCTAAAATGACTGCACAATAAGGTCAATGCCTCCATCACCACACATAATTGCCTTGCGTGTGTGTGCGATAATAAACTGTGATAGAGAAATATCAGCCATAAAGGAAATTTTTATTTTAAATAGTGTTCTAATGTGTTTTTTTTTTAATTTAAATATCCTTTTACAGAGAGGAAGGGAGAGGGAGAGAAATAGAAACATCAATGATTTGATCGGCGGCCTCTCGCATGCCCCACACTGGGGATGGAGCCCACAGCCTAGGCACATGCCCATGTCTATCCACCGAGCCAAACCAGCTAGGGCTTCTAATGTTTTAAAAGTCCCCCGCTACTCCTGGTTTTCCAAGATGTTTATTTTCTCCTTTAATCTATCAATGAAGTAAATTATATGTATGTCAGATGAATTACTTAGTGTTAAATCATCCTTTCATTTCTGGGGTACAACCAATGTACCATCTTTTTAACCAACAGACAGATTTGGTTTGCTGATATTTTGTTTAGGATTTCTGCATCCACGTGCATGAGTAAGACTGGGCTGCAAGTTTATTTAATTGGATTCACCGAACCGGGCTTGGGGATCACAGTAGCCATGGCTTCACAGGACAAGTGCTTCCTTCCTTGCTGTTCCCAGGAAGGACCTGCAGAGATCATCTGCAAGGACCTCGCCAAGTGAAAAGATTTATTGGGATGATCTGTCCTTTGAGCGTTTACTAGACTAACCTATAAAATCATCGAGACTTAGTATTTTCTTTATGGAGTTTAAACTGCCTGTTAACTAGTTAATGGCTTCGACACTTCAGGTTTCTATTTCTTCTTAAATATATCCCATATAATAAAACCATAATATGCAAATTGACCAACGGTGCAACGGCTGATCACTGTGATGCATACTGCCCCCCAAGAGGAAGGCGACCGGCAGTGGTGATCAGGGGTTGGGGCCAGCCGGTGAGCACCCTGCCTGTCGCCTCCTGCAAATTGGCAGTTCGACATCCCCCAAGAGTGCAGGCTGGGTTAAGGGACTCCTCCCCACCCCTGTGCACAAATTTCATGCACCAGCCTCTAGCTGAGTTATAATTTTAATAAGAATTTGCCCTGTCTACTTTCAAATTTATTGCTATAAACTTGTTTCTACTGTTTTCTTAGCATTTTAATTTCTGTAGGATTTGTAGTTGTGCCTTTTTACATTCCTAATACTGTTTGTGTGTGATAACATTTTTCCTGATCAATCTCATCAGAGGTTAACTATGTTATTAAGCTTTTCAAAGAACCAACTTGGTCTTGTTACTACTCCACAAGGTGTTTTAAATTTTTCTTAATGCTCCCCTTATAGTCTTGAATTTATTCCCTCGTTCTTCCTTTATATTTGACTTATGTTGGATATATTAGTATTTAGCCTTTCTTATTTTCTAATATAAGCACTAAAGTGTCTTAAGACCATAGCCTCTAAATGTCATTTTCACTCCAACATAGGAGTTTTGAAATGTATTTTCTGATCACGGTTTAGTTCTTAATACTTTAACCTGCGTTGAGATCTTGTATTGGATGCCTATATAAGGAAGCGTTTTTGCAATGTCCACATGTGGAGTGATTTCTAATTTACTTTTTTTATTGACTTTTAGCTTAAGTGCATGTGGTCAGGACATGGTCTACAGGGTACAGACACCTCAAAATTTGTTGAAAGTTTATGATTTAGTTATTTTAAAAATTTGTTCCATGTATTAGAAGGTTGTGAATTCCCTCATTGTTGGAAAGCAGGTTCTATATGCCATTAAATTATAATTATTAACCATGCTAAATTTCTATGTATTTTCTCTCTTTTTGACTTATCAAAAACTGAGATAAGTGCTTTAAATTTTATACTATGGGGAGGACTTATACATTTACCCCTCTTTTCCTTACAATATTCTAACAAAGTTTAAAATTGTTATATGGAGTGGTTTACAGCTGTTCGTATGGGAAAGACACACTGACGATCATAACAACAGCTTCATTAGCTGAGGAACGTCTCAGGCCTCTGGAAACTTGCATCCCATCCCATTCCTGTCCTGTCGTTGGCCTCTGGGGACTATACAGTGATCCTCTCTACCTTAAATTCTATTTCACTTTCTACCTGTTTGTGCCTTATGCATTTTGTATATCTTGTAAACTGTGAAGAGCTAGATTTTAAAACATTTGAACCTAATAATCTCTAGTAACTCTCAAGTTACTTCATTTAACTTTATTGTGATGGTATATCTGGTCTAATTTCTACCATCTGTTTTTTCATTAATTTCCCTGTGTATATTTCTTAAGTTTTTTTAAGTTTATTTTTTACTTATTCACTTTCTCCCTCTAATGACTAAGAAACTGCACAATCTCTTTCTGGTCTTTTGGTGGTCTTTAGAATGACCACATATGTTTGCTCTGGATAAAATGTGTCCTCCACGACTCCCATGTTCAAACCTGATCCTCACTGTGATGCTGCTAGGAGCTGGGTCTTTGGGAGGTGAGTATGAATGCAATTAGTGCCCTTACAAGGAGACTCCAAAGAGCTCTCCCGCCCCTTCCTCCAGGTCAGGGCTCCAGGTGATATGCCCTCTATGAACCAGGAAACAGAACATGGAGCACCGAATGTGCTGGGACCCTGACCTTGGACTTCTAGCCTCTATGACTGTAAGGAATAAATGTCTATTGTTTATAAGCCACCAGTATATGGTGTTCTGCAGCCTGAACTAAGTCAGTATTCAATTTACCAAGGACTAAAGACATCTACGTTATAAGGTGTAATAAATATTCAGTATAACCCCTTCCTGATATATAGGCTATTATTGTTTGAGTGCAGTAGCCAACCTACAATTCTTCCTGGTATTTATTTATTTTTAAAATATATTCTTATTGATTTCAGAGGGGAAGGGGGAGGGAGAGAAAGAGAAACATCATGATGAGAGAAAATCATTGATTGGCTACCTCCTGCAAACCACACACTGGGGACTGAGCCCACAGCCCAGGCACGCGCCCTGACAAGGAATCGAAACATGACCTCCTGGCCCATCGGTCGACACTCCACTACTGAGCCGCGCCGGCTGGGCCCTCCTGGTATTCCCATGCCAGTTGTGGTCCTTCCACAGGGTTAGTCCGTATGACCAATACAATACGGTAGAACTGATATATCACTTTCATTATCAGAGCATAAAAGGTACCACAGCACTCTCTCTCTCTTCCTCACACCAACCCTCTCTGATTGCTTGCTCTGGGGAAAGTTACCAGCCATGCCTTAAGGATGCGCGGACACCCTGGGGAGAGCCCACGGTGGGAGGCCTACCAGGAGCACTCAGTGAGCCTGGAAGCAGAACCCAGCTTTCACAGAAGTGCCCCCTGGTGGACAGCAGAGTCACCTGCTCCCTGACTCTGGACCCTCAGGACTGTAGGAGGTAATAAATGTCTGTGTTTCAAGCCACTGAGTTTGGGGGTGATTTGTTACCCAGCAATAGATAACTGATATGACATGTCGGTGAACTGATGTGACTTTTTGAATCTCAGTCAGCTTCAAGCCATGTTCTTTATTCCTGAAGAACATCTTTTGGGACTTTCTTTGAAGATCTATTAGTTGTAAACTCAGTCTTTGTTTATCTAAAAATGATTTCATTTTAACCCTTGTGATGGGAAGCCTGTACAGGGACCCCAAGGATTCCAACTTCTCGTCTTCAAGCCTGTGGCTGTGATCCCCGCCCCTGATGGGAGCAGGAGCTGGGACTTGCTTCTAATAGACGATGGTAAATGTGATGGCTATCACTCACGTGACAGTTGTTACGTCAGACCGGTCTCGGCAGACAGACGCTAGCGCATTCTCTCCCTTGCTGGCATGATGTGAGAGGGTCTATGAAGAGGAGCACGTGGCAAGGGATTGTGGAAAGCCTCTAGCAGCTTGGAGCAGCCCCTGCCCACAGCCAGCAGGAAAACAGAGACCTCCGTCCTCCTGCCACGAGGAGATGAACGCTGCCCACAGCCCCAGGGAGTCTGGAGGTGAGTCTTTCCCTAGAGGCTCCTGATTGGGTCACAACTGCAGCCAACATGCAGGCTGAGCTTGGTGAGACCCTGGAGCAAAGAATCAGGCGAGCTGCGCTGGACTCGCCTGCAGAAACCAGGAGATAACAAGGCGTGTGAGCTCAGCTGCTCGGCTGGTGCCTTTGCTCTGCACCCAGACGAGGAGCACGGCACCTGAAAGGTCACTCCGTCATGGGCACAGTTCGTGGCTGGTAATTATTTTGACTCCGATGTTGAAGATGTCCTGTTCATTGTTGCTCCTTATTTTCCTCCCATCACAGGTATTCTCTCCTTTCTCTCTGCCGTCTTTTTATTTTTCTCTTTTGGTGTTCGAAGTCTCGCTGGACCAGAGCTTAAATGTAGCTTATTTCTACGTATCCTGTTGTTTCCCTTTCCTGTAGAATCATCCACTTCAACAATTATGAAAAATTCTCGCCATTATCTCTCAAGTGTTGCCTCTCCTCCACTCTGCATTTTCTTCTTGAGATTATGGCCCTGGTCTGATATTCTCATACCATTTTCCTCATCACGTCACAGCTCTCTCATGTTTTCAACTTCTTGTTTCTGTGCTGCATTCTGGGTAATAGTTTCAGATTTATTTTCCACTCACTAGTTCTCTGTTTAATCCATTCTTTTAATTTTCCATTGCAATAATTATATTATTCATTTCTAAATGTTCTATTTAGTTATTTTGAAAACTGTCTGGTTATTTTTGGTAGTCTTTGTTGCCAGCACATTTTTCTTACCCATTTTTTATTTCTTTCAATGTTTCCCACATAGTTATTTTGTGTTCTGTATCAAATTCCAAAATCTTAATTTCTTGGGGGAAGGGAGGTCCTTAAGGTTTCTGTGCCTCTCAATCATACATGATTTGATTTTTCCCATGTTGGGTAATCTTTGCTAGATTTTACTCTGTGGGCATTCCAGCCCTAACATGGGGGGCTTCCCCCAGAGGGTCTGCTCTGCTGTGCCGTGCAGGCCGGAGGCAGCAACAGCAGCCTGAGATCGCTGCAGCCCACTCGGGGACCCTGGGTTAAGGCGGCGTCTCCAGTTTGGCTTCCTAAACTTGTTAGGACTGAGGTGTAGGAGCCTCCGGAAGCAATGATGCCAACTAGCATTCATCTATGAGCAACTCTAACTCTGGCTTAACCCAGTGCTAGTTTATCTCAGGGGTTTTCGGGTTTCTGTTTTTCAGGCAGCTTTGGTTTAGGGAGAGGCTGAGGACTGGTGGCTGGATAATCTCCCTCCTTCTTTGAGCCAAGCTCTGTAATAACAACAAGAGTTTCTCTGTGATCAGTTCTTTTATGTGGGCTGTTTCATCCTAAATACATTTTGCGAAGTATGAAAATAAGTTTTAAGCAGCTCCTATCTGTGACACCTTTATGTTTTGAAGAGTGGGGCTGGGTTTCCTGCTATTTCTCAGACCAAGTCTCATCCACAATCACATCGTCAAGTTACACCTGGTCCTTGCTCAGCCGTGATGAGCCCGGACTTGGGACTGGGAAGGGGGATGGGCCTGGGCACTGGCCACCTCCACATCCCACAGGCTGCGGGTGAAGGCTGAGGGCACTGACAGAGGGAGGGACAAGCGAGCCAGGCTTCCCACCGCCTCCTCTGAACAATTCCTTTGAACAATGGGCTTTGAAAGGACGGACTCCATCCTGTAACATCCTATGGTTCCATCCATGGGAACCACAGACACCCCATCTTGCTCCCGTAACCTCCATTTTCTAAGAACTGCCGTTTAAATTTTCCTGTAACAACAGATGGTCCTTTGTTGTTAATTCCAGGAAGTAACTAAAGCAGACAGCCTCCCTGACGGAAGTAACTCTGCTGTCTCTAGCTTCTGTAAGCATGCTTGTTCGAATAATGAGGAAAATAAGGCATTGGGGTGGGGAGGGGGGGTTGGCAATCTGAATCTGGCAGTAACCTAATGCACATGCTTATCAGCCTATAGTCTTGTCACTGCCCCCTCTTAATTATCTGGTCCTGCAAGACCTGTCTACCTAAGTACCACTCCGTTTTAGAGAGACCATAACCAAGAACAATACACAACCCCAGATGGAGTTATCAGCACTGGCGCCAGGCCAGGCCTTGAGATGCGGTCTCATTGCCCCCACCCCAGCACATGGGGTTGTTTTTTTTTTTGCTTTATAAGCTTACCCTTAAGCTCATTTCAGGGCCACGAGGTTTTGAGGGGCTTGAGCCCACTCGCGGCCACAAAGACTTTATTTGGCTTACTGCCTGAGGCGTCCTCCGCTCAACTCGCTGAACTCCAATACAACACTTCACAGCTCCGGCCAGGAGAGGGGGCGTGAGGCAAGTGGGACCCCCAGGAGTAGACAAGACACATGTCAAGGTTCCAGGCCTTCCCTGCCATGCCTCCCCGCCCCCTCCCAACCCCCGATCACCTCCATAGGCCCTCAGGTTCCAGCGAACCCCACCACACAGGCTGCGCTCCGAGAAGGCGCACGCTGCTCCGGGCCTGCAAGGGGTCCACGGCCGGCTGAAGCCTGAACCTCCGTCCCAGGAGAGGCAGGTGGAGCCGAGGCTCCGATCTGTCAGCAAATATGAGGCGTGTCCCGTCAGAGAGACAGCCGCAGGGAGAGCCACGGAACACAGTAAGAATACGAGCAGGGAGCTCACACGGAACCTGGGTGGGTCCAGGCAGGCATGGCATTTCAGCCGGACCTTGAACCTCGACAGGAGGATGGCACGTGATGAAAGGGATGAGAAGAGAGAAAAGGAAGGGATTTCTGACACAGCACCGTGCAGGGAGCAGTGCAGGCAGGGAACATGGGAAGCAGGGGTCACAAGTTCAGTTCAAGTTGCAACTCAAGGCACTTCCCTCTGCAGGGGCCACCTGCAGGGATGTCCCGCTTGGGGGTGAAGCCCAGCAGGAGAAAGGGCTGTCAGGAGGCGCCCTGACAGCAAGCGGCCATGTCTCTGCCATTTCTAGAGCAGGAGGCCTCCCCAGCCAGCGACTGAGCACACCCGGGGGCAAGAGTGGGAGAACTCTGATAAAACAGTTGGAATCAAATGATGGAGGAGCGAAGGCCACACTCAGGAACAAAGACCTGCCTTTGGATTCTAAGAGACCGTTCCTGATCAGGTTAGTCTGCTGAAAGACGCTGTTAGAGATTTGGGGAGCAACTCCCTACTCCTTCCAGCCTCCCCCAGCAGCAAAGGCCTCCTCGGGCGTCCCTTGGACCCTATACTAATTTTTTAAGGTTCCCATTGGTACCACTGACCTTGACCCTGCATCAGGTGGTCAAGTACAGAGCCTCTGGAGGGACACAGAATGCCTCTCTCTGCTGCTGCAAGGTTAGCTAGGCCTCTGCTCCCTCCCACTCAAACAAGAGCCGACACAGGCCTTTCTGCATAGGAAGCCGGGCTGCCGGCAGCTGGAGAGGGGCTGAAGGGCACTGAGACGTCGAAGACAGATCCTACTTCCAGAAGGAAGCAAGGAGGGAGAAACTTGGGGGGAGAGGGGAAAGCAAAGTAGATTGAAGTGGAGCTGGGAGAGGGGGTTTGGGAACATTATATTCCCCTCTGTATGCATATTGGGGATCCTAACTCTAAGGCCCGGGACCCCTGGCCTGGGATGCTGAGGGCCTGGCCCCTGGAGCGGGCTCTGCAGCTCCCTCCCTCCGTCCCTCCCTCCCTCCCTCCCTCCGTCCCTCCCTCCCTCCCTCCTTTCCTTTCCTTTCCTTTCCTTTCTCCCTCCCTCCCTCCTTTCCTTTCCTTTCCTTTCTCCCTCGCTCCACCATCCTCCCATCTGGGAAATGGGTCCGGCTCCATGTGCTGCCTCGAGAGCATCTCAGAGAAAGAGTTCCCTTCCGCCCCCTCCTCCTCCCGTCCTTGCCGACTGATGGCCACCTGGGCCACAGCGCTTCCGTGCCAGCTGTCCCGACCCCGCCGCTGCTCGGTCCCCCTGCCAGTCCCCCCGCCGGCACAGAGCAGGCAGACAAGAGTGTCTCCGGCAAGACTCTGCCCACCCCATCAGGCAACTTCCCACAATTGCTGGGGAGAGGCAGCTTGGAAAGAGAAGCCGCTAGCTGATGACACAGCAACACGCCATGTTATTTCTGACTCCGCAACAGTAAGGTAAATCAGACACCCATTCCACTGTGAACACAACTCGGGGACAGCCTCCCTCTGAAATAAAAGGATCCAAATCACAGGAGAAAGTCATTACCTCACCCTCAGCCTCCGTCCCACAGCCCCAGAGTCTCCCTCCTTGCTCCTCGAATCCACCTGCTTGCTCTCCTTCACCCTCAGCCCAGGGGGCACACCAGAGGGTCACCAAGGCCTGGATTCCAGCAGGATCCTCACAGGATGATGAGGTCCCCCACTGCAGACAGGACCCTCATGGGGTCACAGAATGCCTGAGCCCCATTGTTTGGGCTGACTGCTTACTCTAGGCTGTTGCCATAGGCCAGGGACATGCCAGCTTATGAGGGAGCCTCCAAACCTTCCCGAAAGAAGCCGGCGGAGAGAAAAGCCCGCTGCATATAAACAGGGCATGACCGAGACATGCGGCTTCCCAGGAGGAGTTAGAATCTGCGGGCCAGGCAGCACGACTCAGGGAGACTGAGGCCCCAGCAGAGAAACGCCAGCTGATGCGGGAGTCAGGCTCAGAGCCAGGCCTCGAATCCGTGCGTCCAGCTCCCGCTGGCTGCCCTGATGCGTGGGGACCGGGAGGTGGGCAGGCCGGAGCTGGAGGAGGGACTGACCTGAGGAGCTGCGGGGAAGGCGGAGTCGTACCGAGCATCAGGCAGCCCGACAAGGCTCCTACAGACATGAAGGTGACCAGGACAACGAGGGGGTAGAAGGGAAGGCCGACAGGTCGGTGGCTCCGTTAGGCGACCTTTGCTGGAAGATGGGGGAGGAGGGGCAGTGATGGAATTATGTCTGAAAGGGCCTTCAGGGGGCGAGGGGGTGATGACAAAGTCCTGTCCCATGGTCCGGCAGCCGAGCGTGAGTGTGGCGCGGTGAACAGGACTCAGACCAGGCCAAAGGCCGGAAACAGAAGGCCCAGGGCTCCACACAATCGCCGACACGCTCACTGGTCTGCTTCCCTGGCCAAGGCGGTGCTTCAGATCCCCAAGACACGGTAAGTCTTACTGTCCGGGAGGAAACGAGGGCGGGCATCGGGCCTCCCTGTGAGAGCAAGATCCGGGAACAGGAGCGGCCCCAGCGCCTGCCTTGCAAGGCCCCGCGCTGAGGACGGTGCAGGCGGAGCCGCAGTCTGCACGGGACACGGGTGCACACACCATGAGCGGGCGGGGCGGGGCGGGGCGGTGCAGAGCAGCAGGTGATTCCCAGGCCTTGGCTCTGGGAAGTGCTTCATTGTTATGACAACTTGGACATCACAGATCCTGCATGCCGGGTGGGTGGGGGGGTGGGGGGGGGGGGCTGGGATGCTCTTGGTCCTCCTGACCCCTCCACCCCGTGTCCTCCTGGCCCCCCTCCACCCAGTGTCCTCCTGGCCCCCCCTCCACCCAGTGTCCTCCTGGCCCCCCTCCACCCAGTGTCCTCCTGTCCCCCTCCGCCCCGTGTCCTCCCGCCCCCCTCCGCCCCGTGTCCTCCCGCCCCCCTCCGCCCCGTGTCCTCCTGGCCCCCTCCGCCCCGTGTCCTCCCGTCCCCCTCCGCCCCGTGTCCTCCCGCCCCCCTCCGCCCAGTGTCCTCCTGTCCCCCTCCGCCCCGTGTCCTGGCCCCCCCTCCGCCCCGTGTCCTGGCCCCCCCTCCGCCCCGTGTCCTCCCGCCCCCCTCCGCCCCGTGTCCTGGCCCCCCCTCCCCCCCGTGTCCTGGCCCCCCCTCCCCCCCGGGTCCTCCTGGCCCCCCTCCACCCAGTGTCCTCCTGTCCCCCTCCACCCCGTGTCCTCCCACCCCCCTCCGCCCCGTGTCCTCCCGCCCCCCTCCGCCCCGTGTCCTCCCGTCCCCCTCCGCCCCGTGTCCTCCCGCCCCCCTCCGCCCCGTGTCCTCCCGTCCCCCTCCGCCCCGTGTCCTCCCGTCCCCCTCCGCCCCGTGTCCTCCTGTCCCCCTCCGCCCCGTGTCCTCCTGTCCCCCTCCGCCCCGTGTCCTCCTGCTCTCTCCATTCAGGGCCTAGGCTCCTCACATTAGGAACCTAGGCCCATGGCTGCACCTGCCCTTCCTACTGCTCACCTCCTCCCTGCTCCCATCGTAGATGCTGTGCCCCAGCGTTCTCCCGAGGCTAGTGGCACCAGAGTGGAACGAAAGCAAGGGACACAGGACAGCCACCCCCCACTGGACAGCTCTGTGTCCAGGAGGCCCCGAGGCGGCTTTCGTCCATCGGCTTGGCCCGGCGCTGCACACTCCGCTCCCATCGGGGCTCCTCTCAGGGGCCGCGCTCTCTCCCCTCACCTGCATCTCCGTGACCTGTGGCCTGGAAACAGTCAAGGACCACACTGTGGCCTCAACCCCCCAACTGTGTCCCTCAACGCTCTGACCTGGAAGTTCCCCAGCCACGTGACCCACCCAGAGCCACAACCACGTTTCCTCGGTTTCTGCAGAATGAAGGGTGGATTCCTTTCCATCTCCGGCCCCTTCAGGGAGGCCGCCTAGGACCCCCTTTCTCAAGGAGCCCAACGACCCGCAGGCACCCCCCTGACTGTCAATGCCTCCACGTACACAGCTCCCAGGTAGGGTCCCTGACCCAGGTCCGCCGCACGGGAAGGGCGCTCTGAGCCAATGGCTGGGGGCCGTCCACCTGCTGCAGAGGGAGCCAGCGCCAGAGCGCCTGGCAGCTGCAGGGCCAGGCCCCAGCACATGCACTTCCTGGTGCCATGGCCTTGACCAGAGTGTGAAAAGGGGTGCTGGCAAGATGGGGAGTCTTCCGGGGGGTACAGAGCACTGAGCATGGCCATGGGGTTAGCCAGTGCAGAGGTGGGAGTGTGGGGTGTGGGTTTAGTGAGGTGAGGTGGTGGGAGTGTGGGGTGAGGTGGTGGGAGTGTGGGGTGTGGAGGTGGGAGTGTGGGGTGTGGGTTTAGTGAGATGAGGTGGTGGGAGTGTGGGGTGTGGAGGTGGGAGTGTGGGGTGAGGTGGTAGGAGTGTGGGGTGTGGAGGTGGGAGTGTGGGGTGTGGAGGTGGGAGTGTGGGGTGTGGAGGTGGGAGTGTGGGGTGTGGTGGTGGGAGTGTGGGGTATGGAGGTGGGAGTGTGGGGTGAGGTGGTGGGAGTGTGGGGTGTGGAGGTGGGAGTGTGGGGTGTGGAGGTGGGAGTGTGGGGTGTGGAGGTGGGAGTGTGGGGTGTGGTGGTGGGAGTGTGGGGTATGGAGGTGGGAGTGTGGGGTGAGGTGGTGGGAGTGTGGGGTGTGGAGGTGGGAGTGTGGGGTGTGGAGGTGGGAGTGTGGGGTGTGGAGGTGGGAGTGGGGGTGCGGAGGTGGGAGTGTGGGGTGTGGTGGTGGGAGTGTGGGGTATGGAGGTGGGAGTGTGGGGTGAGGTGGTGGGAGTGTGGGGTATGGAGGTGGGAGTGTGGGGTGAGGTGGTGGGAGTGTGGGGTATGGAGGTGGGAGTGTGGGGTGAGGTGGTGGGAGTGTGGGGTATGGAGGTGGGAGTGTGGGGTGAGGTGGTGGGAGTGTGGGGTATGGAGGTGGGAGTGTGGGGTGTGGTGGTGGGAGTGTGGGGTATGGAGGTGGGAGTGTGGGGTGAGGTGGTGGGAGTGTGGGGTGTGGAGGTGGGAGTGTGGGGTGTGGAGGTGGGAGTGTGGGGTGAGGTGGTGGGAGTGTGGGGTGAGGTGGTGGGAGTGTGGGGTGAGGTGGTGGGAGTGTGGGGTGTGGAGGTGGGAGTGTGGGGTGAGGTGGTGGGAGTGTGGGGTGAGGTGGTGGGAGCGTGGGGTGTGGAGGTGGGAGTGTGGGGTGAGGTGGTGGGAGTGTGGGGTGAGGTGGTGGGAGCGTGGGGTGTGGAGGTGGGAGTGTGGGGTGAGGTGGTGGGAGTGTGGGGTGAGGTGGTGGGAGTGTGGGGTGTGGAGGTGGGAGTGTGGGGTGTGGTTTTAGTGAGGTGAGGTGGTGGGAGTGTGGGGTGAGGTGGTGGGAGTGTGGGGTGAGGTGGTGGGAGTGTGGGGTGTGGAGGTGGGAGTGTGGGGTGTGGTTTTAGTGAGGTGAGGTGGTGGGAGTGTGGGGTGAGGTGGTGGGAGTGTGGGGTGCAGAGGTGGGAGTGTGGGGTGAGGTGGTGGGAGTGTGGGGTGTGGAGGTGGGAGTGTGGGGTGCGGAGGTGGGAGTGTGGGGTGTGGTGGTGGGAGTGTGGGGTGAGGTGGTGGGAGTGTGGGGTGTGGAGGTGGGAGTGTGGGGTGTGGAGGTGGGAGTGTGGGGTGTGGTTTTAGTGAGGTGAGGTGGTGGGAGTGTGGGGTGAGGTGGTGGGAGTGTGGGGTATGGAGGTGGGAGTGTGGGGTGAGGTGGTGGGAGTGTGGGGTGTGGAGGTGGGAGTGTGGGGTGCGGAGGTGGGAGTGTGGGGTGTGGTGGTGGGAGTGTGGGGTGAGGTGGTGGGAGTGTGGGGTGTGGAGGTGGGAGTGTGGGGTGTGGTGGTGGGAGTGTGGGGTATGGAGGTGGGAGTGTGGGGTGAGGTGGTGGGAGTGTGGGGTGTGGAGGTGGGAGTGTGGGGTGCGGAGGTGGGAGTGTGGGGTGTGGTGGTGGGAGTGTGGGGTGAGGTGGTGGGAGTGTGGGGTGTGGAGGTGGGAGTGTGGGGTGCGGAGGTGGGAGTGTGGGGTGAGGTGGTGGGAGTGTGGGGTGAGGTGGTGGGAGTGTGGGGTGAGGTGGTGGGAGTGTGGGGTGTGGAGGTGGGAGTGTGGGATGTGGAGGTGGGAGTGTGGGGTGAGGTGGTAGGAGTGTGGGGTGTGGAGGTGGGAGTGTGGGGTGCAGAGGTGGGAGTGTGGGGTGTGGAGGTGGGAGTGTGGGGTGTGGGTTTAGTGAGGTGAGGTGGTGGGAGTGTGGGGTGTGGAGGTGGGAGTGTGGGGTGTGGTGGTGGGAGTGTGGGGTGTGGAGGTGGGAGTGTGGGGTGAGCTGGTGGGAGTGTGGGGTGTGGAGGTGGGAGTGTGGGGTGAGGTGGTGGGAGTGTGGGGTGTGGTGGTGGGAGTGTGGGGTGTGGAGGTGGGAGTGTGGGGTGTGGGTTTAGTGAGGTGAGGTGGTGGGAGTGTGGGGTGTGGAGGTGGGAGTGTGGGGTGTGGTGGTGGGAGTGTGGGGTGAGGTGGTGGGAGTGTGGGGTGTGGAGGTGGGAGTGTGGGGTGTGGGTTTAGTGAGGTGAGGTGGTGGGAGTGTGGGGTGAGGTGGTGGGAGTGTGGGGTGTGGTGGTGGGAGTGTGGGGTGTGGGTTTAGTGAGGTGAGGTGGTGGGAGTGTGGGGTGTGGAGGTGGGAGTGTGGGGTGTGGTGGTGGGAGTGTGGGGTGAGGTGGTTGGAGTGTGGGGTGTGGAGGTGGGAGTGTGGGGTGTGGGTTTAGTGAGGTGAGGTGGTGGGAGTGTGGGGTGAGGTGGTGGGAGTGTGGGGTGTGGTGGTGGGAGTGTGGGGTGTGGAGGTGGGAGTGTGGGGTGTGGGTTTAGTGAGGTGAGGTGGTGGGAGTGTGGGGTGAGGTGGTGGTGTGTGGGGTGTGGTGGTGGGAGTGTGGGGTGAGGTGGTGGGAGTGTGGGGTGAGGTGGTGGGAGTGTGGGGTGTGGAGGTGGGAGTGTGGGGTGTGGGTTTAGTGAGGTGAGGTGGTGGGAGTGTGGGGTGAGGTGGTGGGAGTGTGGGGTGTGGTGGTGGGAGTGTGGGGTGAGGTGGTGGGAGTGTGGGGTGTGGTGGTGGGAGTGTGGGGTGAGGTGGTGGGAGTGTGGGGTGAGGTGGTGGGAGTGTGGGGTGTGGTGGTGGGAGTGTGGGGTGTGGAGGTGGGAGTGTGGGGTGTGGGTTTAGTTAGGTGAGGTGGTGGGAGTGTGGGGTGTGGAGGTGGGAGTGTGGGGTGAGGTGGTGGGAGTGTGGGGTGTGGAGGTGGGAGTGTGGGGTGTGGAGGTGGGAGTGTGGGGTGAGGTGGTGGGAGTGTGGGGTGAGGTGGTGGGAGTGTGGGGTGTGGAGGTGGGAGTGTGGGGTGAGGTGGTGGGAGTGTGGGGTGAGGTGGTGGGAGTGTGGGGTGTGGAGGTGGGAGTGTGGGGTGAGGTGGTGGGAGTGTGGGGTGTGGAGGTGGGAGTGTGGGGTGAGGTGGTGGGAGTGTGGGGTGTGGAGGTGGGAGTGTGGGGTGAGGTGGTGGGAGTGTGGGGTGAGGTGGTGGGAGTGTGGGGTGTGGAGGTGGGAGTGTGGGGTGAGGTGGTGGGAGTGTGGGGTGTGGAGGTGGGAGTGTGGGGTGTGGAGGTGGGAGTGTGGGGTGAGGTGGTAGGAGTGTGGGGTGTGGAGGTGGGAGTGTGGGGTGAGGTGGTGGGAGTGTGGGGTGTGGAGGTGGGAGTGTGGGGTGTGGAGGTGGGAGTGTGGGGTGTGGAGGTGGGAGTGGGGGTGCGGAGGTGGGAGTGTGGGGTGTGGTGGTGGGAGTGTGGGGTATGGAGGTGGGAGTGTGGGGTGAGGTGGTAGGAGTGTGGGGTGTGGAGGTGGGAGTGTGGGGTGAGGTGGTGGGAGTGTGGGGTGTGGAGGTGGGAGTGTGGGGTGTGGAGGTGGGAGTGTGGGGTGTGGAGGTGGGAGTGGGGGTGCGGAGGTGGGAGTGTGGGGTGTGGTGGTGGGAGTGTGGGGTATGGAGGTGGGAGTGTGGGGTGTGGAGGTGGGAGTGTGGGGTGAGGTGGTGGGAGTGTGGGGTGTGGAGGTGGGAGTGTGGGGTGTGGAGGTGGGAGTGTGGGGTGTGGAGGTGGGAGTGTGGGGTGTGGAGGTGGGAGTGTGGGGTGAGGTGGTGGGAGTGTGGGGTGTGGAGGTGGGAGTGTGGGGTGAGGTGGTGGGAGTGTGGGGTGTGGAGGTGGGAGTGTGGGGTGAGGTGGTGGGAGTGTGGGGTGAGGTGGTGGGAGTGTGGGGTGTGGAGGTGGGAGTGTGGGGTGTGGAGGTGGGAGTGTGGGGTGTGGAGGTGGGAGTGTGGGGTGTGGAGGGTGGGAGTGTGGGGTGTGGGTTTAGTGAGGTGAGGTGGTGGGAGTGTGGGTGTGGGAGGTGGGAGTGTGGGGTGTGGAGGTGGGAGTGTGGGGTGTGGAGGTGGGAGTGTGGGGTGAGGTGGTAGGAGTGTGGGGTGTGGAGGTGGGAGTGTGGGGTGAGGTGGTGGGAGTGTGGGGTGTGGAGGTGGGAGTGTGGGGTGCGGAGGTGGGAGTGTGGGGTGCGGAGGTGGGAGTGGGGGTGCGGAGGTGGGAGTGTGGGGTGTGGTGGTGGGAGTGTGGGGTATGGAGGTGGGAGTGTGGGGTGTGGAGGTGGGAGTGTGGGGTGAGGTGGTGGGAGTGTGGGGTGTGGAGGTGGGAGTGTGGGGTGTGGAGGTGGGAGTGTGGGGTGTGGAGGTGGGAGTGTGGGGTGTGGAGGTGGGAGTGTGGGGTGAGGTGGTGGGAGTGTGGGGTGTGGAGGTGGGAGTGTGGGTGAGGTGGTGGGAGTGTGGGGTGTGGAGGTGGGAGTGTGGGGTGAGGTGGTGGGAGTGTGGGGTGAGGTGGTGGGAGTGTGGGGTGTGGAGGTGGGAGTGTGGGGTGTGGAGGTGGGAGTGTGGGGTGTGGAGGTGGGAGTGTGGGGTGTGGAGGTGGGAGTGTGGGGTGTGGGTTTAGTGAGGTGAGGTGGTGGGAGTGTGGGGTGTGGAGGTGGGAGTGTGAGGTGTGGTGGTGGGAGTGTGGGGTGTGGAGGTGGGAGTGTGGGGTGTGGAGGTGGGAGTGTGGGGTGTGGAGGTGGGAGTGTGGGGTGTGGAGGTGGGAGTGTGGGGTGTGGTGGTGGGAGTGTGGGGTGTGGTGGTGGGAGTGTGGGGTGTGGAGGTGGGAGTGTGGGGTGTGGAGGTGGGAGTGTGGGGTGTGGAGGTGGGAGTGTGGGGTGTGGGTTTAGTGAGGTGAGGTGGTGGGAGTGTGGGGTGTGGAGGTGGGAGTGTGGGGTGTGGTGGTGGGAGTGTGGGGTGAGGTGGTGGGAGTGTGGGGTGTGGAGGTGGGAGTGTGGGGTGTGGGTTTAGTGAGGTGAGGTGGTGGGAGTGTGGGGTGAGGTGGTGGGAGTGTGGGGTGTGGTGGTGGGAGTGTGGGGTGTGGAGGTGGGAGTGTGGGGTGTGGGTTTAGTGAGGTGAGGTGGTGGGAGTGTGGGGTGAGGTGGTGGGAGTGTGGGGTGTGGTGGTGGGAGTGTGGGGTGAGGTGGTGGGAGTGTGGGGTGAGGTGGTGGGAGTGTGGGGTGTGGTGGTGGGAGTGTGGGGTGTGGAGGTGGGAGTGTGGGGTGTGGGTTTAGTTAGGTGAGGTGGTGGGAGTGTGGGGTGAGGTGGTGGGAGTGTGGGGTGAGGTGGTGGGAGTGTGGGGTGTGGTGGTGGGAGTGTGGGGTGAGGTGGTGGGAGTGTGGGGTGAGGTGGTGGGAGTGTGGGGTGAGGTGGTGGGAGTGTGGGGTGTGGTGGTGGGAGTGTGGGGTGAGGTGGTGGGAGTGTGGGGTGTGGTGGTGGGAGTGTGGGGTGAGGTGGTGGGAGTGTGGGGTGTGGTGGTGGGAGTGTGGGGTGTGGTGGTGGGAGTGTGGGGTGTGGAGGTGGGAGTGTGGGGTGTGGGTTTAGTGAGGTGAGGTGGTGGGAGTGTGGGGTGTGGAGGTGGGAGTGTGGGGTGAGGTGGTGGGAGTGTGGGTGTGGAGGTGGGAGTGTGGGGTGTGGAGGTGGGAGTGTGGGGTGAGGTGGTGGGAGTGTGGGGTGAGGTGGTGGGAGTGTGGGGTGTGGAGGTGGGAGTGTGGGGTGAGGTGGTGGGAGTGTGGGGTGAGGTGGTGGGAGTGTGGGGTGTGGAGGTGGGAGTGTGGGGTGAGGTGGTGGGGTGTGGGGTGTGGAGGTGGGAGTGTGGGGTGAGGTGGTGGGAGTGTGGGGTGTGGAGGTGGGAGTGTGGGGTGTGGAGGTGGGAGTGTGGGGTGAGGTGGTGGGAGTGTGGGGTGTGGAGGTGGGAGTGTGGGGTGTGGAGGTGGGAGTGTGGGGTGAGGTGGTAGGAGTGTGGGGTGTGGAGGTGGGAGTGTGGGGTGAGGTGGTGGGAGTGTGGGGTGTGGAGGTGGGAGTGTGGGGTGTGGAGGTGGGAGTGTGGGTGTGGAGGTGGGAGTGGGGGTGCGGAGGTGGGAGTGTGGGGTGTGGTGGTGGGAGTGTGGGGTATGGAGGTGGGAGTGTGGGGTGAGGTGGTAGGAGTGTGGGGTGTGGAGGTGGGAGTGTGGGGTGAGGTGGTGGGAGTGTGGGGTGTGGAGGTGGGAGTGTGGGGTGTGGAGGTGGGAGTGTGGGGTGTGGAGGTGGGAGTGGGGGGTGCGGAGGTGGGAGTGTGGGGTGTGGTGGTGGGAGTGTGGGGTGTGGAGGTGGGAGTGTGGGGTGTGGAGGTGGGAGTGTGGGGTGAGGTGGTGGGAGTGTGGGGTGTGGAGGTGGGAGTGTGGGGTGTGGAGGTGGGAGTGTGGGGTGTGGAGGTGGGAGTGTGGGGTGAGGTGGTGGGAGTGTGGGGTGTGAGGTGGGAGTGTGGGGTGAGGTGGTGGGAGTGTGGGGTGTGGAGGTGGGAGTGTGGGGTGAGGTGGTGGGAGTGTGGGGTGAGGTGGTGGGAGTGTGGGGTGTGGAGGTGGGAGTGTGGGGTGTGGAGGTGGGAGTGTGGGGTGTGGAGGTGGGAGTGTGGGGTGTGGAGGTGGGAGTGTGGGGTGTGGGTTTAGTGAGGTGAGGTGGTGGGAGTGTGGGGTGTGGAGGTGGGAGTGTGAGGTGTGGTGGTGGGAGTGTGGGGTGTGGAGGTGGGAGTGTGGGGTGTGGAGGTGGGAGTGTGGGTGAGGTGGTAGGAGTGTGGGGTGTGGAGGTGGGAGTGTGGGGTGAGGTGGTGGGAGTGTGGGGTGTGGAGGTGGGAGTGTGGGGTGTGGAGGTGGGAGTGTGGGGTGTGGAGGTGGGAGTGGGGGTGCGGAGGTGGGAGTGTGGGGTGTGGTGGTGGGAGTGTGGGGTGTGGAGGTGGGAGTGTGGGGTGTGGAGGTGGGAGTGTGGGGTGAGGTGGTGGGAGTGTGGGGTGTGGAGGTGGGAGTGTGGGGTGTGGAGGTGGGAGTGTGGGGTGTGGAGGTGGGAGTGTGGGGTGTGGAGGTGGGAGTGTGGGGTGAGGTGGTGGGAGTGTGGGGTGTGGAGGTGGGAGTGTGGGGTGAGGTGGTGGGAGTGTGGGTTGTGGAGGTGGGAGTGTGGGGTGAGGTGGTGGGAGTGTGGGGTGAGGTGGTGGGAGTGTGGGGTGTGGAGGTGGAGTGTGGGGTGTGGAGGTGGGAGTGTGGGGTGTGGAGGTGGGAGTGTGGGGTGTGGAGGTGGGAGTGTGGGGTGTGGTTTAGTGAGGTGAGGTGGTGGGAGTGTGGGGTGTGGAGGTGGGAGTGTGAGGTGTGGTGGTGGGAGTGTGGGGTGTGGAGGTGGGAGTGTGGGGTGTGGAGGTGGGAGTGTGGGGTGTGGAGGTGGGAGTGTGGGGTGTGGAGGTGGGAGTGTGGGGTGCAGAGGTGGGAGTGTGGGGTGTGGTGGTGGGAGTGTGGGGTGTGGTGGTGGGAGTGTGGGGTGTGGAGGTGGGAGTGTGGGGTGTGGAGGTGGGAGTGTGGGGTGTGGAGGTGGGAGTGTGGGGTGTGGGTTTAGTGAGGTGAGGTGGTGGGAGTGTGGGGTGTGGTGGTAGGAGTGTGGGGTGTGGAGGTGGGAGTGTGGGGTGCAGAGGTGGGAGTGTGGGGTGTGGAGGTGGGAGTGTGGGGTGTGGGTTTAGTGAGGTGAGGTGGTGGGAGTGTGGGGTGCAGAGGTGGGAGTGTGGGGTGTGGAGGTGGGAGTGTGGGGTGTGGGTTTAGTGAGGTGAGGTGGTGGGAGTGTGGGGTGTGGTGGTGGGAGTGTGGGGTGTGGCAGGTGGGAGCGGAGTGAGGCCTGCCTGAGGCACAGCAGTTCTTCCCGGCTCTCCAAGGAAGGAGCTGAGGGTATGGTATTGCTACCACCAAACCCATTTTACAGGGAAAGAAACTGAGGCTCACTGAGGTCACCTGCTGAGTAAAATATTGGTCCCAAACTTCAACCAGCTGCCCTGCCTCCCTGCTGGAGGAAGACCAGTGTTCCTGCTGGGAGCTTCTCACTCCACCCCTGGGCCCCTGGTCCCTAGAGAGGGCTCCCCAGAGGGTTCCCTTCCCCCCACCCCCGCCCCGATCCTGGGAGCGGCCACCTTGCGGCTTGCCCCTCTCCAGCTCGGAGGCTGAGCTGCAGGCTGACACCTGAGGAAGTCACAGCAGTTCTGCAAAGAGGCACAATGAAGGGGTCCTGCCTCTGGGGAGCACTCGCCAAGGCAGCTCCCCGCACCTCCCGCTCACAGGAGAGGAGTCAGCAGAGACAAGTCCAATCCATTTAACACCCCCCCCCCCCCCCCCCCCCCCCCGCCCCAGCACTGATACTTCCTTGTTGGAGGGAGAGCTGTTACTCAGGAGGGGTTTGTTTTAACGGATTACAGAATTGTGTAGCTGGTTAGGCCGGGGTGGGGGCAGCAGGGCGAGGAGGGCAGGGTTGGGGGGGATTAGCCAATCCATTCCCCTCTCTACCTTCCTATTATAAATGTTACTACAAAGGTCAAATGAGCTAACATATGGGAAAGTTCTGTGCAGACTGTAAAGCACTGTGATAATAACACCTACCATTTGTTAGGCATTCGTGTCAAGTACATTTAATCCTTACATCGGTTCTAAGAAGTGGCTATGGTTATGGTCATCCCCATTATACAGATGGAGAAACTGAGGCCAGGAAGGGTAAGTGACTTGCTCTAAGTCCCAAAGCCAGAAAGCGGCAGCACCCAGATCAGAACCCAAGCGGTGTGGCTCCAACGCCCGTCTCCTGAACAAGCTGCCGCTAGTGTCTGCCGGAGCTCCTGGCACCAAGCGACAGGAATGAGAGCGGCGCTGCAGGAGCTGGGGGTCAGAGGAAGCGCCTCTCGCCAGCCAGCCAGTTACGGCTGGTCTGTCCTCACTCACCCCTCCCCAGGCATCTTGTCTGGAGGGGACAGGGCTCTGCCCACTCCAGTCCTGCAGGTCTCCTGGACTGGCAGCCCCTCCCTTGCAGCTGAAAGGACCGTGTGAGATTCAGTGACCAGGGAGAAAGGGTGTAAGCAGAGGGGCTGTGACATGTGGGTGGGGGGAAGTCCGCCAGCAGCCGACAGGAGACACGCACTGGCCAGAGAACAGAGCTGGGAGAAGGGACAGTTGTATCCTGGCTGCATGTGCCCCCGGCCCATGTGCTCCCGGCCCAGCTCTGCGTGCCCACCCCCAGCGGGCCTCTGTGCCTGAGACGCCTGCCTCGCCAAAGCTGCATGGGTTTGGGTCCATCATTTGCAATAAAAAGAGATACCAATACCGCATCAGGCTGAGCTCTGCCAGGCTACGGCCACTGATCTTTAAACATCAGCTGTTCACATGAGGACTCCCCCCCAGGGCTTCGCTCAGCTCCTCCATTTTCTACCTTCTTTTGTGAATGGGGAAAAGCAGCAGAGACGAGCAAGGAGAGGCCTGTCCCTTCTCTTCCTCCCCTTCTTCCTCTGGCTCTCTAACCTGGGAAGGCCTTGGTCTCCGGTCAGAGACGTGGAGGGGGCAGGAGGGACGGGCCCACCGCCACACCAGCAGAGGCCTGACAGCCCGGAAGGCTGGCTTCCAGGCCCCGCCTTCTGCCGCCTCCAGAAAAGCAGCTGCATCACGTCACGGGGCCCAGGCGGCACTGAGTCAGCCGGAACGTGGAGCACCCTCCCACCGCACCCCCTCCCCATGGGCCCCCACCAGACACAGCAGAAAGACCAACAGAGGGCAGGAAATAGCAGGAGGGGTGAAGTCCAGAGGAAGAGGAAGCCAGCAGGAGATGCCCAGAGAAGTGGGAGAGGCAGGAAAGGGGCGAGGCTGAGGCTGCCAGACAGACAGAGGCTGGGGGAGGGCAGAGACTGAGAAAAGGAGGGGCTGAGGCTGCAAAGCAAGGGGAGGTGGAGACTGCTGAGAGGACAGATGTTCCTTGGAAAAAACATCAAGCAGCCACCATGCTGTCATCCTCCCTGTGAGACCCCAGCTGGACCTACACTCCCAGCTGTCTTGGTCGCCCCCGCCACACCCCACACACCTTGGTCACACAGTGGGTGTAATGTCTCCCCCTAACTCCCTGGCTGCAGGGGGCTTCCCCGTGAGAGACACAAGCTCCCTGCTGTCTGGTCCAGTCCAGCAGCCTGCTGAGCAGGGCCAGAAGCCCAAGACCTAGCCCTGGAGGGCCCGTCCCCCACCCTCTGGCCAGCATGCCATCTTCCTCTAACCCAGCGGTTCTCAACCTCTGTAATGCCACGACCCTTAAATACAGTTCATGTTGTGGTGACCCCCAACCATAAAATTATTTTCACTGCTACTTCATATCCTAATTTTGCTACTGTTATTGATCGTAATGTAAATATCTGTGTTTTCTAATAGTCTTAGGTGACCCTGCTAAGTCGGAAAACACAGATATTTACATTATGATTCATAACAGTAGCAAAATTAGAGTTATGAAGTAGCAACGAAAATAATTTTATGGCTGGGGTCACCACAACGTGAAGAACTGTATCAAAGGGTCGTGGCATTACAAAGATTGAGAACCTTTGCTCTAACCCAAAGCCCTTCCAGAAGCCACAGCCTCCCCGGGGGGCCTCAGTGTCCCTCTAGAAGGGCTGGCCCTAGAGAAGCTCAGGCAGGGTCACATGAACTCATGCAAAACTCGGGGGGAAGGAGGGTGCCAAGGCTGCCGGGGCCCTCCTGCCTCTCTGGGTTTAGAAAAAGTCAAAGAGAGAAACCAAGATGGCGGCATAGGTAAACACCTAACCTGCTGCCTCAAACAACAGTATCAAAACTACAACTAAAAGACAAAACAGACATCATCCAGAACCACAATAGAGCTGGCTGAGTGGAAATTCTACAACTAGAAGGGAAGAGAAAAGCACACTGGGACTCAGAGGAGCTGCAAAAGGCTGAGGTACAAAGACTTGCATATGGAAAGGACTGGCAGCCGTGTGCAAGGCTGGCTTTCTAAAGCAGGAGGGAGATGGAAGCTTCCAATGGTGCTGAACTCCAGGTCTGGGCAAGTTTCTGGGAACCCTGACTCATTCGGGGAGAAACTGGACTGTCTGGCAGCAGGCGAAATTGAGGGCAGCTTTCTCTCAGAGGTGCTTGCAGTGATTACCAAGGGGCACTGATACCCAGGGGCCTCATGGGGCAGGGCTGACGGGAAACCAAGGCTGTCTGCTCTGCCCTGAAATTCCGCCCCACTCAAGCTGAGCACAGAGGCTTTTGCAATTTTGCAAGTCTTGTCTCATAAGAGTTATCTCCAGCACAGAAGTTCTCAGAGCACAGACAGAGCTAATCCTCACAGCCAATTGGCCTGGAGGTTAATTCCTCCCAGTGATACCAACAACAATCAAGACTTAACTACAACAAGGCTGAGCACACAGTCCACAAAGGAGTGCACCAAGAGTGTCCACCTCAGGTAACTGGGGAGGCCAACCCACTGGGCCATATAGGACACCTAGCACACAAAGCTTCTCTACCAACTCAGGGAAGCAGCCAAAATGCAGAGACAAAGAAACAGATCACAAATGAAAGAAATGGAGGAAAACAAACTGCCGGAAGCCGATCATTGTTTTAATGATAGAGAGCTGTGGACAGGGAATTTGGAGGGCTGGTCAACCTTAATTGCTCTGAAGGGTTGGAGCTAATTACTGGATATTGGTAGTTGAAGCACCCCCACCTGTTAGTCCTAAGAAGATTCACTGATTGGCTTTTATTGGTGTTTCCTGCTTGGGGGATATGGGTGTATCTTATTACCTTAATATTAATAAAAGGGTTGGCAAAGCCAGAGCGAGTAGTAGTTCTCCCACTAGAGTTGGACTACCGCCTGGCCCCCATTTTCCAAATTAATTTTTTTCTGAGTCTTTATTCATTTGTATGCCACCTTCTCCAGAAACCTGAACCCTGAACTGGGGACCCTGAATCACTTGGGACGTGAAAAGGGTTCCCACATTTGGCGCCCACCCAGGGATGGCACAACAAACGAATGAATATAGAGTTCAAAACCACGGTTATAAGGCTTTTCAAGAATTTCCTAGAAAAGGCTGATAAATTTAGTGAGACCCTTGAGGATATGAAAAGGACCAACTAGAAATTAATCATGCACTGGCTGAAATAAAAAATATTATATAGACGCCTAATAGCAGACTAGAGGACCACAAGAATCAAGTCAAAGATTTGAAATACAAAGAATCAAAACACACTCAGCTAGAAAAGCAAAAAGAAAAAGAATCCAAAAATTTGAAGATAGTATAAGGAGCCTCTGGGACAACCTCAAGCATACCAACATCCGAATTATGTGAGTGCCAGAAGAAGAGAGAGAGCAAGATACTAAAAACCTATTTGAAGAAATAATGATCGAAAACTTCCCCCACCTGGTGAAAGAAATAGACTTACAAATCCAGGAAGCGCAGAGAACTGCAAACAAAAGGAATCCAAAGAGGACCACACCAAGACACATCATAATTAAAATGCCAAGAGCAAAAGACAGAGAAAATATTAAAAGCAGCAAGAGAAAAACAGTTAATTACCTACAAGGGAGCACCCATGTGATTGTCAGCTAGCTGATTTCTCAATAGAAACTATGCAGGCCAAACAGGAGTGGCAAGAAATTTTCAAAGTGATGAATAGCAAGAACCTACAACCAAGATCACTCTACCCAGCGAAGCTATCATTCACAACTAAAGGTCAGATGAAGAGCTTCACAGATAAGAAAAAGCTAAAGGAGTACATCACCACCAAAATAAGATTATGTTAAATACTAAAAAGTATTCTTTAAGAAGAGGAAGAAGAAAGGGGTAAAGATAAAAATTATGAACAACAAATACATGTCTATCAACAAGTGAATCTAAAAATCAAGTGAATAAAAAATCTGATGAACAGAAAAGAAGGGAAGGGAAGGGAAGGGGAGAGGAGGGGAGGGGAGAGGAAGGGAGGGGAGGGGAGGGGGAAGGGAAGTGGGCTAGTGTTGGGGTAATTCCTGGACTCTAGAGCCACAGGAGGATCAGAGGGGGCAGGAGACAGGCCACTGTCCAGAGTTCTGCCCCTCACTCCCACTGAGACTCAGAAACAGCAGGTACTCTTGTCTCCCTCCTCAGCACCCCCCCACACACACCTCCCAGCAGCTGCCGGGCATCCCCCTGCTCTCGCCCAACAGAGCCATCTATGCCAGGAGCTGGGCAGGGGCCCAGGCTGCTGTCAGTGATCCTGCCGACAGGGGGCGCCCACAGAACAACTAGTCGGGCAACTGCCAGCCTCGGAATGGGCTGGCAAGATGCAGACTCCACTTTCTCTGGTCTGGCTTGGAGTTAGATTGGAGGGTAGAACGGAAATAGGACCACCCCTCCTCAAGGATACATCCACACCCACAATATTCCCCCAAGGAGAGACCTTTAAATTTTACCACGTGCTTCTTTAGAAAGGCAAATGCTTCTGACACTAACAGTCATGCATATCCCGGCCTGGTTTACTTTAATCCAATTGCTTTCCAAACAGCTGAGATCAGCCTGCATTTAGGGAGAGAGATTGGTGGAGAAAAGGAGGGGAATTTTGGAACAAGGTGTAATTTGGGGAAACATGGCACCATTATTGCCTTAGTAACCAAGTTAACGTGTGAATGGCCTGCTGTTCCCAGAGATGGCTCCTCACCAAGGCTCTCACTAGCACAGCCCCTGCTTCTGGGGGGGTGGGGAGGGGAGGAGAGATACGGGGGGAGTGTCACAGAGGCTGTCCCAGGTGGGGAGACCACGCTCTGTCACCATGTCCAGGACTGAGAACCCAGACCTGTACCCCGCAGTGCCTCGCCAGCAGCACTCTGGAGAGGAGCCCAGAGCCCCTTCTGATCATGAACACATTGGCTGAGGGGCATCTCACAATGCCCTGGCGCCTTCCCATTGCCATCGGGACCGGAAACAGGGTGGTCTCAGATACTGTCCTGGACAGGAGCCCAGGGAGGCCTGAAGGCGCTGGGTGGGGCCGGAAAGGGACAGTGGGTAAAAACTAAGGACATAGGCTTAAATTCTGGATGTTAGTGTCACTATTGCTTCATTATTTGTGTGAAAAATGTGAACAGAGCCACTCAGAATGAGTCTGCATGCTTTACTCCTCAAACCTGTGGGACATGGAGAGCAGCCCTGTCCACCAGGCCCCGCCCACCAGGCCCCACCCAGCAGACACTGCCCACCAGACACTGCCCACCAAACACTGCCCACCAGACACTGCCCACCAAACCCCGCCCACCAGACACTCCCACCAAACACTGCCCACCAGACACTGCCCACAAACCCCGCCCACCAGACACTCCCCACCAGACACTGCCCACCAGACACTGCCCACCAAACCCCGCCCACCAGACACTGCCCACCAAATCCCGCCCACCAGACACTCCCCACCAAACACTGCCCACCAAACCCCGCCCACCAAACCCCGCCCAACAGACACTCCCCACCAAACACTGCCCACCAAACCCCGCCCACCAAACCCTGCCCACCAGACACTGCCCACCAAATCCCGCCCACCAGACACTCCCCACCAAACACTGCCCACCAAACCCCGCCCACCAGACACTGCCCACCAAACCCTGCCCACCAGACACTGCCCACCAAACCCCGCCCACCAGACACTCCCCACCAAACACTGCCCACCAAACCACGCCCAACACTCCCCACCAGACACTGCCCACCAAACCCCGCCCACCAAACCCCGCCCACCAGACACTCCCCACCAAACACTGCCCATCAAACCCCGCCCACCAGACACTGCCCACCAAACCCCGCCCACCAAACCACGCCCACCAGACACTGCCCACCAGACACTGCCCACCATACACTGCCCATCAAACCCCGCCCACCAGACACTGCCCACCAGACACTGCCCACCAAACCCCGCCCACCAAACACTGCCCACCAAACACTGCCCACCAGACACTCCCCACCAAACACTGCCCACCAAACCCCACCCACCAGACACTGCCCACCAAACCCCGCCCACCAAACACTGCCCACCAGACACTCCCCACCAAACACTGCCCACCAAACCCCGCCCACCAGACACTCCCCACCAAACACTGCCCACCAAACCCCGCCCACCAGACACTGCCCACCAAACACTCCCCACCAGACACTGCCCACCAGACACTCCCCACCAAACACTGCCCACCAAACCCCGCCCACCAGACACTCCCCACCAAACACTGCCCACCAAACCCCGCCCACCAGACACTCCCCACCAAACACTCCCCACCAGACACTGCCCACCAGACACTGCCCACCAAACCCCGCCCACCAGACACTGCCCACCAAATCCCGCCCACCAAACCCCACCCACCAGACACTCCCCACCAAACACTGCCCACCAAACCCCGCCCAACAGACACTGCCCACCAAACCCCGCCCACCAGACACTCCCCACCAAACCCCACCAACCAGACACTGCCCACCAAACCCCACCCACCAGACACTGCCCACCAGACACTGCCCAACAAAACCTGCCCACCAGGCTCCACCCACCAAGCCCTGCCCACCCAGCTGGAAATGAAGGACACCCTTCACATATAGATCAAGCATCATTGGTGGGTCTGCACCTGGAGAAAACCCTCCTCCCACTCCACACAGTCTCCCGGCCTTTCCTACAAAACCCTCGCCCCGCCCCACCCTGGAGCCCGCTCTGCCTGGGCTCAGCCGGAACCAGCCTTCTGGGCAGCTACTTCTTGAGATCTCAAGGAATCGGTTGTCCTCTCTCCCTGGACCTTTTTTCTTTAGGACAGTGTTTGTAACAAATGTGCCGCACTCTGCATGATATTAACAATGGGGGATACTGTGGGTGTGCTTGGGTGGTGATTGGAACTCTGTACTATCTGCTCAAATTTTTCTTATAAATCTAAAATTGTTTTTAAAAGGGCTATTAAAAGTAATTAACACTTTTAAATTCAGTTAACACAGAAACAGTTCCCTAGCCTCCTCCCATCACCATGCTGGCAGCGAAGCTGGGAGCCAGAGCCAGCAAAACCTTGAAAGCTGCCTTTTAAACAGGTGTTTGAGGGCCACGCAGAGGCCACAGAGGCTCTCCGCTCAGGAGACAATGCGGCCAGCTCCCTCCATTTGCATTTTAGATGCCCGTTGTTAACCCTCACCCTAGGATGGATAGATTTTTACAGGGAGTGGAACAGAGAGGGAAAGACAGAGAAACACTGATGTGAGAGAAACACACCCATTGGTTGCCTCCTGCATGTTCCCTGACCAGGGACCTGGCCTGGGAGAAGCCTGCAACCAAGGTCCTTGCCCTTGGCTGGACTGGCACCTGGGAGGCTCTATCCACTGAGCCAACCAGCTAGGACCAATCATTCTGTGTAATAAACTGACTTAAAGTGACTGTCCCCTCATAGATCTAACCAGATACTGAGGAGAGCAGAGGTGGTGATCTCCTAGTGACGAAAGGACTCACAGCGGCCAGACACCCTGTCAGACTCCTACACTGCCCCAGGCTGCTGGACAGACAGGAGCAGGGCCGGCTGCCTCCACCCCATCCTCACTGCTGCTGTCACCTCCCTGGGGGTCCCTTCCCACTGGGTCCCCCACACCGCGAGGTCTGTCCCCCCCAACGGGGACACCCTGGGTTCACAGATCCCCATGACTCAGAGCTGTCTCTCTGGAGCCCAGAACCCACCCAGTCTGGCTGCAGGGGGCAGGAGGAGGTATATATTGCCTTTAAGATAGAGTGACTTCTCAGGAAGAGGAACAGGAAGAAAGTCACCAGGAGAAAAGGAAATCCCCTTTCTTAGAAAGGGAAACAGAATTCACAAATCACAGACGCAGGCTTGGTTTCTGAGTCCCCCTGGAGACCCCTAGCCAGAGGGGGTCCAGCGCCTCACTCCCCGGCACTGTCCACTTCAATGTCTCAGCCATTCTCCCAGAGGCCTCTCATAGGGCCCTCAGAAGCAGGAGCTCAGTGCAGTTCCATGCACCCACCACCAGCCAGCAGATGAGCACAGGAGTGGGACCCCGGCCACTCTGGCCAATGCGAGGCCAGGCCTCTGTCCTTTAGGTGATCGGGCCACCTCCAGGGGTTCTGGCGGGCAGCTGTTTGGGATGAAGGAGTCAGGCCAGCACAGGCATCCCCTCCTCTGCTGCTGTTGACAAAGGGCCATTCGGGACAGGCTCACAGACAATTCCAGCTGTGGGAATGAATGCAGAGCAGCGGCGGGGGCAAGGCCCCTATCCCCCACCCCCAGCCACACCACAGTGGCCAGGCAACCTCTGCTCTGCCCGCCTCCCTGAAAGCCCAGCTCTGCATATAATCCCACTGTCTTGCTTGGGACATGGGGTGTTGCCTGGGGACGAACCATGCCCCATAGGGCCTCCTTCTCCCTGGAGATCTATCCTAGATCTGGAGGTGAGGGTGGGTACATGTACTTATGGAGGGTTTACTTGACCTTGTTCATCTTGGCTCCAGGAAACACACTGTCCCCGGCCCAGACACGGGCCCTCATTCCCTGTCCCCACAGAGTATGGCCAAACCTCCTCCCACACAAGCACTAGTGTGTGTCCCCATCAGACTACGAACTCCTTGGGGCAGAGCCACATTCTAGGCACATCTGAATCTCCAGAACTCAGCGTAGTAGCTGCTCAAAACTGGTGACTGACTGAATGAGTGCCCATATCATTACCCTCAAGTCCTAATCCAATCTAAGCTCAGAACAGCTTAAAGGTGTGAATTGACTTTCTAAGGAATTTTAAAACTTTCTCATTGCCTAGTCCCCAGGTCCTCTCTTCTTCTCTCTAGGTCTCAGTCAAACCCCAATCGCCAAAATGCTCAGAGTCTGCTCTCTCCACTGACCTCAGCCCTTAAGCATCCCATACCTAAGCTGGAGTCAAACTCTTCATTGGAGACTCTCCCAAAGGAAGCAGCCGGGGATGAGAATCTACATCTCAGGAACGTGTGGCAGCCCTGCGTGTGAGTGACAGGCAGAAGGCAGCTGAGAAGGATGAATGGCGTTCCTCTCTCCCGGTGGGAGAACGGTCCCCACCCATGCTCATGGGATTCCTCCGTGGTCCCGCACCGAGCCAGGCACTGTCTAGGGCAGAATGACCTTGCCATTGAAGAGGGAAGTGGGAGCGGAGGGGAGAGGACGTGGACTAGGAAAGCCTGCGTGTCTCCGGGAATTAGGAAAAGTAGTTAAAAAGAATGAGCACTGGAGAAGCGCCTCAAAGGGTGATGTAATAACAACAAAATGCCATTCTGATAACATCGGCACTGCAAGCATCCCGCCAGCAGCTGAGACAGCTGAGTGTTTACTGTGTGCCAGGCACACACAAGCACTTTATACACTTCCCTGCTCAGTCCTTGTGCCCATTGACAAATGGTAAGAAAACTAGTGAGCCTGAGAACCCGGACTGGAGCCCAAGCTTGTCCCCAAAGGCCACCCTAGTTAGCAGGCTGCAGCGGAGAGCTCCTTCCAGAAGGCGTGGCATAGGCAGCAGGAGGAACTCATCAGAGAAGGTGGCTGGGGCACCAGGTGACGCCACAGAGCCTGAGCAGTGCCAGCGCCGCACCGCCTTATTCACAGGCAACTAAGAGCCACCGTCTGACAGGCTGATGAGGTCAGTGGGACGGACTGGGACCGAGCCAATGGAGCAAGGGGGCCAGCACCATGGCCTGGTGAGACGCAGCTGGCCACGGTGAACGGGCGAGAGGCCCTGTGAGCACATGCTGTCTGTCTCAGGTCCGCCAGCTTATGTATGTGTCTGAGAGGAGAGTGTGTGCAAGTGTGAGTGAGCATGTGAGCGAGGGTGGGCCTTCCTGTGGAAGAAGGAGGCTGCAGAGCCTTCCGGAGGGGGGTGGGTCAGGTCAGCAGGGGGGAGGAAGGGACAAGACAAATCCATTGCTCTGCCTGAGCAGGAGGGCCTGGTGAGTGGGCAGCCATCAATTCCACAGCTCTGTGAACTAAATGAAGGCCACAGAGCCGGCATATCGGAGGGACTCAATGATCGTCTGTTAAAATGATGTGAATGAATTGAAGCTCCTGGCCTCGAGTCTCTTTTGCCCTTTGCGGGTGTGGGGTCACTGTCATTGGCACTAGACCCTCCCTCATCGCCAGCCCCTCAGACATGCTGAGCTGGAGCAGCCGCACTCCCAGTTCCAGCCCTCACCCTGGGCCTGTGCACCCTTGCACATCTTTCCGGCAGACTCCAAGTGGGCTTCCTACTTTCCCAGGTCAGGCTCTCCCCTCCTCCCTCCAGTTCCCGAGCAGAGATGCTGCCAAACGGCCCCACGCCTTTGTCTGAGCTGAGACATGCTGCTCTCATAGGGGCCGAGAGAACTGGCCAGCACCTCCCGTCCCACTGTCAGCTGCCTCCTGCACACCTCCCACTGGGGATGTGCCCGCAATCAGGGTACATGCCCTCGCTGGCCAAAGGCTCCCCCGGCTGCCAGAGGAAGGCCCCCCACCAACCGAGGGCCCAGTGTTCACCCTCCCCAGAGGACGCTTCTTTCAAGACTCCACCTGCACCAGTTTGGGTCCCGGCAGAAGAGAACCAAGGGGACCAGTGTCCAAGGGGGCCCGTTCCCACAGCCCAAGAGAAGAGAGCTTGGGCTCGGTCTCTTGGGCACCTGGGTGCAGGCAGAGGCTTCCTCTAGAATTAAACAGAGACTAGCCCCTTTTTGCTGAGCTCAGTGGCAACCCTGTTTTATGAAATAATGATTACAATTCAGCACCAGAGAAAAAGGGTCTCTTTCAGATTGTATAATGGACAAAAATTTAGAGGAAGAAATGCCTTTGAAATCATGGAACCTAAACCCCCTTAAAAACAAGGTGATATTGACAGACACCAGGTGGAATCTTTGAGGGTTTCAGTGGCCAAAGATCAGTCTAAGCTGCTCTGGCTTTCACCAGAAACATCCCTGTGGAATGAATGCGCGGGTCCTCAGAGCAGAGCCTGGACTAGAGCTGTCTGTGCTCCAGGCTCACAGCCTGCGGCTGGGCCTCTGCCTCCTGGGCCGGGCTGTCAGGGCTGCTTCATTTCTTCGGGGCTCGGGGCAGAAGCAGGCAGGTGGTCTGTGAGGCAGTGAGCCGGGGGCTGCCTGCACAGCCATCAGATGGCAGCCACCTGAATCCAACAGGGCGGAGACAGGGAGTGTGTGCTGATTTACGGGGCATTTTCAGGGTCGAATGAACGTCTCCTTCTGCCACACCCTCCAAGAGAATGTAAAGCAGCAGGATCCCCCACCCACAAGGGGACCCACATGGAAAAGACATACCAATCTCCCGAGGGCTGCTGAAGTCAGAAGGCCCAGCTGCTCTTGGGTGTGAGCCTCAACTTCCCACCTGAGTCTCAGTTTCCCCACATACACAACGTCCTGACTGGATGTTCCCTCAAGGCCCCTTCTGGCTCTTAAAAATCTAGGACTCTAAGATCAGGGGCTGTGTCTCCTCCTTTCCTTCATGGCCCCAGCAACTAACACACAGTAGGCCCTTAAACAAGCTCATTGGATGAATGAGATGGGTCCTCGGTCAGTCCCAGGATCACAGAGGTCAGGAAGACTTGCCTCGTGCCTACCGCCCGGTCCTCCCAGAATCCACAGGTCTCAGCGAAGCCCTGGCAGTCCCGAAGCCCACTGCAAGCCTGCTTCCTCTCTGGGAAGCAGAGCGGTGGCTGGAGGAGCCACACAGGAAAAGGTGCCAGGGAAGAGAGGGAGGCCCGGACGCCAGACAGAGTATGAACTTGCACTTTGCTAGCTCACCTGGCTCCTCTCCTTCCCGCTCTTCTGACTTCCCTCATCTGTAGCCCTCTCTCGCCCTTGTAGCTGCTCCTGGCCCCTCCCCGTCCCTGCCACCTTTGGGAGGCTCCGAGCCTTCTGCTGGGCCCAGACTGCCTGGCCCTCTGTGAGGCAGGAAGACGGGCCTGAGCCAACTCCTAGGCTGGTCCAGGAGCTTCGGGCTTTCTCAGGGGCAGGGCATGGAGAAAGCAGCGTGAAGACTTAAATTCTAACCCAGGAGAGGGGCTCCCCTTAGAGAAGATCTCTTTACTTGCCTCTCAGGGTTCCTGGGAAATGTGTTCCTCCGGCCTCTTGGCCTCCCCCCTATACCTGTTGGCATAGAGCCTATCAAGGCAAGAAATGTCCTCTCTTCCAGCTGAGATCTGCTTAGAAGCACCGTGTGTGTGTGTGTGTGTGTGTGTGTGTGTGTGTACACTATGAGGGCAGGGTGTATGGGTGGGTGGTGTTACAGAGCTATGTGTATGGTGTGTTTGGTGTGCATATGATATAGTGTGTCAGCAGTGGGGGGTGTGCAGTATAGTGCGTATGCATATGTGTTTGTGATGTGTACTATGGGAGGATGAGGAGAGTGGGTAAAGGGGCCATGTCAGCTTGGGTGGGAGCTGGCTAGGCGGGTCCCCTGCCAGAGAAGCCACAGATACCCAGTATCCAGGCAGCCATGTTGTGGGGCAGGAAGGAGACAGGAGGTGAGGAATGGGCAGGAAAAGGAAGGAGGCTGCTGAATTAGAGGCGTTTCCATGGTAACTACCAGGCAGGTCACATCCCAAAGGCTAAGTTGCTGGAAACGTATACACATCCACAATATGAGAGCACGAGGCCCCCCCAGGGGGGGGGGGATATCTTCACCCATCTCCAAACCTGAGCATGCGGCCAGAGAGCACCCGCCAAGGAGACAGGAGAGAGAGGACAGAGGCCACCGGGTGGGGTGAAGCCGCAGCAGCCTTGGCCCCACCGTCTGAGGCCGGCAGCGGGTCTGGGCAGGCCCTTTTCTCTGCACAGTCGCTCTCTGCTCCCACCTGAGAGCTTTCTCCTCCAGCCACCACTTGTAAGAGCCAGAAGCCGGCGCCAGGAGTGCCTCCAATTCCCCAAGGAAGCTCCGGGGGACACAATGGGGGAGGCTCTGCCGGTCAGCCCCGCCCGGGAAGGGGCTGGGTAGGACAAAAGGAGGGAAGTGGGGGAGAGCAGGGCTCCCTAGAAGAAATCCGGACTGGATAAACAAGGAGGAAAACACTGATGCAGACATCCTCATGATCCCCGCGCCCTGGAACCCCAGCCTTTCTCTGCCTCGCCCCACCGCCCGCCCGCTCCCCTAACTAGCAAGTTCCATTTTGTGTTGCTCAGTTGTCCACTCACACCCAGCCACCCGCCCCGGCTCTGCTCCGGGGGCGACGGCTTGCAGGTAGCAAAGGGAAGGCGCCTGCCAGACACAGGATGGTGCGGCTCGTTCCCTTCTCCCCTACACCAGAGCCCGCGCTCCGAGCGAGCTCTCTTACAGCCCCTGGCCTCGCCGGGCCTCTCCCCCGGGGCCGTTCCCTCCGACCCCCCTGCTCCTTTACCGCGAAAACAACAAACCGCGCAGCTCGCCAGCGCTTCCGACCCTTCCCCGCCGGAGCCTCTCCCTCCAGGAAGGAGAGCCCAACCTCGGCCCTCGCAGCCGCTCACCTGCTCAGCGCGCTCTCCTCCCAGCGATGCCCAGAGGACGTGCCGAGTCGCAGGAGCTGGGAGTGGCGCCCCGGACAGGACGGTGGGGTAGCTCTCCGCTTTCCGCCTCCTTTCCGGGCCCGGGTGGGGAGGTGGGCGGGGCTCCGCGGGCTGGGGGTGGGGGAGGTGGGCGGGGCTCCGCGGGCTGGGGGTGGGGCGGGGCGGGGCTCCACGGGCTGGGGGTGGGATGGGGCGGGGGGATGGGATGGGGGCGGGGGGCGGGGGGATTGGATGGGGGCGGGGGGCGGGGGGCGGGGGGACGGGATGGGGGCGGGGGTGGGGCGGGGGCGGGGGGGATGGGATGGGGGCTGAGGGCGGGGGGACGGGATGGGGGCGGGGGGCGGGGGGACGGGATGGGGGCGGGGTGGGGTGAGGACGGGGGTGGGGGGCGGGGGGTGGGAGAGGGAAAGGGGATGGGAGGGGGCAAGGGGTGGGATGGGGCGGGGCGGGGCTCCGCGGGCTGCTGGGAGATGGGGTGGGGTGGGGTAGGGAAGGGTGCGTGCCGGGCTCTGCGCGCTGTTCAGAGAGCCACGCTGGCCGGCCCCGGGTGGAAGGGGTTCTTGAGAAGCGCGGCCACCTCGGAGGAGCAACAGGAGCTGGCGCCGGGGGCGGGCCAGCGCCCGCAGCTGTTTGATTTCCCCCCGGTGCCGGAGGGAAGGGAGCGAGACAAACACGACAGCCAGGGTCGCTCTGCCCTAGTAACCCGCGCGGACAGGGACCCGGTGAAAGGACCCAGGGAAACCGCAGCCCAGCTCCTCGCAGCCTGGCAGTGCGGGGAGCGCGCGCATCAATGGCTGCGTCGTGGCGCCGCGAGTCTGGTTGTAGCTGCCGTTCAGCGGGAGCCAGGTGGGGCGCTCACCCCAACCACAGAACCCCCCTTGGAGACCCCTGCCAAGTCTTAGTACTGCCCCTCCCCAGTCCACGCCTCAGGATCCGAATTCAAGATAGAAAACTGCGCTTGCAGATTTAAATCCTAGCTCTACACAACTGGACCGGCGGCTTGAGCCAGCGCCTCCGCTTTGTCCCGTGAAATGGCTGACCACTGGCCCCTGGAGGCTTAGACCAGCCCTCAGCGCTCAAGAAGCCTGGGTCAAGGGAGGAGCAGGCCTGAAGAAAGGGAAGAGGCCATCTCGGCAGAAACCACAGAAACTCAGCAAGGCCTGGCCACTGGTTGGCACCCAGGAGGCCATGCCGCCTGCCGTGAGGCTGCCCAGCCCAGCTGAGGTGGGGGCCCACAGGACTAGAAGTGGCTGGTGAGAGAGGCTGGGGACCGTCCCAGCCTGGGGAGGCGGACACTGCTAGGAAAAGTCCCAGCCCTGGGCCTCCATTTTGTCACTTGTGCAATGAAGGAGGTGGACTAAATAATCCTTGAGGCCCCTTCCAGCTCAAAATCTAGGTAATTTAACTGTTTAATAAGTCGTCCCGTCTTAAAACCTGAACACAGGAAACATGCATACATTCAAGAAAGCTGTGCACTGCTTTGGAAACCACAGATGGTTTCTGAAATAGTGAGGTTCAGGGTTCGGGGGGGGGGGGAGGGAACCCCTGTGATCCATGTGACTTCCCACAGTCATAGCTCCAACTTTGTTCTTTCTCAAGATTGCTGTGGCTAGAAGGGTGTGTGTGTGTGTGTGTGTGTGTGTGTGTGTGTGGTTCCAAATTGACTTTAGGATTATTTATTCTAGTTACATGAAGAAAATGCCATTGGTGTTTTTTGTTTTTCTTTTTTAAAATATATATTTATTGATTTCAGAGAGGAGGGGAGAGGAAGAGACAGATAAAAACATCAATGATGAGAGAGAATCATTGATTAGCTGCCTCCTGCACACCTGCCCCCCTCTGCATCCCCGCCTGGGGATGGAACCCACAAACCAGGCATGTGCCCTTGACTGGACTCAAATCTGGGACTCTTCAGTCAGTAGGCTGATGCTCTATCCAAAGAGCAACACCAGCTAAGGCACAATTGGTGTTTTGATACAGATTACATTGAATCTATAGATTGCTTTGGGTTGTGTGGACATAAAATCCAATGTAACATGACATTCTGTCTTTACAACCCAACATCCTTTTCTGCTTCATGCCCTGAGACATTCTGTGCACTGCCTTCCCCATTCATCCAATCCTTGCCAGCACAGTCTCCCAGCTCAAGAGGGCCAGTTACAATTGTTCAAATACACTGCTTGCTTTTCTGCCCCCAAACTATGACTCAGATAATTTTATGTCCATAAGACATCCTCTCTCTCACTTCTTTACTTACCAGAATCCTACCTACTGGGCAGACCCAATGTAAAAACCACCTATTGAAATGGAAGCTATCTTGGCCATGAGCTATGGCTCCACATCTGCCTTTGGACAGACCAGAGTCTGACTTTTATGATGTCTAATTGCATGTGTGCTGCCCCAATAGAGTGGGACTTCCTTGGGTCAGATGGGCATATCACTGAACCCATAGGCCCCAGTGTCTTGCTTGGTAACCCACTTATACAAGCTGAATTTAAGGGAATCATACCTCACAAGACCCTGTTATGCCCAGATTTCAAGATCCCCAAAGACCACCAAGGAGCCGAGTCCAACGCAAAAGCAAAGAGCCTTTATTCAAGCTAGCTTGGCTCTCTGCCCCCACCGACTCAGCAGCAGGATGCAAAACAGAGGGCGAGTTTCAAAAGCACAATGATTTTATAGGTCTAGGGGTCGGGAGGTAGAGACATACTCAGACCGCTGAGTTGGCCAATTCCTATTGGTTGGGTGAGGGCTGGGGCTAGTGACGAAAAGGCAGGGTGCGACTAGGGTCTGGTTACACAAGATGGAGGACACGGTACAAAGTGGAGTCAGTCCCGTTCTGCCCTTTCATTCTCCCCTTGCCTTGGAACTTATGGCTCAGTCATGAGACGGACTGCATTTCTACCTCGCCTTCTGTTATTAGAGGCCTATACTGGCATGCAGAACCATCAACTGAACCGCCCCTATGTGCTCTTTGACAAACTGGACTAGTCAAGACTGAGATTGCTCCCTCTCTAGCTTCTGCTTCTGTAGTCCCTCTCTTATGAGGGCCATGGATTCCTTAATAACTCCTGAATGGTCAACATAAAAACAACATTCTTCCCCTAGGGCTGCACATAGGCCTCCTTGCTGCATGAATACAGAGGCAGGCCATGACTATTGCTGGGAAAAAGGGTAAGGAGGTCTATGTAGAGGTCCGGATACCAAGTGTCTGTAGGATGCAACTGGGAAGTCTGATTAAGTACGGTCCCCAAACTGGTGTCTATGATTTGCCAAGTAAGGTTGCAAGGGGCATGGAGACTCCTGGCAGTGTGGGTGACAACGAACAGAGTCAACAGAGTTATTGACATTAGGGGGGTCGAATGCACCATAACTTGAGCTTGATCGGGTTGTGCTGATTGTAATCCATTGTGTGATCAAGTCCTCCCGGAATGCAGAGGGATCAGCTGGGCGGACGTGGGTGTGGTGGACCCAGGTTGCGACGCTGTCTACCTTGAGAGTGGTGGATGTAGTCAGCACTACAATGTAGGGGCCCTTCCAACGCAGCTCAAGGATCTCCCAATGGTGCGTCTTGACAAAAATCTATTCTCCTAGTCTGTACTGATGAGGCGTCGGGGTCGAGCCAGCCTCATAGATGGCACCCTCTGGAGCCCTCTTAAGAGAAAAAATATGTCTAGATTTTCAAATTCAATAGGAAGCTCGGCCTTGAGGTTGGGAATGATGGGTGGCCTGCCAAACATGATCTCATAGGTGCTAAAGCACAGGGTGTAGGGAGAGTTCCTCACCCGGTAAAGGGCATACAGAAGGAGAGCCACCCAGTCCCCGCCAGTCTCCATGGTTAATTTGGTAAGGGTCTCTTTTAGAGTTCTATTCATTCTTTCTACCTGCTCTGAACTTTGGGGCCTATAAGCACAATGTAATTTCCAATCTGCCCCTATAGCCTTGGCTACTGCCTGTGTTACCTGTGAAATAAAAGCTGGTCTGTTGTCTGACCCTATCATAGCAGGAAATCCATACCTGGGTAGGATGTCTTCTAGCAGTTTCTTGGCCGCCATCTGAGCTGTTTCATGCTTGGTTGGGTATGCCTCTACCCATCCAGAAAAGGTGTCTCCAAATACTGAAAGATATTTATAACCATGCTTTCCTGGCTTGATTTCAGTGAAATCGATCTCCCATTGAGCTCCCGGCTTGGTTCCTCTGAGCCTGGTTCCTTTTTCACGCGACCTGGCCCTCACGTTCATGAGTTGGCAGGTCTTACAGGCGGATACAATTTTATTTATTTTGGAGTCTTGCTGGTGAATCTTGATTCCGGCATGCTGGATTAAGTCCTTTAATTTCCAGGCCCCCAGATGGGTGGACCGGTGCATGCGTTCTAACACTGGGACTCCAAGCCGGTCTGGCAGTATGAGCTCCTTGTCCAGTGTATAATACCATCCCTTTATCTCTTGGGCCACGGGGAGTTTCCTTATTCACTGCAACTCCTCTTGGGAGTCTTTGGGCTGGGCTGGTAAAACTGGGTCCCCCTGGGTTCGGCAGTTGTAGGGTCATGGTGGGGATTGAAGTAAGGGCCACTGACTTGGCTGCCTGGTCAGCCTTTTGGTTACCTCTTGCTACCGGGTCATCAGTCTTCTGGTGCCCTTGGCAGTGGATAACGGCTAACTTGGCAGGAAGCCATAAGGCTGTAAGCAGGTTGAATATCTCCTGCTTATTCTTTATAGTCCATAGTAACCCTCTCTCCTGATAGATTGCCCCATGAACATGAGCTGTGGCAAACGCATAACGACTATCTGTGTAGATGTTTAGCCGTTTTCCAGCTCCCAGCATCAGCACCTTAGTGAGGGCGATGAGCTCTGCTCGTCGGGCTGACATCCGGGGTAGGGGGGGTTTTGAACCTCTGTTCATACCGTGTCCGTTTCAGTGACCACCACCGCCCCCACGTACCTGTGCCCGTCCCATATGAAGCTGCTCCCATCTGTAAACCAAGGGGCCTTGGCCTCAGGGATGGGCCGGTTGGTCAAGTCCTTTCGGAATCCATGTACTTACTCTAGGATTCCCGAACAGTCATGTAATGGGGCATCTAGGTCAGGGTCGGGCAGCAATCAGGATGTCATCTACATAGTGAAGGAGGGTGAGGCCAGAGTGCTCTCTCCTGTACTCTCCCAGGTCCTCGTGTAGCGCCTCATCAAAGATGGTGGGCAAATTCTTAAACCCCTGGGGCAGTCGTGTCCAGGTTAATTGTCCACTGTAGCCGTCCTCTGGGTTGTGCCATTCAAAGGCAAATAAGGATTGGCTTTGGGGCGCCAGCGGCAGACTGAAGAAGGTATCCTTCAAATCTAATACAGTATACCAGACTCTAGAGGGTGCTAAGGAGCTCAGGAGAGTATAAGGGTTGGAACAGTAGGGTGTATATCCATGGCTTTTTTAATTTACTTCCCGGAGGTCCTGTACTGGTCAGTAGCCATTCTTGTGGGGCTTCCTGACTGGCAGGAGGGGAGTGTTCCAGGCAGATTGGCAGGGAACTAGCACCCCTAAGCTTCTCAGTCTCTGGATGTGAGGCTGGATTCCCTTCCAGGTCTCCTGAGACATAGGGTATTGCTTGATTCTTACTGGGCCTTCTCATGGTTTTAGCTCTACCAGGATTGGGGTTCTGTGAGCAGCTAGTCCTACTCCCCCCACCTCTGCCCAAGCTGTGGGGAATTCTTGTAGCCACCAGTCCATGTTGCTTTCTGCTGGGGATGCCTTCTGGTGGAGGCAGTACTCATCCTCCAGCCTCAGAGTCAAAACCTGGATGGGGTGGCCTTTGCCATCGGTGACCTGAGGTCCCCCCTGTCTGAAAATTATCTGGGCTCCAATCTTGGTCAGTAAGTCCTGCCTTAATAGTGGGTAGAGGCATTCTGGTATCACCATTGTTCTTTGGGTAGTCCATGAATACTGGCTCATACCAGTTGCCCCTTGTACCCGGGACTTCTTGTTTGCTAGTTTCCCCTGCGGTGTGCGGAGGACCGAAAGTTGAGCTCTGGTGTCAACAAGGAAGTCAACAGGGGTCCCCTCCACTCTAAGAGTTACCCTGGGCTTGGGGAGGGGGTCCGAACCCCGACTCCCCTAATCACTCAGTTCATCCAGCTCTAAGACTTTCACTCGATCAGTCTTGTTTCCCTTCCTGCCGGCCTCCTTTGGACATTCCCGGGCCCAATGTCCTATCTCCTTGCAGTAAGCACCCTGATCCTTCTGCAGCCTCTGCCTCCCTCCCCTGGCAGCCTTCTTACCTTTTTTTTGGTCATTTGCAAGCTGCCGGAGGAGTTGGTCCCATTCCCCGGGAGAGTCTGCAGTGGTAGCCAGCAAAATCCTGGCCAGGTCTCGGATTTGCTTACTGCTGGCAGCCGCCACGGTGTGAGTCTGCTTGTCTTCAGGGAGCTCCTGGTTGTTGTACACCTTTTCGGCTACTACCAGCAAGTCCTGCAGACTTTTCTCCCCTAATCTATCTATCTTCTGCAGTTTTCTTCTAATATCTGCCACAGATTGATTTACAAAGGTCACGATAACAGCCGCCTTGTTTTCGGGAGCTTCTGGGTCCATGGGGATATAGGTACGGAACACCTCCATGACACGCTCTAGGAAGGCTGCTGGAGATTCATCCTTCTTCTGCTACATTTCCCACCTTAGCCAAATTAGTCGGCTTCCTAACAGCCATCCGAAGACCCCCCCCATTAGAGTCTAGCTATAGACCCGGAGCCTCTCCTTACCTTCTGCCATATTGAAATCCTATTCAGGCCTAGTTAGAGGAAAAGAGGTGTCTATCTGAGCCTGGTTGGTGGTAGGAGTCCTGTCTGTGCCCAGAACTAGCTTCTGGGCCTTATTAAGGATCCTCTCCCTCTCCTTGGTGGTGAATAGGACGTGAAAAAGCTGCTGACAGTCGTCCCAGGTAGGCTGATGGGTGAAAAGAACAGAATCTAGTAAATCAATGAACCCCACTGGCTTTTCAGAGAACTTAGGATTCTGAGCTTTATGATTATAGAGGTCACTAGTGGCGAAAGGCCAGGAGTGATGGGGCGATTGCGCACCCCCCCTCATCCGGAGGGGGCTGGTGGCCCGCAGGGTAGAGTCTTAATAGTGGAGTCCATGACGGAGGCAGACTGCTCTCTCTGAGCCCTTTGTCTGGTGTAGGTGGGCTTCCCATGGGAACTCCTCCGCCCTCCGCTCTCAGAGCAACGTCTGCTTCCCCGAATGGGGATGGCTGAGTCCCTCCTGCACTCCAGGGGACTGATATGGGGGAGGAAAAAATAGTTATTCTTCAGTTCCCCTCTGTAAGACAGGATAGGAGGGAGCTGATGGCTGGGTGATCTTCTTCTCCTCCTCCTGCAAAGCAAGAATAGGTCTCGGCTCCAGAGGGCGTGGGGCCAGGAAGGGCTTAAGCCAGGAGGGTGGGTCCTCCACAAGGTCCTGCCAATTAATAATGTAAGGGAGTTGATCAGGATGACCCCCATTGGGCTGGGAGATGACGTTCCTGACCTGGTGGATGGTAGGGAGGTCGAAAGTTCCCTCTGGCGGCCATCGACATTGAAAGTTGGCCACTCGCTGGAACAGAAAATCTGCCACCGGCCCGTCTGGACCGCCACACTGAGGTCGTTGGCTCTTCCCCTAATCTCTTTGAAATGATCAATCGTAATATTTAAAGGAGTAGTCTGAGTCTGTCCCGTAATGTCTGTCCAGTAAGTCCACAGAATAAAACAGAGAAACACAAACAGACAAACAAAGGCCCCCAAAGAACTGTCGTCCAACTCCGCGGAAGCAAAAGAGAAAGCTAGACGACCGCCTCACGCCTACCTGCGGGAGCGACCCGCCTCGTCTCAGATTTGTGAGGGGAACCCACGTCCTTCCAGACAGGAGGGTCGGAACGTCTTCCGAGTCCTCCGGCCCGTGGTCCTCCAGGGCGTCCACTTAGACCACGTCGGGCACAATCAGACCAGAGACGAGCTCGCACAGGACAGAACACACAAACGCACAGACACCTACCGCGGTCAGTCAGGCTCTCCGGGTCGGGGTCCCTCGTGGGTCTTGGGGATCCTGGACGAGCCCCCAAATGTTATGCCCAGATTTCAAGATCCCCAAAGACCACCAGGGGGCTGAGTCCAATGCAAAAGCAAAGAGCCTTTATTCAAGCTAGCTTGGCTCTCTGCCCCCACCGACTCAGCAGCAGGATGCAAAACAGAGGGCGAGTTTCAAAAGCACAATGATTTTATAGGTCTAGGGGTCGGGAGGTAGAGACATACTCAGACCGCTGAGTTGGCCGATTCCTATTGGTTGGGTGAGGGCTGGGGCTAGTGACGAAAAGGCAGGGTGCGACTAGGGTCTGGTTACACAAGATGGAGGACACGGTACAAAGTGGAGTCAGTCCCGCTCTGCCCTTTCAACCCTACATGATCGTGCCCCCCAACCTTTTCAGATTCGTGTTGAATGCTCTCTTGCTTGCTCTCCAGCCAGCAATCCCTCTGATTAACCGTAGGTTCTGCAGATCTGGTTCTCTGAGCACTGGCACCTGGGGCTAGGCAGTGCCTAGGAAGTGCATTTGCTTTGTTCTCTTACCAAGATGAATGGATGCCACAGGAAGAACAAAAATGGGTGGCGAATCTCCTAGGCCAGCAAAGGACAGGGGACCCTGACACTGACATTGTGGTTATAGGGAAGGATGTCTTCGTGGAGCTGGAGGGACTGAGGAGGGTGGCAGACATGTCGGTTCCCTAGATCCACTCTCTTCTTTTCCCTTCCTATCAGATCTGCTTTCTAACTGAACTGCAATGCATTCCATTTAAACTACCGATTTCCCAGACTCCTTTGCAATTAAGGGTGTCCCAATGACCCAACTCTGGCCAAGGAGATAGGAACAGAATTGTACTGAGTGAGAATTCTAAGCAAGTCACAGTAGTATGTACCTATTGCCCTTGGCTTTTTCTCTTCCTCCTCCACCTCCTCCTCTTCCCCTTCCTTCTCATCTCTTTTTTCTCAGAAACATGGATGTGATGCCTGGAGGGGAAGCAGCCATCTTGCAATCAGGAAGAAAGAAGTCTCCTGGCAAGGATGGCAAGACAGGAGGCCGTCCACAACATCGGAATGACTTCATTGTGGAATTCTGGTTTCATGAGAAAATCCAGCTGTTACATACATGTGCAGTAGGTCAGTATCCGTTCTGTGCAGTTAGCACAGCCCTAACTGATACGCGTGAGAGCCCAGCTGGGAGGACAGCGTTTCGTCCTGAGAAGGCCCATCCCCTGGAAGACCACCTGCCACGTACAGCCCCAGGAGCACAGGCCTGGCACACCCAGGATTTCAGGGACACACTCCACCACCTCTCCTTTTGGAGTGGGTCCTGTATGGCTCCTTGCCTTCGCTACCTTGATGCCAAGGCCTTGATTGGGGGGAAGGGAAGAAAGCAGAGGCAGCCATCATGGGAAAGTCTGAAATAAAATCTCGCTCTGCCTCCCCGCAGGAAAAAAGCAGGGCATGCCAAAGCCTGATGAGGCTTGTTTGGAAGTGAAAAGCCCATGCCAGTCCCATTAGTTTGGAAATCCAGTTGCTGCCCGATAAGCGTGAACTGCCACCTCAAGGTGCTGGGCCCTGATTGTGAGCACACGTCTGCCAGAGCTGCTGGTTCTCCAGACTGGAGCATGTGAGGTCTCTTCCCCCGAGCCTTTGCACTCTGACAACTTGCCACCATTTGCCTGCTCCCAGTGATGCCCCTGGGAGAAAGCCAAGTGATGCTACCCTTCAGAGATAATGGCGTTGGAAATCCAATACTTAATGGCTCCCCAGACAAGACCAGAATAGCCTCGTGTTCTGCCTTCCTGGCGCAGACACGGCAGCCTTTGAGCATCAGCAGGCGCCTCAAGCCCCGCCCCTCCCCGAATGCCCAGAGCCAGCGTACATGGCGAGAGCCACCTGTTTATCATCATAGAGTTTTGTCCAACCCGCTGCACTGGGCTGAGAACAGAGGCAGCTGAGTGTCTGAGCTGAGAGAACCTACAACCCAGCAGGCACTTCCATTCAGACTATAAACTCGCTTTGCAAGTTGATCATCACCCACCAACTGTGTCATGTTTGCCATGCAGTGAAGATTGACTTGAATCCACTTATTTTCTTTTGCACCCCAACTCCCACCCCCACCCAAAGCCTGAGGTGGTGTTTAAGAAAATAATAAAAATGACTTCTTTATATGGAAGTCATGTGAAGGCTGCAGACCAACTGCTAGGGGGGAAGTGGAATGTCCCTGCACTTCTCCCAGGAGGCCTGGCATCCCGGGACTGCGCCTGCCTCCTGGGGCTGCTCCTGGCCTGTCTTGGGAAAGGGGCTCAACTCTGATAACAGTGGACATCCAAGAATGATGCTGGACAGGTCTGCAGGTCACTTGTGGGCAAACAGGCACTGCCTCTCCCATCTGTTTTGTTTTAAATATGTTTTTGTTTATTTCTAAGAGGAAGGGAGAGGGAGAGGGAGATGGAGGAGGGGAGAGAGAGAGAGAGAGTCATCAATGATGAGAGAGAATAATTGATCAGCTGCCTCTTGCATGCCCCCTACTGGGGGTAGGTCTGGCAACCCGGGGAAGTGCCCTGACCTGGAGTCCAAGGGTGACCTTCCGGTTCGTAGGTTGGCGCTCAGCCACTGCATCATGGCAGCCAGGCCTCTCTTGTCTGTTTGTAGTGGACTCTTGGGTGAATTTCTCCTCTCTCCCTCCCTCCTGTAATTGCTGTCTCTGATGATGCTGTTCATGCAATTGCCTCTTCGCTGCAGTCATATTTAATATCCAGCATTTAAAGCATTATCTCTATATGGAGATAATTCTCTATATGGTTTTCATTTTTCAGGACCTTGTATCAAAACTTAGGTGTGCTGGTGGGAGTCGATGGGCATCAAGCTCACTATTCTAGCCATTCAGCCCTTGCACACACCCACTCCCTAGAACATTGTTGGAGTCCACAGCTGTCCTCCTACATTTAACTCACTACTTCCTGCATTAACACTGGGAAGAGGGCTACAACATTTAGCCTGGGAATCAACCGAATTGTCTACTCTCCGATGGTGAGTAACTTAGAAATGGGAAGGTTGTCTTGTTTATGTTTTCGTTTTTTGTAAATCCTCACTCAAGGACATTTTTCCATTGATGTTTAGGGAGAGTAGAAGAGAGAGGGAAAGACAGAGAGAACATCCATGTGAGAGGGACACATTGATTGGTTGCCTTCTGCACGCACCCTGACCAGAGCCCGGGCCAATAGGAGCCTCCAACCAGGGTATGTGCCCTTGACCGGAGGACTATGTCCTCCAGCCGATACACTGAGCCAAACCTGCTAAGGCTTGTTTATGTTTTTAGTTCTCTTCTTCCCTCTCCTCTACTTGCCATGATGGGTGTTTGCTGAATGCAAAAGACAGGAAGGGTATTGACAGAGAAATCCAGTGCAAATGAATTAGCCCCCAGAACAGCACTTCAAGGCTGTTTGGTGTGGGAGGGGGGGAAGTGGGAGGAGGGAGCGATGGGGAGCTGCTCCCTGAGACATGGTCACAGGTCATGGGCACAGCACACTCATCTACAGCCGGCTTCACAGTTATGGTAAACTATGTTTACAAAGACTGCCTTAGTCATGACTCCTTCCCCTGGTTCCTGTGGTAAACTGCTACCTTCCCACTAAGAGTGGAGTCTGCCTCCTGTTCCTCAGTCTGGGCTGGCTCTGTCTTACTCTGAGTCATAGAAAGCAGCAGAACCATCCCTGAGTAACTTTGGATACTGGGCCTTAAGAGATCTGCAGCCCTGGCTGGTTTGCCTCAGTGGCTAGAGCGTTGAACCAAAGTGTCCCGGGTTTGATTCCCATCAAGGGCATGTACCTCAGTTGCAGGCTCAATGTCCAGCCCTGCTTGGGACGCGTGTGGAAGGCAACCAATCGATGTGTCTCTTTCACAATAGATGTTTCTCTCTCTGTCTCTCCCACCTCCGCCCTTCCACTCTCTGGAAATCATGGGAAAATATCCTTGGGTGAGGATTTAAAAAACAAAGAGAGAGATCTGCAATCCCTGCCTTAGATTTTGGAATGCCACCTCTGGGAAGCCAGCTGCTCGGTAAGGCTAGAGCGCCTGCTGGAAAGAGACCAGGTGGAGGCGATCCTGATGCCTTGGATGTCATGTCCCAGCTCCGGGCTGAAGGCAGCCCCTGAGTGAGCCGCTCACAGACCTCTCAGCTGGGCTGCCCGCTTCCTACTCCTCAGACAGGAGAGCACTGAGTGGTGGTGCTTTAAACACCAAGCAGGGAGCATTCTATTTTGCAGCAACAGATGGCTAACATGAGGCGATGGGGCCCGTCCAGGAGCCAGATGCTCCAGAGGTGGAAGCTGTGCATCAGCATTTTAACAGCCCCTCGCTGTACCTGTGAGGGGAACTGATCGGCTCAGTCCCTTAACCATTCTCAGCACTGGTGGACCAGAGCGAGGCCTCCTGAGAATGGGTCCGGCCCTCTTTCCCTTGCCCACTCACCTCTCAGGATGTCTGTCTCTTAACTGAGGTGTGAGAATCACACGCTGCCTAAACTCATGGAAAGAATTTTAAAATATTAACTAAGCTGTGGCCTTGTGCATGCTGATTATTCATGTCCTGACGAAGGTAAGAAAGTGAAAAGCATCCAAGGCAAGAGGTGGGACTGGTCAGGGACGTTTTCCGGGAGGTACTGGTCTGGAGCAGGAGGCTGGGGCCTGGGGGGAGGCCTAGCTGCAAGGACCTGGGCTGGCAGTAAGGCTGGTCCAGTTGGCAGGTTCAGAAAGTCCTGCTGGGGAGGATCAGGGTTGTGAAGTTTCCATTCACCTGTTTTTCTCATCTGGCTCTCCCACCAGCAGAGGGAGAGGGACTGGCTGGTGCCCAGGTGCCAGGGCCTGCGACAGGCTTCCTCAGGCCCCGCTGCCTGCCCACTGTGCTGATGAGAAAGCTGACCAGGGCCAGGAGAGGACAGGCCCAGCCAAACCAGCGAGACCCAGGGCTTCCAAACCCGGTGGCAGGATCTCACTCTCTGCCCCTTCTCCCCTCACAGCCCAGCCAGCCCACACCTTGTCATTAGAGGAGGCCTCAGAGACCCCACCCAGCTATAGCTCCCCATTCTTCCCTAAGGACCCCTGTACGAGGGGCGCACATTTGTGCTACCAGCTGCTCTTGTTGGGATGGAACAAGAGAGACAGGATTTAGCTTGTGGCAGGAGAGCTCGGCGCCAGGCAGAGGGAAGACCTCCTGGGCCCGATGGGCAAACTGAGGGACATCGGCCACTTCATTTCTCTGGCAAACATTTCTTGCTCAGCGAGAAGTAACGATGCTGCTTGCATGTTCAGGCCAAAGAACAGCTTCTTTGGAGCGGAGGGGGGGCACGAGGGTGGCTCCTGAAACCTATGCCACTGGTCCTGGACAGGCGCTCCACTTCCTCACCTGTGAGGAGGTATTGATGACTGTCTGCCCCAGGGGCTGGCATGAGGGCTGGTTGAGATAACACATGGAAAATACCCACCACAGTGCCTGGTAATGGCAATTGCTCAATAACTATTTGTTGTTAACTTCTCTGTACTAATTAACCCACTCAGATCAGCCCGAGATAAAACATCATCTTTAAGGCCATCTAGTACGAACCTTTCAGGTGCCAGCACACAGCTAGGCATGCAGCTCACCTTCAAGTGCTCCATGTTACTTATCCCCATTTTCTTGGGACTCTTTTTATTGATTTCAGAGAAGAAGGGAAGGGGAGAGAGAGAGGGAAGCATCAATGATGAGAGAGAATCATTGATTGGCTGCCTCCTGCATGCCCCCTCCTGGGATTAATCCCACAATCCTGGCATGCGCACTGACAAGGAATTGACCCGTGACCTCCTGGTTCATAGGTTGATGCTCAGCCACTGAGCCACACGGCCAGGCTCTTGTGACTTTCTTTATGGTGACTCCCACCCTGTAGCAGACCATTGTGACAAAAGTCATCGAGGGGGCAGATGTCCATGATCAGACCAGGTCCTGCAACTAAAGGCCAGGGGCAGGCATCCTGTTTCTGCCAGATGGCCATGGGCTCCAGCAGGGGAGGTGCCCTTGACCCTGTCAGTGTCAGGGAACTGGCCAGCAGTTTATTTCAGAGCTGCTCAGATGAGAGTTGCAGCACTCAGCACAACTCTGAAGGAAGGAGGGAGGGGGGAGGAGAGAGGGGGAGGAGGGAGGAGGGAGGAGGGAGGTGTGAGGAGGAGAGAGGAGGGGGAGGAAGGAGGGAGGGGGAAAGGCTTTAGGAAAGGACTAGGAACACAGAAGCGACTGGGAGCACTTCCCCTCTGCCTGGCACAGCGCTGATGAGGTCACAGAACTCATCCCTTTTAATCTGCACCACAGTACTGAACAGCCCCTGCTACTGTCCCCGATTCAGAGACAAGGCAATGGAGCTGGTTGCTCAGTGGGAAATGGCAGAACCAGGACTAACGTCTGGGTGCAAGGCAGGTACTTGGTGGGGTTTTGTTTGGGGAAGATGCAACCTTGCCCATGCTTTCAGAAGTTCTGCACTCGGGCCCTTCTTCCCATGAGCGATCCGGCTCCTGGAGCCCTGCCAGGCATGTCCTGTGACTCAAGGACCCTCCACAGTCCTGGCCACCCCACGCCTGCCTGGGTGGGGCCGTGGCCCTGGCACTCACCCTCCTTTCTCTGTCTCTGCACAGTTCACACCATTAACTAGGACACCAGAGGACTGTTTGCTTTGTCCAGCGATCTGTTTCACAGAGTCAGAGAGATGCTTTTCCACTCCAAAGAGCCATTGCTCTTCCTCTCCCGCCATGCACTTCCTGCTTGTGCCCTGGTGAGACTATATTTCTGTCTGTAATATCGAAGAGTGTCTGGAGGTGGTAAGAAACAGGGCGCAGCTGGGAACATCCCCGGCTATCATAATTATTGTCATCACTTAAGAGCTGCTAAGTGCCCCCGAGTGCCTGCTGCAGACTCGGTGGAGCAAGGAGAGAACAAAGGCCAGAGAGATGGAGTGAGCTTCCTGCCTCCAGGATGCCCAGATGCAAATCTCCACCTGTGCGTCCAACACCCGGAGCCTGACTCACACAGCCTGGGCACGCAGACACCGAAAACAGGGGGCTGTTCACACAGACGGCTGGGCTCCCACCAAGGGGTGCTGAGGCCCTGGGCAGGGGACCAGGCCGAGAGCCGCACACTAATATACCCACTCGCGGCACTTAGACGTTATGCATAGCTCACATGCCAGTACATGCTCGGATATGCATGATCAGACACAGGTCCTGCAGGATCCATAGGCGCCCCCGCCCCCCCCCCCCTCTTTGGGATCTGGTATCTCTAGTCTTTGCATTCTTCTTTTTTTCCTTTTTAAAAAATATTTTTATTGCAAAGCCGGTTTGGCTCAGTGGATAGAATGTCAGCCTGCAGACTGAAAGGTCCCAGGTTCGATTCCGGTCAAGGGCATGTACCGTGGCTGCGGGCACATCCCCAGCAAGAGGTGTGCAAGAGGCGGCTGATAGATGTTTCTCTCTCATCGATGTTTCTGACTTTCTATCCCTCTCTCTTCCTCTCTGTGAAAAATCAATAAAATATATTTAAAAAATAAAAAATATTTTTATTGATTTCAGAGAGGAAAGGAGAGGGAAAGAGAAAGATCTAGAAATATCAATGATGAGAATCATTGACTGCTGCCTCCTGCACACCTCCTACTGGAGATGGAGTCCACAACCCGGCATGAGCCTTGGCCAGGAATCAACGGGTGATCTCTTGGTTCATAAGTGGACGCTCAGGAATTGAACAACACCGGCCGGGCCAGTCTTTGCGTTCTTCAAGCCATGCCCCTCCTGCCTCAGGAGGGAAAGGTGGCAGGCCCATGTTTGGGTAACAGCAGTAGATCCTGCCAGCAAGGTGGCTGCCATGGAGGTTGAATGAGAACAAAGCATTCTCTCTGCCTTGAATGTGCTTTCTCCTGCTCTTCCTGTAGTGCGTGTCTCCTGACCCTTCAGATTCTAGCACCAACATCTCTTTTTCATGGAAGCCTTCCCCGATCCCCGGGCCACCCTGAGCACCGCCCCCAGACCAGGACAGAGCCTACCCATGGGTGGTCATATCTGGATATAATTTGTCTTCACACACTTATGGCAGGTGTGTTTAGTGTATGTCGAGAACTCATGAGACCTGAGATCTTGTGTGTTTCTCACAGCTGCAGCCCTAGGTGAGTGCCTGCCTCATGACAGATGCTCATAAATATTTGCTAAATGAATAAGTAAATCCTCAGGCACGTGGAGAGCTCACATATCCACACGGGCAGTCATATAAGAACACATTCACATGTGCTCTTATGACCACCTTTAGCATCCTTTGAAGTGTAGGGTAGCAGACTTGGACAATGTTGGAGGAGTAGACATTAATTCAACTCTTCTGAAAATAGTTTAACATTTTGGATAAAAGTGTAAACAACCTCATTTACAGAAATTGACCTGCAGAAGATCATTGCTTCAAAATAAAGCAAGCACAATGAAATTCACGGAGGAGTGTTACACCATCAAAATCTGGAAACTAGCTACCCTACTTAGATGTCCACTGACAGAGTAAATTGATGCATCTACACAGTGAAACATTCTACAACTATTAAAGATAATGATAATACCCATCCCCTTTCTTGTGTCATTGAGAAAAAGAAGCAGCGGTAAAAATAATTTGAATCATATGATCCTATTTATTTAAAACTAGAGGCCCGGTGCACAAAAATTTGTGTGTGGGGGGGTGCACCCTCTCCAATCTGGGACATCCCTCTCACAATCCAGGACTACTGGCTTCCAGCTACTTGCCTGCCTGCCTTCCTGATTGCCCCTAACCACTTCTGCCTGCCAGCCTGATCACCCCCTAACCACTCCTCTGCCAGCCTAATTGATGTCTAACTACTCCCCTGCCAGCCTATTTGCCCCCAACTTCCCTCTGCTGCCCTGGTCACCCCTAACTGTCCTCCCCTACAGGCTGATCACCCTCCACTGCCCTCCCCTGCAGGCCCAGTCCCTCCCAACTGCCCTCCCCTGCTGGCCATCTTGTGGTGGCCATCTTATGTTCACATGGGGGCAGGAGCTTTGACCACATGGGGGCAGCCATCTAGTGTGTTGGAATGATGGTCAATCTGCGTATTACTCTTTTATTAGATAGGATAGAGGCCTGGTACACAGGTGGGGGCCAGCTGGTTTGCTCTGAAGGGTGTCCCAGATCAGGTTGGAGGTTCCCTTGGGGTGTGGGGCAGCCTGGGTGAGGGGCCTGTGATGGTTTGCAGGCCAGCTATGCTCCCCAGCGACCCAAGTGGAGGCACTGGTATCTGGGATTTATTTATCTTCTACAATTGAAATCTTGTAGCCTTGAGTGGAGCCAAGCCTTCTGCTCCCTCCATGTTGGCAGCCATTTCTGTTGGGATTTATGTATCTTCTATCATTGAAACTTTGTACCCTTAAGGGGAGGCCTGGGTTGGCCAGGGTGTGCAGAAAGCTTGGCTTCCTCCATTGTTGGGGCAAACCAAGCCTCCTACCCTCTCCAGCTCTGTGGCTGCCACCATTTTTGTTGGAATTTATTTATCTTCTATAATTGAAACTTTGTAGCATCGAGTGGAGGCCTGGGCTGGCCAGGGTGTGCGGAAAGCATGGCTTCCTCCATTGACAGGGAAACCCAAGCCTCCCTCCTGCTCTCTCCATGACTGCAGCCATCTTGGTTGGGGTTAATTTATATACCCGCTTCTGATTGGCTTGTGGGCGTGGTTTGTGGGTATAGCAGAATGATGGTTAATTTGCATATCATTCTTTTATTAGATAGGATTATAGACCTCTCTTTTTGGATACATAAAGAGTTCTAGAACTTACCAGAATGCTAATAATATTTACCTCTGGGTGGTGGGATTGAAGGTGAGTTTTACTTTCTTCTTTGCAAGAGTATCTACTTAAAAATATTGTTGAGATACAGTATGTTATGATGTGTGGAGTTTATAGCAAATTGTAGCACACATATATGGTATCCTTTATATTATTTTCATAATTTTCAGGATTGTTTGGATTTTCCCCTTTGCTTCCTTTTTTTATTAATATTTAGCTACTCATGCTAACATATTACTCTCTGAAGAACCTTGGACCTTGTAATCATTTTTTTTATAAAGAGTCAATATATTAAAAAAAGTTTTATTGATTTTAGAAAGAGGAAAGGAGAGGGATAGAGAGATAGAAGCATAAATGAGAGACAATCATCGATCAGCTGCCTTCTGCACACCACTACTAGGGATGGAGCCTGCAACCCAGACATGTGACTGAGAATCAAACCATTAATGACCTCCTGGTTCATTGGCCGATGCTCAACCACTGAGCCACACCAGCCAGGCAGGCCTTGTAATCTTACAAGGATAAATAGATGAAGGTCTCATCTATAGTTTCTTCTTGCTGTCAGGGGGCATAGTCCTGCCAATTCCCTGTCCAGAAATTCTTTTTATCTGCCAGAGGAAGAAAGGAGCAAAAAAGGGAAGGGGAGACGCATGCAGGGGAGAGGGATTTTTCAAAGTCCAGGCCAGTCTGCTGTCCTTGGGAGGAAGCACATGGATGTCTAGAGCTGGTTGGCCATGCTGGATAAGTGGGCATCCTTTTTTGTATTCTAGAGATGACAAATGTGACAAGAAGATTAAAAAGGCCTAGTCAAAAAATGAAGATTATAGCCATAACGGTCTGGTGAGAGGTAGGAATCAGGTGAGAGGGAGGGCCCAACTTTACCGTGTCCCAGATCGGGTTGGAGGAGGGGCTTCCCTGCAGGAAGGTGCGTCACCCCAGAGGCCCTCTTGTGTTCTGTACCTCATTTAAATTAGGCTAACAGGAACATTCTAAGATTTCCCTCCTGAAGAACTCTGGGCCTTTCTGTCTGAACCATTCGGGCAGAAAAGGGAAAACAGTTTCAAGCGATACCAATAGACCACCTTATACTTCACTGTCTAGTCCTGTCAATAAGTCCATCCAGCTTGATGACTAGGTCTCATTTCCAAAGGCAATGGTGCAGCTAGACGTCGCACATGAGGCTTATGCTGTGTAAGCAAGCAATCAGCTAAAGAGGTCAGAGCACACACCCTATGAACACAGAAGGGGACAGAACATGGAGATGAATGCACACAGCACATCATAAACCAGTTTCTGAGTCTGCAAGACCGTCAGGTGAGAAGACTTCTCAATGCAAGGCTTTGTAGGAAGGAAATCCAGTGGTGACAATCTGCTAGAGCAGTGGTTGGCAAACTCATTAGTTAACAGAGCCAAATGTCAACAGTACAACGATTGAAATTTCTTTTGCGAGCCAAATTTTTTAAACCTAAACTTCTTCCAATGCTACTTCTTCAAAACAGACTCGCCCAGGCCATGGTATTTTGTGGAAGAGCCACACTCAAAGTGCCACATGTGGCTTGCTAGCTGTGGTTTGCCGACCACTGTGCTAGACTCTCTTGTCTACAGTTTGAACATCTTTCATCAGGTGATGATGTAAATTCCGTGTGGTGTATACAGACAGAGCCTTACCATAAGGCTTTAGTTCTCAACAATTCCTAGTCAAAGATGGGAGAACAAAATGAAGCATTAGCTTGGAACAGCAGTCGCCAACTGGTGGTCCTCGGACCACTGATGGTCCGTGAGGCCTGAAAGATTCTCGACCACTGGCTTGAAAGATTGAAGCAAACCAGAAGAATTCAGGAGCCAGTTAAGCTACAGGTAAAAAATAAAACTTTGAAGGCAATTAACTGAACTAGAGTTTACTACCCACGCTTGGAATTATGATTTTTATTGAAACACAATTTTTCTCCCTAAAATTACCTTTATTTCCATCAAAGAGACTGCATTAAGGTCAGTCTTAATTTGGTCTGATTACTTGCAATAAGAGAACAAGAACAGCAATTGATTATTTAGGTTCTTTTATTTGCTTTGCTGGGGTCTTGTAAGGAATCTTCAGACTGAGCTTCAGACTGAAATTAGAAAACCAGCCCCTCGGGACAAAGAAGTCACACCTCACAGCAGCCATCAGGCTGTGTTTGCAATAACAATCCGTTTGAGTAAATTCATCGCGTTCCTGAGGCCCCCAAATGTGTCTCCAGGTTACTTCCTTGCCATCCCTGTGGAAAGCAGCCCTTGTTCCTTACCTGGAAAGACTGCCAAGAGCCACGTGAATAAGCAAGGTGCCTGGCGGTTTCTCCAATGGGCTGTCATTAGCGTTGACAGTCTTACTTCATTAGAGCTTGCTGATGACATTCTGAGCTCAGCCTCATCTCTCTTAACATGACAATCCAGTGAACATCTTGGTTAATAAAACCATAATTGGGCCGAAACCAGTTTGGCTCAGTGGATAGAGCGTCAGCCTGTGGACTGAAAGGTCCCGGGTTTGATTCTGGTCAAGGCATGTACCTTGGCTGCGGGCACATTCCCAGTAGCGGGTGTGCAAGAGGCAGCTGATAGATGTTTCTCTCTCATCGATGTTTCTGACTTTCTATCCATCTCCCTTCCTCTCTGTAATAAATCAATAAAATATATTTAAAAAAATAAAACCATAATTAGAAATTGGTCTTATTGGATTCATGCAAACAAACATATTGCCATGACTCATTCATTAAGAATTGCCAAATTCTGGAGGGACTGGGTAAGGAGAAAACTATAAAGCAAAATTCTTTTCCCTTAACAGAGTGAATAGGACTGGACTCAAATTCTGTGGTAGATAATTAAAAGGTAAGCAACTCGAATTCTTTAGATCGGAAAACACACTCGTTACTTCTGCAAGCATAGGCACCTTTATTGGCAAACATTCACTTTTAGGACACATCCATCTCCATGAGACAGTCTCATAAAGCACAACTTACTGATCTGGAAAGAAACAGTTAAAGTAAGTTAAATCAATTTGCTCAGCTAATCTCAAAGATTTACCTTCCAGAAATTTGCATTTCAAAAGATGTCTTAGATAAGAATTCCTGGAGACTTAGCATCTTCATTTTAAAGGTACAGATGTTGGTTTCATAAAGCCAATTACCTCTAAGCATTTCCTTGAGGGACCCAGAATTAAATTTCTGCCATCTAGTGAGTGTGAGGGTGGGGGCACTGTTGCCTGTTGTCTTCAGGTAGAGGAAACTTTCTTCCCAGTGAAAAAGGGAGACATCGGATCGCTGAGAGGCCTGAACATCCTCCGTGTTCTCCAGCCCCAGGTCACATGATCAAAACTCGGGACGGTGTGTGAACCCTTTTTGCTGGCCTTGGCTCCCAAGGCCTGTGCCTGCCTGTACCAGCCCTGATGTCTGTCCCACAGCCTGTGCCTCAGCCTCCCCCGGCGGTGCAGATCTTCTGGGAGAGTGTGATGCGTGCCCACGTGTGGAGCCTGACAGCCCTCAGTGGTGACCCGGTGCTGCTTCGTTAGCTGTATTCAGCTCCACGTGGCAATTCTGATGGCTTCTGGCCTTCACTAGCCTCACTGGACGTTCTCTCCTTTGTGTCCCCCTAGCACAGCGACGGGCAACCTTTTGAGCTTGGTGTGTCAAAATCCGCCAAAAACCGAGCATAACTCGGGTGGTGGGTCACTTCGAGAAAAAAACCATAATTTTGCGATATTTATAGTTTAAATAAAAATGTATAATTGTAATATATAACTGTATTTAATAAACCAAAAACCAGTTATTTAACTTACCTGCTTAGTGACTTCTTTGTTCATCTGTCAGTCGGTTTCTTTTGTTGGTCTTGATATTATTTAACTTGTGTGGGGTGCCATGAACTAAGATAAGTGAGGGGGAGGGGAATTATTTAACTAACCTGCCTATCAGTGACTTTTTTGTTGCTGAATTTCATTGGCTAAACCTTCCATTGAAGGCTGGTATTTTGTACACTTCAAGCCCAAGCAAGTGCTACTAACTTCATCTGTCAATCTGTTTCTTTTGTTGCTTTTGATATTATTTAATGCTGAGAATAAGGTCTCACAAAAGTACGAAGAGGGAAAAATTGTGAGTAAAGCCATTGCTATATTTTTCAGGTGCTGAAAGTGTCTGGTAATCGGTTCCAGGCACTCCAAATTTCCTGTTCGTAGTGGCACTCCTCTTGATTCTCCACGCGTCACCTTTCCAGATTCTCAAGCTTTGACCTCAAGTCAACAAACACCTGAGCCCAGATACTGTCTTGAAATTCTGCAAGTTGCATCTCCAAATCATCAATTTGCATCCATTGGAAACCATTTAATTCCAAACTACTGTAGACTACTACATCAGGCTACTTAATTATTTTTATGGTTTGTTCTAGGCTTCTAAATTGATTAAATCTATCACTGACCTGGTCAAGTAACGAGTCTAAAACATGCTGGTACTTTATATGCAAGCGTTTCATTTCATTTTGTACAGCTGCACTGGCCTTCTCAAAATACTTTACTCTAGGAAAATAGTTTCTACATTCCTTGAAAATTTTAAGTTTACTTTCAAAAAGCTTTTATGTATCCAAACATAACGTCAATACTTTTGCCAAAACCTTGTAACTTTAAGTTCAGTTCATTAATATGAACAGAGAAATCTGTAAAAAATACCAGGGTATTTACCCACTTACCATCATTGAGCTGAGAAAAGTTTCCCAGATCCTTATCCTCAAGAAATATCTTAATTTCTTCAAAGCACTCCACAAAGTGCTCAAGAACTTTGCCCCGGCTCAGCCCTCTTACATTATTGTACATCAGCAGTCCACTGTAGGTGGAATCAACCTCCAGGAAAAGTGCAGAAAATTCTCGTTTGTGAAGGGGGCCAGCAGCTATTAAATTAACTATTTTTGTAACAACTGACATTAAGTCGTTTAAGTCAGTGAATCCTGCCTTGGCACATAAAACCTCCTGATGGATAATACGATGAAAAGGCACAATCGGATGTCCAATAGCTTCCGTAAACAATTTGACAAATCTGACTTTTTCCCCCCACCGTGTTTGGTGCCCCATCTGTCGTCACTGACACAAGTTTAGAGATATCAATTGCAGTAGCGGGGGATGAAACATCCACCTTGGCACGCGGCCCCCTACGCCTCTGTATGCGACCACATGCGGCCGGCTGCATGTTATCGAAAATGCTTACGCGTGTCAGTGCTGCCACGCGTGTCACAGGTTCGCCATCACAGGCCTAGCAGCTCGCTGCCTCTGGTGGAAAACCTCACCCTGTAACTCTGTCCCTCTCTAGGAAGATCATAAAGTGCTGGCTGCTGGCCAGTGTGGCTTCAGCGGATAAAGTGTCCACCTGTGATGCTGGTCAAGGGCACATAACCGGTTGTGGGCGCGATCACCGGAAGGGGGCGTGCAGGAGGCAGCAGTCAATGATTCTCTCTCATCATTGATATTTCTCTCTCCCTCTCCCTTCCTCTCAAAATCAATAAAAATTTATTTTTAAAAATGCTGATTTTCCCTGGGCATGAGAGGGCACAGAAATGGTGTTTGTTCCAGCAAACACATTCGGGCAGTCTGTAGATCAGTTTAACATCATCCTTCCCGTCTTGTGAGGCTTGCATCTGGGGCTTCCTACTTATCGTGTCTCTCCAGGGGCATTCATGAAGGCCAGCATTTTCTGCTCTAGGGGTTACAGTTTCCCACGTCTAATTGCACAGCTGGAGAAACCTGGGCTGAGGGGCTAGGGGCAAGAATGCATCTCCCTGTGCCCACAGGTGAGTAGCAGCTCTGTGCCCAGGCTGCCGGGCTGTACTGCAGGCCAGGCTGGAGCACTCCAGCTGGTGTCCCGTCCCTGGTTCTGCCCTGGCTGCACAGAGGCAGGTCCCTGGCCTAACGGCCCCGGACAGGGGTGCGCCACCAGGTGGAGGCAAAGCGGAGAGAGAGCTCAAGGGTGCGCAGCCTGGTACCACTCAGAGGCAGCTGCAGGGCTACAGAAGGCAGCCCGGCACTTGGAGCAGTGGGTGAGGCCACAAGGTGTTGTGTGAGCTACAGTCCAAGCCCAGGGTAACAGCAGGCGACTGCTTACAGAGGAGACCTGCGTTCTGGAGCAAGGGGCCCGGGGCTGGGCAGTGGCTCCTGCAGTCTGAGCTGGGTAATGGGGAGGGAACAGAGAGAAGAGGAGCTGGAGCGATGCAGCCTGTGGCAGGAGGTGGGGAGGCCAATGAAGTGAAGACCTTCCCGTAGTTTCTCCCCACAAGCCACAGCTCCACCCTCCCGGCTGGCTCACCAGATGTCGCCAGTGAAAATGAAGTCCTTCCATGGAGCTGCGCGGGAAGCATTCCAGGGGCCCATGCATAGGTGGCTCAAGTGCAGTAAGGGTCATTTAGCACCAGGTACAAAACCCAAGGACCACCCTGGGCTCCCAGTGACTCTTCTCAGCCCAGCCACAGGGACAGAAATCCTGCCTTATCTTCATCAGGCCCAGCAGACGGCCAGCACCCGGCCATTCTGTGCCATTGGTTCAGCTCACGCTTTCTGGCTGAGCTGCGGCTGGCGCTGTGCCCAGCCCCATGGGATTTGTCATGGGCCCCAGGTGGCTGCCAGGCCACACGATTGCTATGGAGAGAAAACTCACAACAAACAGGGGAGAAGTGGAGGGAAGGAGAGAGAGAGAGAGAGAGAGAGAGAGAGAGAGAGAGAGAGAGAGAGAGAGAATGAACACATGCTAGTAGAACTTTTCAGAATGTTCCTGTATGAGAGCTAAATTAGAAGATTATTAAAACAATGAACCTTAAAATAAGAGACAAGGTTGAAACGGCCCAAGAGGGAACATCAGGATAAATGACCCCAGGTGTGTGTCCTCCACCCCAGCTCCAGAGTTTAACATCGTCCTCAGTGCCAGTAAGTATTTGTGATAACTTGTTAATTTCAACGGATTTTGGGCCACTATTAGTCCAGTTTGAGGCGTTATCAGAGAAGAAGCTAATGGGGTTCTGATCTCCGGTTCCAGCCACCCATACCTTGCCTGGAATCTGGAGGGCACCCGTGTGCTCCCCCAATCCTGGGCAGAGTAACTGAAGTGCTTCTAACTAGAATTAGTACAATCCCCTGGGCTGCATCAGGCTCAGAAAGTTAAGCAAATGCACATTTTTAGTCACTCTTCATTCTCCCACCCATTGAGCTCTTCGTTAAAGTGCAATTAAATTAGCATCCATCTTCTTCAGCAAGCTCAGCACCCTCACATAAACCTGACCAGCCACAGACCTCACATGAGAGATTGTTCACTTTTTCGTGAGAGCGGGCAGGGAGGGTAAGATAAAGACAGGGTTTCAAGGAGAGACCCTGAAATATATTTCATACGAAGGCCCAGTGCATGAAATTCGTGCACTGGAGTGGGGGGCAGAGAGGCATCTCTCAGCCCAGCTTGTACCCTTTGCAATCTGGGACCCCACTGCTGGTGGTATTGAGCCTAAATTGGCAATCGGACATTTCTCTCACAATCCCTGACTGCTGGCTTCCAATCACTTGCCTGCCTGCCTGCCAGCCTGATCACCCTTTAACTACTTCCCTGCCAGCCTGATCACCCTCTAACTACTTCCCTGCTAGGCTGATTGACACCTAACTGCTACCCTGCCAGCCCGATTGCCCCACTGCCCTCCCCTGCCAGCCTGGTCGCCCCTAACTCCCTCCCCTGCAGGCCTGGTTGCCCCCAACTACCTTCCCCTGCAGGCTTGGCTCCCCCCCAACTGCCCTCCCTCCCCTTTTGGCCTGGTCACCCCTAACTACCCTCCCTTGCCGCCATCTTGTGGTGGCCATCTTTGACCACATGGGGATAGCCATCTTGTACAAGGGCGTGAGGGTCAATTTGCAAATTAGCCTTTTATTATATAGAATATTTCATATGTTTTAACCAATTTCAATAGAACTCCCAGGAAGTGCCTGGGAGTCGACACTGGCAGGTTCCTGTTCCTGTCTGTGAGTGGCCTAAGGCAGCAGTGCTCTGGGGATGTGTGAGGCCCCCTGGGGCTGCCTAAGACATTTTCTGGGGATCCGCAGAGGCAAAGATTTCTCATAATAATGCTATGATGGCATTTGCCTTTTTCACGTGGTTGACTTTGTTGGAGCAAAGCAAAAGGTGGGCAACACTGCTTGCTCCTTCATAGGCAACAAGGCAACAGCAGAAAGCGGTTTGCAGTCAGTGTCCTTCACCACCACGGGCTTGCCAGCCTCACTTAAGAACACCCTCCATGGCCTGGCCTGTGGCTCAGTGGGTGAGCATGGACCTATGAACCAAGAGGTCTCAGTTTGATTCCCAGTCAGGGCACATGCCAGGGTTGTGGGCTTGATCCCCAGTGAGGGGTATGCAGGAGGCAGCCAGTCAATGATTCTCATTATTGATGTTTCTTTTTCTCTCACCCTCTCCCTTGATCTATAAAATAAAAAATGTACTAGTGTATTAAAAAAGGAACACCCTTTCCAAAACTGGCTTGGCTCAGTGGATGAACGTCGGCCTTCAGACTAAAAGGTCCCGGGTTCCATTCTGGTCAAGGGCATGTACGTTGGTTGCAGGCACATCCCCAGTAGGGAGTGTGCAAGAAGCAGCTGATAGATGTTTCTCTCTCATTGATGTTTCTGACTTTCTATCCCTCTCCCTTCCTCTCTGTAAAAAATAAATAAAAAATAGTTTAAAAAAGGAATACCCTTGGTGAAGCAGTAGGAAGCATTAATTACTAAAAATTATTATTGATGATATTACCTCAATCCAGAATGCATGTGTTTTTAGCTTTTAAGGTGAAGCATGGAAAATTTGCATATAGCACTTTGCTGCAAACCAGAATATGAAGGTTTCCTAGCGGAAAAGCACTTGTGCTTCTGAGCTGCAAGCTCGACTAGTCACTTCCCCATGAAACACCACATTTACTTGGGGTGAAAACTGACAAACTATGATTATCCAGACCCAGGAGTTGGCAATCATTTTTTCAAAAATCAACAAATGAGCTTGTTACCTCCATGAAAACATCTGACAGTATTTATTGCTAATTATACAGTTTAAAGTTCCAGCTGAAAATGGAAAGTTTGTAAAATGTGCATCCTTCACCATGAACTTGACAGCCTAGCCCTTAAAGAATTTCTTGATGAGGTGACTGAGGATAGTAATACATATTGTTTTTGCTCTTGTATAATGAAACTGTCAACAGCTGGAAGATTATCATAAGGCAAAACCAACATTTCCAAATGTGACAGCATTAGACCTGGGTACAAGACCCATTGAGGTTACACACAGACCGAGATTTTAATGTACCAAATGCACAGAGCTCATTCATAGGCTTTAGCTTCCACAGCGAAACTCATCTTTACGAAGCGCTCACGTGTCGGCTTGAGTACAGTACCAAAGAAAAGTTTCCACAGTTACATGAAAGGATAACCTTCCACTGTCTGCCCAGCCTGTGAGGCTCTCTCGTGATTGGTGCTTTTCTCTCTCTTTCCCTCTCCCTTCCTCTCTTAAATCAATAAAAATTTATTAAAAAATAAAATTAAAAAATGATCTTCCACTTTCCAACCCTACATCTGTGTGAGATTAGAAATTTTTCATATATTTCAACCAAAACAACATATTAGAACAGATTGAAAACTGAAGCAAGTGTGAGGATCCAGCTATTTTAGGAAGCAGACACTGAAGAGATGGGCAAAAATGTAAAATATGCCACTCTTCTCCTTAATTATTTTGTTTTGAAAAATAATTATTTTAATAAAAATATTATTTATGTTAACATGTAAATAACACTTAGTTATAATGAAATAGGTACATTTCAGTGTAATGAATGCTGAAACCGTAGATTCTTTTAATAAATGAAAGAAAAGTTTAAAAAAATGGAGAGACATAGGGTGTTCATGGTTTGGAAGGCTCAATAGTTTACATGTTACTTATCTCCAAATTGATTGCAGATTTAATGCAATCTCAAAATTTCAAGGATTCCTTGTAGCTATAGACAATCTGGCTCTAAAACTTCGATGGAAAATGTAAGGAATTAGAATAGCCCCCAAGATAATTTTTTAAAAAGAATAAATTTGGAGGACTCACCCAACCCAACTTTAAGACCTATTAGAAAGCTATAGCTGTGGAGCAGGGTGGCACTGGTGAAAGGACAGACACATAAAGCCATGGGACAGAATGGAGAGTCTAAACTACGTGCACACAGAGATGCTCGGTTGGCTTTTGCAAAGAAATTGGATGGGAAAGACAGTCTCTTCGACAAATGGTGCCGGCGCCACTGGCCTCCTTTCGAAAGCAAACAAACAAAACCATGGACCCTCATCGCCATCTCAACAGAATCCAAGCAGTAACTCAAAATGGATCCTAGGTCCAAAGATAAATCATGACTCAATAACATTCTTGAGAGAATATCTGAGAAATTCTTCATGAGTTTGGATTTGGCAAACACTTATTAGCACAATGCAAAAGGGAAAAAAATTGCTAAGTTGGAAGCCATCAAAGAAAAAAATTTGCTTTGTAAGGACAAAATTAAGAAAATGAAAAGACAAGCCTCATGGAGAGAAAATATTTACAAATCACATGTCTATCAAAGACTAGTGTCTACCCATGAGAGAAATGCAAATTAGTAGCATAATGAGATGCTACTACTCACCTACTGGAATGGCTGCAATAAAAAATGCTGGCAATACAAGTTACTGATGAGGACATGAGCAACTGGAACTCCTGCCTTGTTGGTGAGATTGAAAACAGTACCTCCCTCTGAAAACAGCCTGCCAGTTTGTTATAAAGTCAAACATACAATTACCGTACGACCAAAATCCCACCCAGAGGAATGGAAACGCAGGGGACATGGAAATCTGTACGCAATTCTCAAGATCTATCCTCCTTTTGATTTTCTATCGTGATCTCACAAGGAAAGAATGGCTTTGACCCAAAAGAGAATGTCTAGGCCTTTGGGCAATGTCAACAGGACCCAGGCCTGAGCGGTCTGCAAGAAGGGCTCTGGGGCTGAAGAGAGAGGCAGAGCCCAAGCCTGACCTGGGAGGGTGGGACCCCTGAGGCCAGGGATTCGGAGAACAGCAGGTCTATGTGCTGCTCCCTCTGCCTGTGAAGGCCATGCGGGTATCTGGGAAGGCAATCAGCCCAGCAGCAGAGGGCAGCCTCTCCCAGGTGGTGTGTCCTGGGAGAATATGGCAAGGGATATTTTCTGGCCGGGTTGCTGCTATTCACCAGACTTCAATCTGCATATATATATGAGAGGGAGTAATGCGGTGGTCTTGATCCAGCATCTAGAAGGGTATAGGAATCTGGAGAAGTGCTATGCATAAATTAAATAAGAGTCCAAAGACGAAATATAATTTTGAAAGGCATTGTTTTTTTGGGGGGGTGCGGGGGGGGGGCAGAGGAGCTTGGCTAAAGAAACCAAGTTCTCTCTTGTCTCAGGATCCCTTGCTCTTTATTAACACAATTTTTCCTAAGGCAAGGAAGATATACTGTACATTTCAAAGGCCAGGGTTTAGTCTACAGAGTCCATTGTCAGATTGGTGAATTACCTCTGGCTGTTCAGGTATTTGGCCAGGAGGAGGCAATAACATGTATGTTAAGATGCCCTTAGCTGACTGACAGCAAGCAATCATTCATGCATCCCTTTCAGGTTTGAGGAAATGCCTTCAGCCATTCCAGATGATTCAGCAATGCTGACGTGCTGGAATTGTCTTCCGGCAAGGGAGAGAGAGATAGAAGCAACAATGATGAGAGGAAAATCACTGATCGGCTGCCCCCTGCACGCCCCACACTGGGGATTGAGCCTGCACCCTGAGCGTGTGCCTGGCTGGGAATTGAACTGTGACCTCCTGGTTCATAGGTCAACACTCAACCACTGAGCCATGCTGGCTGGGCTGACTTGATTTCAAAAAGAAAGGTGATGTTTCTTGTATCTTAGTGACATAGAGCAAATCCCTGATGGCTCCACAGATGCCAGTTGGAAGCCCCAGGGATGGATGAGGTAACCCTGTGAGCATGTACCCTGAAAAGAGCCCTTGGGGGTTTCCCCACAGCTCTGTGGAGGAGCCTATAGGCGATGGGAGGCCCAGCCAGCGCTAAGAAGGGGAGCTGGGAGGAGCCGTGGCAGGTGCACCACGCAGGGAGCACTCCACCGTGAAATGCTGCAGAAAGTGCCAGGAAGATGCTGACTACAAAGTGTCCACCAGATGTGGCCACATGGCAGTTCGCTGATGTGATGGGGCCAGGGCCAGTGGTTGAGAGGTCTGTGGAGGACGAGAATCTGTGTACCCTCATGGCCCTGCATGTTGGCTCCATTGGCTAATCAGTCAGATGCCACTGGAGCAGCGCCAGGGCCAGGTAACCATTCTAGTCCATTGGATGAGAGAACAGGGTAAGCTCCACTTCGTGAAGCTAGAGAAACCACCACTAGGTGGCATCTATCTTCCCATGACCCCTCCAGGGAAGATCAGCCCATTTCTATAAGACCAAGAGGGCAGTTCCTGCAGAATAATGGTTAATTTGCTGAGACCTGAAGGTTTATCCGATTTTTCCTCTCCTATCTCATTTGTCTGTAAAGGGACCTGGAGGTGAAGGGCCTGGCCCTCTTGCTGCAAATTCAACATTTTTGAGAGTTCACACTACACCAATAACTGCCCTGAGTGTTTATCTGTGTCATCTCATTTAATCCTGCAACACTGTGACAGACACACCCATTTCACAGACAAAGAAATGGAGGTCAGCCTGTCCCAGATCACATGGCTGGGATTTGTGCCTCCAGATACTTCCATTCTGATTCCAGTGCTCTCTCCTCTACAACGTGTATAAGTACAAGAGTCTATTCAAAGGATATTCCAGCCCAGCCAGCAGGGCTCAGTGGTTGAGCGTCAACTTATGAACCAGGAGGTCACAGTTCAATTTCCAGACAGGGCAGACTTGATCCCCAGTGTGTGGCATGCAGGAGGCAGCCGATCAACAATTCTCTTTCATTGATGTTTCTATTTCCCTCTCCCTCACCTTCCTCTCTGAAATCAATAAAAGTACATTTAAAAAACAACACAGCCAAACAAAGAAGATTCCCAAGGCTCTCCTTGTGTGAGAAGTGAAGGATTCTGGGACTCAGAGCTGGGCAGAAGACACCTCCTGCTCTCTCCCCCTGCCCTGCTGGCAGGAGCTGAGCTGTGGAGGCCAACGCCAGCTCTGCCCACCCTTCTAGGAGGACTCATCTGATAAAGCCTCCTGCCCGGACAGTCCAGCTGCCTCTCTGCAGAGCATGGTCCCCCATGTTCTCGGGGAGGCCCTTGGTAAGATCAGCATGGAGCCTGCTACCTGGGCAGGGGTGTGGGTTACAGGAACAGGAAGCTTGGGCATGCGGAGGAGATAGGGAATGAGTGGCATGTGCCTCTCATAGCCACCCACCCACGTCAAGGTGACATGGAGGTGTCTGGCCTGACAGCTTGTCATGGCCTGGGCAAGACTTCCGGAAATCACCCACTTGGGATGAGGGTGGGAGGTGCAGGGGGCCTCCTCCCACTCATGATGACTCATACCAGGTTCTGGAAACTGCATGGTCCAAGCCTCTGGCCATGTGGCACTGGGGAGTTGACCCCTGGCCCCTCCCACAGCTGAGGTCCAGCGGAGGATAGAAGGACCCCCATGGCCAGGAGGCAGACCCCCTGAGGCCACAGAGAGCTGGATTCCACCTGATTTCGAAAAGTAGCTTCTCAAATGGGACAGCCTGGATTCAAAGTTCAGTACCACTAGTTAAAGTCTGGGGATACTTATTTCATTTCCCTTTGTGTCTTCCTGCATAAAATAGCAACAATAACCACGCCTGCTTCATGCGACGGGCGGTCACACATCAGGTGTTCATCTCAGTGTCTGGTGCACAGCAGCCATTCAGCGAGGGCTTGCTATGATCCCTGTCCCCTTGCTGTCACTCCCAGGAGCTCTCCACCTGCGTTGGTGTCCTCCCACTTGCATCAGGGCATCGTCTGCACGATGATGGGAAACAACAGCCTCGGATCTAACCGGACCCCACAGGCCACTGATGGGCAGCTCAGCTGGGACTGGCTGTCCTTCCCAAGAGCCGTCGTCTGTCCCATCCCACTCACATCCTCTCCCCTCTCCCCAGGGGAATACAGCAGTTAACAGAGTTGACAAAGCCAGAGATTTTAACTAGTACCTGGAGGTGCCTGGGACCACAAGACAGCACCACCTCTCCCACCATCTCTCTCTCTCTCTCTCTCTCTCTCTCTCTCTCTCTCTCTCTCTCTCTCTCACACACACACACACACACACACGTGCCTGGAGATTCTGAACCAATTGGGAGTGGGTGAGCTTCTGAACCAATTGGAAGTGAGTGAGCTTCTTTTCCTCTCCCCACACCCCCTCCTCCCCTCTCTGCCCAAGCAGAAGCAGCCGATAAAGTCATGAGGTGGGAAGAATCTGAATCCCTGGAAAACCACGTGGAGAAGAGCCTGCCCTGAGCAGACACCCTCACTGGATGGGTAGATGGGTGAGAAGGAAACTGTGATTGGGTTAATCCACTGAGATTGTGGGAAATGCTAGATCCATTCCAGGAGCTGGTTACACCTCCTGGACACACTGTAGGCCTGGCATCTGCCACCTCCTCAGACCTACTTGTTTGGATGAAGCAAAAAAAGAATTGGAGCCCTGGCCAGTTTGGCTCAGTGTATAGGGCATTGGCCTGTGAACTGAAGGGTCCTGGGTTTGATTCCGGTCAAGGGCCCATGCCCAGGTTGTGGGCTTGATCCTTGTTAAGGCGCATGCAGGAGGCACCCAATCAGTGATTCTCTCCATCATTGATATTTCTATCGCTCCCTCTCCCTTTTCTCTCTGAAATCAACAAAAATACTTTTAAGAACCTAATGAATTATTTATTTCTTAAAAATAGAATTGGAGAGAGGACTGCCCCGAGCATCACAATGAGAGACCAAAACAAGCAAACAAGGCCAGGCCCGGGGTGGGGAGCCAGTCTGGAGAATTCTCTGCTGGTGGCTGGATGCTGTACGTATGTTGTGGAGGTCCTGGGGATGCTGGGCACCCATAAGTGGGATCATAATGATGGAGGTCAGTATAGTAAATGCAGGAAACAGTAAGCGCAGAGCAAGAAGAAATACATCTCTCAGAAGAAGCCAGGCACCACCTATCCATTTCTCTTGGGAATAGTTGAGTGAGCTTTGGGGCTTCGTTGTAAATGTGCCTCTCCCTGAGCCGGCTAGGCTGGAGGCAGAGAAAGAGGCAGGCACAGGAAAGGAAGGAAGGACAGAACAAGAGTGTCCTTCCCCATCTCCATCTGCTCTGTCTACTCACCTACCCTTTAGGATGCATCTCAAACCTCACCTCCGCTGGGAGGCCTTCCTCGCCTCTTAGGTGCCACTGGTGCCCAGACTCAACCACAGCTTTCACCATGTCGTCTCAACCATGAGCCCCTGAGGCCGCCGCTGTGTCTTCGTATCTCCTGGCCTGGTCGGGGCACCTGGTCCAGCCCAGCCTGATACGGTTGGTGCATGGATCCATAAAGGAATGGACAATGAAGTGAGCCAAACCCAATGCCGAGGAACCAAAATTCAGAACCCATGCTGAGGATGTCTGGGCAGGTGTGTGGACCATCTCGAGTTCCCACCTTGGGTATCAGGACAAATCCAGTGACAACATGTTCATACAACTTTTATTGCTGATGGCCATTGCTGGGGCTGGGGAGGTCATGGCTGCCTGTCCCTCCATCCCCCAACCTTCAGAGCTTGTAGCCAGTCCCTCTGGCACTGCCTAGTCACTAGCCACTCCATCTGCTCTTCCAGGGACCCCCACCCCAGTGGCTGTCTGCCATGGCTGGGTGGAGTTGATCTGCCTCTAGGAGCCATACACCACCAGATAGGTCCAGGCCAGGTGAGGAGAATGGGACGGCAGGAGTGGGAGCGAGGTTAGGAGGTCCAGGGTTTGCAGGGTGAGGCAGGGGAGCATTCAGAAGGGCCGTGGGGAATGGAAGGGGAGCAGTGGACTGGGGGCAGTGTCCGAGTTCTCTCCATGGCAACTTCATGTCAGTATTGTTTCAGAAACAGCTGAGAAATGGAAAGATGGAGAAAGCAGAGAAAAACTCCAAAGTCCCCAGACAGCTGAGAATGAGGGTGGCCGGGCACAGCTTCCCTGCCTCCAGGGCTCAAGGAGGAGCAGCACCCATTCCTCATGCCCTGGGAGGAGCCCCGAGTGAGTGCCAGCGGGGCTCTCTCTGCCCTTGGTCTGCCCACTTCCCCGAGGCTCACCTCCCTGTGGAGTCACAGGAGCCCCTCAGCCCCAGAGCTGGGAACCTGCCCAGCCCCGGAGAGGCTCAGCCCCGTGGGCCCTCGGAGCTCTCCGTGTGACCGGTGCCCCCTCTCCTCTCTGCAGGCATTTGGGGAGAATCTTTAAAAATACATCCAACTCTGTTACTTAAATATAAAAATAAAGTCAAGTCCACACCCAACCGCCAGATCGGTGACCCTTGTCTACACGGTCAACCCGGCCAGCATGGTGGCCACGCTGCACACACAGCAGTGGCTACACTCCAGAGCATCCTCCTGCAGGGACAGCTGGGCACTCGGACGAGACTGCCACCATCCCCGGACAGTACAGGTGTCACTGGGCAGCCGGGCGCTGCATGTTCTGGGCCAGTCTCCAAGCCCAGGTAGAAGGGGTGACAATTCCGTGTGGACGCATCTGTGGGTGTGCCCAGGTGCCATACTGTGGTTCCCAGGTATGTCCAGCCTGGGGTTTGGGAAGAGCTGACCACCCTCCTGGTTTCTGAAGACCTTGGGAGAGCAAGCACACACATGCACATGCACGCACAACCCAGACATGCACACATGCATGCACACAGCCCCCCCACATATACACACACATGTGCGCGCAAACACGCGCACACACACGCACACACACACACATGCACGTTGCATGTTTGCTGAGCAGCAGGCAGGGAGCGGCCGGAGAAGAGTCAGGTGGTCTGAGCCAGGTGCCGCATGGCCGGTCTCGCAGCCTCCAGCAGCAGCGGGTGAGGTAGGCAGGCCGCTCAGGGCTTCCGGAGACGCACCTCGCTCTGAGGAGAAGGGACGCAGGGAAGGCTGAGGGACACAGGGGGCTCACAAGCCAGACACGGTGGCTCAGAGCCTCCACTCAACCTGCCTGTTGGCCGGCAGCCCTCAGAGAGGAGGGAAGGGACAACTATGGCTGTGGGTTCCCTCTGAGCACCACTACTTTCCCTCAGTGGGCAGGGCACCTGCTTACCAGCGTAGACACTGGTCCGGGTGACACCCCCCATTCTGCCAGGGACCCACTTCCAAGAGGAGAGTCATCCCTCCTGGCCCCTCCTCCCAGCCCCTCCCCATTCCCCCAGGGCTGTCTGTGGCCCTGGCCTGTGTAATGCACAGTGTGCCCCCATCCCAGGAAGAGGAGCAACACTGGCCACAACCCCGCAGGCCCACCTGCTGAACCCTCGGACCCTGCTTTGTCCAAAGACAAGGAGCACAGGGCACCTGGATCTCAGGGCTGGCCCAGGGTGTGACCTCTATCCTGTCCTGTTTTCTGCGCTTTGTGACCCCCTGGTAGGGGAACCTATGGGGCCCGTTGAGAGCCGGGGAAGAGGCCCTCTTCCCAGTGCCCCTGTGGGTGCTGCCCCGCCAGCCGGCGGTGCCCCCACAGCCTCACCTCCATCTTGCTGTATATCCAGGGCAGGAGCTCCGTCACTTTGGTGTACACACCGGGCTTGTTCCTCTGGCCGCAGCCTGTCCCCCAGCTGGTGACCCCTGCCAGGTACCAGCGGTTGTTCTGCTCACAGACCAGGGGACCCCCGCTGTCTCCCTATGGGGAGTACATGCATCAGAGAGCAGGGGAGGGGGCCTTGTGCAGGAAAGTTGGGCACCCAGTTTCCCTCTGATTCAGCACCTCTGCCTCCCATGACCCTGGGTCCTGGAGCAGCCCACCTGGCAGGAGTCTCGGCCGCCCCGCAGGTCCCCCGCGCACAGCATCCTGGGGGTGAGGTAGCTGTCGTAGACCAGGTAGTCATTGCACTTGCTGAAGTCGATGAGGCTGACCTGCACCTCCCGCAGGAAGGGGGAAGTCTTCTCTTCAGGGAGGGGGGAGATCAGATGTCAGCTTCCGGCCTTCCAACCGCCCCAACCCCGACTCAGCCCCTCGGCATGGAAGGCACTATCTCTGGGGTTGGCCACCCAGACATGTGCACAAAACACACCCTCACGCCAGACACAGCTCACTACACATGACAAAGACAGACGAACATGGACACACAGCCTTGGTCTGCCTTGCATGTTGCACAGTGCTTTTCAGTGTTCAAAGCGCCATCCACTGGGGCCCTCCCTTTGTTTCCAGTAACTGTGAGCTGAAAGAGGTGTAGCTGACCCATCTGCAGATGGAGAAGGCCAGGCTGCAGAAGGGACCGGCCAGTCACCCAGCTGGTCAGCCCGGGAACCACGGTCAGAAAGAGTGGCTCCCAGGCCAGGCACACTGAGCAGGAGAGTTCAGCCTGCGTCTCATGGGGGCCGGACAGGCCTGGGCGGTCTCCTGCACCTAGAAACAAACCTACAGGACCAACATCAGACAAGGCCGCTCCAGGGCCGCGATGGTCACTCCCTAACCTGGGCAGGCACAGGCGCAAGCAAGGCAGGTCGCCATGCAAACCACAGCGCCAGCACCCTCCCAGCAGGAGGAACGGCTGTCGCTTCCTTGCCAATGGCAGCTGCAGAGCCCATGTGGCCATAGCCCCAGATGAGATGACTTAGGGACATTATCATAGACTTATTCTGCTCCCCAACAGCTTCCGGTCTAAACACGTGCTCCCCTGAAACCCAAGCTTCCCCTGTGGCATGTCCTTCCTGACGCCCCTGCTGAGCAGCGCCCTGGCTCTCCGTGACGAGGGTCCCACTTGGATAGGAGCAGGCCCCACATGTTCAGTTCTAGAAGTTTCACAGTGGTCTTAGCCGGAGGGCATGGTCACATGACTGCTTTGATGTACATACAGGTCACACCATCCCACCCAGGCCCTTGAGGTCAGAGACCCAAACCCTCATTAGCTAGCCTCTTACCTACCTACCCGGCCCGTCACCCCACACACTGCACACAGACACGCGTGCACGTGCTCGAGCACACACACGACACAAACACAGGCACACACACAGCCTAGCACCCTGCCTCTCACCATCTGTCTCCTTGGTCTTGCCAAAGCCTGTGATCCAGCAGGTCTCATTGAGGCTGAAGGTCTGCCCGTGCATGGGGAGGCAGGCTGGGTGGATGTGAGCTGCAAGGAGACGGCACGTCAGTGGAGGTACCAAGCTCTCGGTGGGGAGTGGAGGGACAGGGGACTAACGTCCTAGGAGCCTCTCCCTGTCCTCAGAGCAGTCCTGCACCGACCCATCACTTTATTTTTTTCTTCCTTCCTTTTTTAATCCTCACCCAAGGCTATTTTTCCACTGATGTAGACAGAGTGGGAGAGAGAGGAAAAGACAGAGAGAAATATCGATGTAAGAGAAACATCAATTGGTTGCCTCCTGCATGAGCCCTGACCGGGGCCAGGGTTGGAGATAAGTCTGCAAGCGAGTTGCATGCCCTTTATCAGAATTGAACCTGGGACCCTTCCATCCATAGGCCAATGCTCTACCCACTGAGCAAAACCAGTTAGAGCCAATCACTTTATTTTGACAACCCCCCGCCCCCAGTCCTCAGGGTGCTGCCAGAGTTCCCAAACATCCTGATGCTAGGGGTGCCACGTGGGCAGAGGTCTATAAGCCTTGGAAGCTCCCCTGGACCAAGAAGATCCTGGAGACTAGGGTCTCTACCCCAGAGTAACTCCTCTGCCTGTCTGTCCCCTGCTTGTCCATCAGAGCAAGGAGCAGTCATAGGCTAAGTCCAGTGTGATGGCCACACTGTTTCAGGAGTGCCCAACCTGGTCTGGGAGGGCCCCTGCTGGTGGCCAGGACCTGAGGCTCTCCCTCCAGGTCAGACAGCCTCTCCCAGCACGAAGGGTGCACCCTCCAAGGCACAGGCCACAGCATCACTGCTCACTGGCTCCCATGTTGGAGACAATGAGCAGGTGTGGACGCTGCTGTGGTTCACTCCTAGCGCTCCTCTGAGGATGCTCCTCCTGATGCAGTGGGCCACAGACCACCACGTCCTATTCCTGAGAAGAACATGTGCACTGATACACATGTGCCTGTTCTCAGCTGTTTGTTTTGCTCATTGCAGCTTCCTGCACCTAGAATATATACTGAGTGGCCAGATTATTATGATCTCTGAATGCATAATAATCTGGCCACTCAGTGTATGTGTATGTTTACATGTATTAGAGGCCCGGTGCATGAATTTGTGCATGGGTGTAGTCTGGCCAGCCTGGCCAGGGGGAAGGGACATGGGCAGTTGGCCGGCCTGATTGCTGGTCAAACTCCTGGTTGAGGGGACAATTTGCATATTATCCTTTTATTAATAGGATATACACTGAGTGGCCAGATTATTATGCATTCAGAGATCATAATAATCTAGCCACTCAGTGTAAATGCTCAGCAACTTTGAAAGAGAGAGAGGAGGGAGGGAAAATGAATGTTAAATTCTCCTACATCCCAGGTGGCATGGCTCAGTGGTTGAGCATTGACCTATGAACCAGGAGGCCACTGTTTGATTCCTGGTCAAGGGCACATGTCCGGCTTGATCCCCAGTATGGGGTGCACAAGAGGAAGCTGATCAATGATTCTCTCTCATCATTGATGTTTCTCTCTCTCTCCTCTTCCTTTCTCTCTGAAATCAATAAAAACATATTTTAAAGAAATTATCTTATAAATTGGGTTTTACACATTGGCGTTTAACACACCTGTCTGCCTCAGAGTAAACAAACAAGAAATAAGTGAGGGATAGTATCAATTATTAACAAAATATGCAAAACACACCTCTTAAAATATGCTATCCCTATTTTTGCAATACAGAGTCTGGAACATCTGTAACTGCTACACATTCTGCTAATTTTAGGGAGAAACTAAGTTTCCCAGAGAGTTTCCATGAGTTTTCTCTGATGCAAGGTGTGTAGCCTGCATGTGGCCGATTGGACCTGCTTTGATTTCCAAACCAAGAGTCAGGTCCAGGGACTGGCCCAGGATGGCCCTCATGGGGCTGGGACTTCTCTGGCCTCGCAGAACGTGGAGATGGCTGTATAGGATGGGGAAGGCCTGTTCTGGTCCTGCAGACTCCCTGCCCTTTCCTGTGTGTACAGGGGCGGGGCGGGGCGGGGCGGGGTTGGGGGACAGAGCAGACAAGGCTGGAGGAGCGGAAGGAGAACGGGGGTTTTGCCCACTGGAGGCTGTGGCTCAGGCAGGGGTAGTTTTGGGTCAGCCCTGGCCAGCTATGCTCTGCCAAGATTCCTCCTCCTCACCCCACCCAAAGAGCTCACTCACTGCTCTGACTCACCACCCGCCTCCAGAGGCAAGGTGCGTGCGGGAGAGGCAGCTGATGGGCCAGAGCACAGGAAAGGCTGGAAGAACCAGAGAGCCATCCAAGGCCCCCGGCAGCCCTGGCCCGCTGAGCCAGCCTTCCTCTGAGAGCCTCCCTGTCCTGCCGACCCCCCACTGGAGCCCATGCCCTGCCTGGCCCCTTGGCACCCCACCTTTAGCTCCCTGGCTGTCTGCATCAGTTGCCCTTGGAAGCATGGAGCCCACACCGAAGCGGGCACTCCGTAGTTGGCCAGTAAATGACCGAGTGAGTGGATTTGTGCATGGAGCGCTCATGGTGCCCTGAGAACTTCAGTCACGTTTCCTCGTGTGCCTCATTGGTCCTTAGCCCCATCCCATGGCGATTGGTTGTCTGCATATGACGCCCAGGTGTCCCACCCGGAGCTGAGTGGGAGGAGCGTTGCCGGGGAGCCGGACCATCGGGCCGGTTCTGGAGCTGCCGCCTCCATGTAAACTAAGCCGATGACAGACCTGCCCCGGACGACCGGCTGGGGTGAGCCAACAAAGTCACAGCTGCCACATGCCTACCAGTGCCTGCCCTTGGCAAGTGCTCCGTGACCAACAGGGAAAACATGCCATCTACTTGTTAGGGACCCTATGATACTGAACCCAGGCCCTGGCCTGGCACCAACTTGGAATGTAGGCTGTGTCATTCGGGGCCTTAGTTTACTTAAGTGACCACGCTGAAACTCTGCCCACTCTCGTGGATTGGCAGATGCTGCCAGAAGAGGGCTGCCGATGAGCCAGATGGGGTGTGGCCGGCGTGGACTCACGCACCGGACAGGGTTAGGGGCTTGGAGAGGCGTATGAGGGCGAGGTCGTAGTCGTCCTGCTCGTCAGAGTAGTTGCCGTTGATGATGATCTGGGAGATGGAGGCCGCCTCGGGCAGCTGGTGCAGGTTGTTGGTGCCGGCGTACACCTTCCAGCCCTCTAGGATCTTCTCCCGGGTCCTGCCAGAGCCACAGGGGAGCAAGACCAGTCACGTGCCCGCCAGCCCACCGAAGGGCGGTGTGTGCCACACACAGGACTGCGCTGCGGGCCCCAGCTTGGCTGCAGGGAAGGGATGGCATGGCCTCCGGAGGCGCCAGCCTTAGCTCAGGAGTCCAAAGCAATGCCCCCTCCCCCAAGCCATTCCAAGCCTGCCCCTGCACCTTCCAACAGAAAGGGAGGGGCCGAGCAGGATCTCTGGGAGCAGTCACCCCACTGTCTCATCTGCGCGCCCCAAAGATCAAATCAAGGGGCAGCCCACAGCTCAGTATTACTGTCCTCAGTGGGAGCAGAGTTCTCGGCAGGACAAAGTGGCCCTCTGAGAACTCCCTGCTGAGCCAGTGCTCTTAGGCGGCTCTCCAGCCAGCCCCGCCCACCGCTCACAGACACGACTAATGGCCACTCCCACCTCTCCCCCATCCCTCAGGTCCCCAGACAGGGTCCTGATTTCCCAGGCTCCTCTCCTGTAAGTTCGAGTGCCAGGAACCAGCAGCCAGGAGCCCCTCGCCCGGCCTTCAGGGCAGGCTCCTCCTGCTGCCTCGCTCTCCCTGGGGCCACCAAGCAGCAGCATTGTCTCATGCTGGCCTGGGGCAGACCAAGATGCCCAGGACCAAGGGCCTGCTGCACACCACGGCAGGGCCCCAGCTTCCTGGAGTGGGGAGGATGGCCTCACACCAGCCCTCCACAGTGACCCCAAAACCCGCAGCCTCGCATCACCTGCCCCTCGGCACTTACACAAAGAAGCAGTGGGCAGCCGTGAGCACCCACTGGGCGTCAATCAGAGTGCCCCCACAAATGTGGGTAGTGCCGTAGTGCAGGCTGACTTGCCAAGGCCACTTGCTCTCGGGGGCCAGTACCCCTCCCACGATCCGCCCCGTCAGGGCTCTCAGTCCGCAGTCTGGGGAAGCAGAGAAGATGACCTGTGAGTGCGCAGCTCTCCGAGCCCTGCCAAGCTCCCTGGGCCCAGGGCAGGCTCAGGCAGCCCAATCCCGTGGGCGCCACTCTGCCACTAGTCTGACGTGGCTCAGTGTTTCCTGCCAAGGAGGCCCCTGCGGCGGCCAGCCACCTGGCCCCGCCCAGGAGAAGTCTGATCCTAGGCAGGTCCCTCTTTCCTCTGCCTCATTCACTCTTCCTCAAATTCAACGAATGCCCAGTGAGTGCCCGACACGCCCTCTGCCAGGAGCTCAGGAAGCAGATCCATCGCCCATGACCCTCAGTTAATAAGTGCTGTGCTGGGACCGCCATTCCCTCCCTAAAACCAGAACAGACATGAACTTCCCACTAGTACAGGTGGCTTTTGCCCACGTGGCTCCTCAGTGGGTCAGCTCATGCAGCTGAGGACCCTTCATCCCAGGAAACATTCCCCAGCACCTCCTGGAATGAGTCATCCCCCCAAAACTGTGGACAAGGGGGGCAGCCTTGGAGTCTGTGCAGAGATGTGTTCTTTCCTCTGTCGGGGTACAGAGTGAGGAACCAGAGTGGGGTGGCACTCCGTCCCGCTCAGAGGAGCACCCCAGCTGCCCATTGCTGAGAACACTGTCCACTCGGGGACCAATGACCAGCTTGGGCTTAGGGGTCAGACCCTTGGTCAGAGATCAGCTCCTCCCCCACGAGAGGCCTGACCTTAAGCTAGTAAACACTTCCACTTCCTTTCAATGAAGGAACGGTAATAGTTCCTGCCTCCTGAGAACCAAACTTGCTCATGCTTCTAAGGAGGCAGGCGAGCGCCTTGTACATAACACGGCAGGGGTGCTGACGCCAGGTCCAGGTTTCTGCCTGTGGCTAGAGGAGCTGTCAGGGGCCCCCCTGCTCTCCAGGCCTCTGACCCGGCCCAGAACCCAGAGTCCAGAGTCCAGAGTCCAGAGTCCAGAGTCCAGAAGTGCTTCTCTGGTGTGAGCGAAGCCGCTGGGCTGAGGTCAGGGAAAGGAAGACTGGACTGAAACTGTCTAGGTACCTTCCGGGAATCCTGGCCTTGAAGCAGGCCTGCTCGCTAAGCCCTTCTTGCTGGTGGACCCCGGGCCAGCCATGGCCCCCAGAGAGGCCCCACCTCTCTGCCCTGATTCCCACCCCCACAGGCCACAGTCAGGAGGAAGAGCATCTTCTTACGGGAGCACTGGAGAGAGACGTACCGCTGGGAAGGGCATTCAGATCTGGAGGAGGAAAGACAGAGGTGGGAAAAGGGCGCGTCAGCCACCTCTTCCAAGAAACCTTCCCTGTTTGACTCCTGCTCAGCTCCTATCCCATTTCTTTTGCACAAACACATCGAGATTCTGACCTTCTCCCTCGTGGTGGGAGGTCCCTCCAGTGCACTCACCAGGAATGGAAACAGCTCAGTCAAAACCTCCCCACTCTCCCCACCCTTCTTTCCAGTGGCGGTTGTACACATTGACCAGATTCCCATCCTCTGAACTGGTGACTCTGTTGTCCCAGCTTCTTCCACAACTGGGCAGGAAGCCTAACCCTCCTCTGGCAGGTTCCGCGATGCTCACCAGCAAAGGTGCCTGCAGATCACCTGGCACAGAGCAGGCACTGCCTGCACAAGGCAGTTACTGGGAGCAGCTGGCTTCTTCCCCTCCCCCCCCACCCCTTTTCTGGGAGCCTTGCTTCTCTGGCTCCCGTCTCCTGAGTTAAATACTGTCAGCTGGTCAAGTGCCCCTAGCCGCCCTCTCAGTGGAATGGGACCAGGCGAAACCACAGTGCAAAGCTGACACCTGGTGAGAAGGTTCAGGAAGAGGCCATGCCCCCTGGTGGGCCCCACCCCTCCCGCAGGCCCCTGGCACTTCCCTGCTGCTGCTCCTCCCCCGAAAACCCTTCGGCAGAGTTCACTCCAAACAGCTGGCTGACTGCTGGCCCCCAAACTTTCTAACTGGCAACCAGTAAACTCAGGAGACACCTCTGACCGCATGGTGCTCTCTGCACCAAGCCTCCGCAAGGATTCAGGAGGCAGGTGGCGAATGAGTTCCAGTTCTGAGATGCTCCAGACACACAATGGGCTCCTGGAGGCCAGGTCCCAGAGAGGCCCAGGAAGAGGAGCTCCCTGATGTCAAAGCCCCTGACCCCTCTCACCCGGGCTCACAGCCAGGCAGCTGGCCTGCCCCGCTCACCTGTAGAGGCTTTCCTGGAGGGTGGAGTTGTATTTGGAGACAGAGAAGCTGCTGATGGCATTCCGGTAGCTCACCTCGCCTGTCCGGTAAGCACTGCAAGGGGAGAAGGGAGAGTGAGCCCTCATGATACAGGGTCCTCTCCCATCCCTCCAGCATGGTCCTGGCCAGCCCTGGTGACGGGGAGGGGGTGGGGAGGCAGGGGCTGTCAGGCTCCATATGGTCTGACCTCGCCCACCTAACCCCGACAGGCCCCACTAGCCCTACAGTTAGCCCAGTTATGATCCCGCCCAGTGTGCTCTCTGCCAAGCCCTGGAGCCTCCCCCCCTTCCCCCCACCCGGCCCCGGAACTTGTTGGAAATGCAGTCTCGGGCCCTGCCTCAGCCCTCCTGGACCAGGGAGTCTGGTCCTGGGTTGGAATAGGCTCTGCGGGGGACTCTGACGCTCCACCTGAGACACGCTGACCTGGCCCTTTCCACTGGCATGGTGGCCGCGGCCCCGTGGCGGTGCCTCCCTGACCGGCAGACCCGGACCCTGCACCTAACGACTCTCATCACCCCTGGCTGGTTTGGCTCAGTGGATAGAGGGTTCTATGGACTAAAGCGTCTGGGTTCAATTCTGGTCAAGGACACATGCCCAGTTACGGGCTTGATCCCCAGTGGGGGGCATGCAAGATGCAGCCAATCCATGATTTTCTCTCATCATTGATGTTTCCATCTCTCTCTCCTCTCCCTTCCTCTCTGAAATCAATAAAGATATATTTCTTTAAAAACTTCTAGGGTCTCCTGATGAGATCACCCAGACTCCCCAGGTAAGGAATGCTGAGCCTGAGGCAGGGACAGAGCTGGGTCTAAGTCCTCGCCCCCCCCCAACCTGGTTTTCTAGCAGCTTCTTCCACAAAGAGCCCTCATTGAGGTCCTAAGCTCTTCTCCCCATGACCTTGCACACATGGACAGACCCCAACATCACTTGACTTCAAGACACAGACCAAGGGGAGCATGGAGGTGACCATGTGGCCTGCAAACTGGGACCCCAGAGGTCAGAGCTCCCTTCCCCCTCTTCCACCTCCTGGCATCAGCTGGCAGTTCATATGCCTGTCCCTGGCCGCCCCTGCCCACTTCTCTCCCATTTGTGAGTTCAAGCCCGAGCCACCCTGCCACAGCGCAGAGTCCGCTGAAGGGTTGCCAGCCCGAGCTTTCAGTTCCAGAAGTGAAGAGTCTAGACCTGCCAGATGCCTACGCCCTCAGAGGCCTGCAGTGACCACTCACGGTGAGGAAGGGCATGAGGTGCCAAGAACCGCACAAGTGGAGTGGGTCCTACTGCAGAGCTATGGGGCTGGCTAAAGGGAACAGACCAGACTGGTAAGGCCCCAGGGTCCCGAGCTAGTGACCTCAGCCATTTTAATAAGAATAATTGTAATAAGAGATCTCTGCAAGCCACCTGATGCCCTTGCAAAGAGCTGAGCTGTCCCTGATGCAGGAAGGACCTGCAGGAAGGGTTACCTCTCAAAGCCCAGCTGCTGGCAGGCCTTCACGGAGTAGGAGCTGTTCCAGCTGTCGCTGCAGATGGGGACCCACTGGTGGGAGGAGCCCGAGTAGACTCTGAGCAGAGACTTGTCCCAGTCAAACCTCACTGCAGGGCGAGAGGGGCAGAGCAGGCCCTCAGCACCCAGGAGGCGCCTTGTTTGGGGGGTGAGCTGAATAAGGCTCTGAGAGGCACCTGTCCTGAGACTCCTCGCTGAGGCCTGGGAAATGTCCAGGACGTGCCCTGGAGTGAGGGGCATCAGCCAATGCTTAGAAGCCCACGGCACTTGGTGAGGGCAGAGGCCCGGTAGGGGCTGGGGCTGGCGGGGCAGAGGGATCTTCATCCAGCAGGACCTGGGCCATCGCTGGGACAAGGGCAGGCGCTGCCAGGGGCTATCACCCCAAAAGGCAGTGACGTGCTATATGCCGGTGTGTGTGATCTCTGATCTGACCTTGTTCTCCCTAGACAGGCTCAGTCACAGATGGACGCAGCCATGGGCCGGACACATGCAAATGTAGAGGCAGAGTGGAGAGGCCCTGCCCCCATAGATGCCCACGTCGGGGCCTTCAAAAGCCACTAAGAACTGGGGCTCAGCCCCACCTATGTATTCATCTAAGCCGGCCACTCACAAACGTGCCTCCATGAAACCACAGGAGTGGTCAGAGGTCATGTGCTGGGCAAAGAGGAAGGGCACAGAGGCTGACGCCCAGAGAAGGTGAGCAATTTGCCCGTGTCACACAGCACTCAAGGCCAGGTTTCAAACACAGGCCTCTGGGACTAGAACCCAAATCCTCCAATTCACCGTTTATCACCTTCCATTCAAGTTTGCAGTCACCAGAGTGCACACATGGGTGTGCACACTATGCATACACATGTACACACACACCCCCGCCCACACACACACTCACACACGCACACTTCCACACACACACACACACACGCACACACACTCATGCACGCACATGCATACTCACACATGCACACTTACACACACACACACACACACACACACACACTCATGCACACACATGCATACTCACACACGCACACTTCCACACACACACACACACACACACACACACTCATGCACGCACATGCACACTCACACATGCACACTCATGTGCATGCACGCACGCCCAGCCTGCTCACCGCAGCCCAGCTCGTCACTCTTCAGCTTGCAGTCGGCCACACCATCGCAGCGCACAGCGTGCCGGGGGCAGCTCTCCACCGCCTCCTTGTACTTGATCCTCGTGTGGCCCCTCCAGAAGTAGACTGGAAAAGATGAAGCACACAGCGCGGTCACCGCCAGCCCCATGGTGAGGAGACACGGAGCAGCCCGAGGCCCGGGGTTCCGAGACACCGACCTGCGATCCCTCTTGGACTCTGGGGCTCACGTCCCCCATCTGTATGGAGAAAAAAGCTACTCAGGAATGTTCCAGAATGCTCCAGAAAGCTCCTTCAATCAGGGCAGCACCAGGCCAGCTTAAGCAGCCACCCAGAGCGAGAAAGAGAGAGAGGGAGGGAGGTGTGGACATGCAATAGCCTTGCGAGCTCCCCGGTCTGCATGCTGGCCAGAGTGGGGGCAGGGAACCACTCCTGCAGGCCTCAGGGCCCCCTCAGAGCCCTCTGCCTCTGCTCTGCAGGTGACAGCAGACATGGCTAAGCACCTGCCTGCTCTCCAAGGAGGTCCTTCGGCCTCAGGAACTCCTGGATGCTGTCTCCTCCTGGACACGCCAAGTCTCCTGCACTCGGCTCCTGCCCCACAACTTGTCTCTGTGCTTTTCAGTGTCTTCCCACTCAAAGAGCAACCAGAGATGCTGGCGCCAAATGCACATGCTTCACAAACCATCTCCGCCTCACGGCTGATGCCCTGTCTCCAGCCTGACTCCACACCGGAGCCGGCAGCCTGCCACCTGGACACCCTGCCCCTGGGAAGCCAGAGAAACCCGGGCTCTGGCTCCTCACCCTGCCTGTCCTGGCCCTGACCCTACTTCCCTGCCCCCACATTCTCTCCATCCCCGGGGAAAAGGTCATTTTTGTGACCCTCAGGGTGAAGGTCACCTGTGTGACTGCTCCTTCCAGGTTCAGAAACGAATCCCTTCTGATTTGTGGGATGTGCCTCTCCTCCGTGCCCCCCTCCCCTCCCATGGCCTGTGCTCCAGACAGCCCATGGTCCCCCTAATGTCTGTGGAGAATCTCTGGGTAGGAGTCAGGCCTGGGCTCTACTTGTGACCCCTTCCCTGGCGCTCGCAGACCTACGGGCAGAGGACTCAGGCACACAGGAGCATGCGCAGAGCTATGCTAGGCTCTCCATGGATGGTGGGGGTCCCCTGTAGGTGCCTGGTATGGGAACAGGAGGGAGAGTGGGCAACAAGGCTCAAGCCCTGGAGGAGGTTCATGTGGACCCACAGGGCAGGCTTACAGGCACGTGACAGCCATGCCTGCACCTGGTGGGCAGGTGGGGAGTGAGGCTCAGGGAACCACTGACCTGCAGGGTCAGAGCTGGGCAGGCGCAGAGCCTGTGCTTCGGCAGGTCTGCATGGCACTGAAGCCGTGTTCTAACCAGCACACGGTCCCCCATCATGGCCTTCGCCCCAACGGCCCTACCCCCTCAACCCCCACAGCTGGCACTGAACAGCACCTCAGCCTTCCCCACATTCCAGCTCTCCCACCCGGGCCAGGCGCACACACACATGACAGATGGGGCTCTCCAGGCACATGAGGCAGGTGGCAGGGTACGTGGGGAGAGGGAAGGGCTGCTCACAGAGAGGAGGGTGCCCCTCCCACTCCCAGGCCCCCTGTGCTGGCTTCCTAGCGGGCCCCCTGACAGAGGGCCTGGGACACGTTCTGAGTACCGTTTCCAAAGAGGGGAACTCCCGAACCCAGAACAGTTTACCTCGGTGATGGGAAACGCCGAGACACTTTTCCTAATAGGGGTGTTTATGTTTGTTTTGTAATAACTGGCCTCTTCCCAGCGGTGTGTTGTGCCAGGCCTGTGCCGTGTCTCATCACCGTGAAGCCTTTACGAGACTTTCCTGGCACATAGTAAGCTGAATGAATGAGTGAACGAATGAACTCTGTCTCATTTGAAGATGCAGAACCTGAGCTCTGAGTGGTGCACCAACCTGCCCAGGGAGCAGCACAGGGGGAAGGACAGAGCGGCCGGGAGCCTGGGCTTCTCTGACTCCTCACACTCCTAACCCCAGGCTTCAGGGGTCCTGGGGGCACCATGTCCAAGGCTGTTTGCAGTGGTGGCCTCCATGTTCCTGCTGTGCCCAGCACCGCCCCCATGGCCACATCTTCCCCCGCCCCTCCCGCAGGGTGCATGCCCCGCTGTCTACTCACAGAGCAGGATGAGCGAAGCCACCAGCGCGATGAGCAGAAGGATGCACCCGATGAGTGGCAGCCGCTTCTGGCCCTCCTGCCAGGAGAACTTGGGCGAGCGGGCACCTGGGGGCAGGCGGTGGGAGGTGAGGATGGGCCTGGCTGGAACCAGTGCCCTTGAGATGGGTACCCAACCTCACTGGGCAGCCCCCGCAGTGACTCCCCCTGTGGACCTGCTTTCTAGCCCCTTCCCACTTGCCCTAATGCTGGCTGTCTTGGGTTTGCATTAATGGCTCCTTCTGGCCCCTCCCTGCCCCCGACTGTTCCCTTCCTCCCACACATGGCCATCCAGGGCGAGAGGAGGGGCCACGGCCAAACCTTCCTTCCCCTACAGCTGCCCCCTCTTCTCCTCCTGCAACCGGCCCCTCACCTGGCGTCTCCCCGGCAGCCCTGGTGGCTGGTGCTGACATGGCAGGAGAGGCCCGGATGGGAGTGGCCCCCAGAGGTGTAGCTCTGACCAGGTGCACTCTCCTTGGAGGGGACGCTGTGGAGACCGGACTGGAACGCGGTGCCCTGCCGGACGGTGCCCTCCCGGAGGAGGGCCTGGAAGGTGATGCCCGGGCTGCAGTCCTTGCCGGGGAAGCATTCTGAAAGTGGAACAAAGGTGTCCCTCAGGTTGCATGCTTGCCAGCCACCCAGTGGCAAGCCCTCTGAACTCCAGGAACCACTCTAAAGCAAGAGGCTGAAGGAGCAGGGCCAGGGCAGGGGGCACAGGGCCCCCCATGGGGCAGGGGAGGGCAGGGTCGGGGCAGGGAGGCAAGGCCAGGGCAGGGGGAATATATTGAAAGACAGGAGGGCCCAGGGATGGAATGAGCCCAGAGTCCCAGCTCCCTAAAGTCTCTCCCTGTCATAGGCTCTGCAGAGGTGGGCAGAGGGCAATGGCATCTGCCTGGGGCATGGGGCACCTGCTTTGGCTCCACATGTCTAAGGCCCCTCAGAGGAGAGGCAGCTCCTCCCCCGAAGGCAGCCGAGAACTGTGGTCCACATGGGGTAATAACCAGCCCTCCTCCATCTCCACTCCTCTCCCCGCACCCGGCCCCTTTCTTGTGTGTGTGTTAGCCTGTAACACTGGTCTTACTATGAGCTGTCATCAAAACGTGTGAAAGGCACAACTTTTAAAAAAGCTCTGACTTGCCTTACACCCTTCTCTCGGTAACCCCAGAAGTAACACAGTACTCACACCCACCCACACGTGCACACACACACACGCACACACATGCACACGCATGGGTAGCATGCAGGCAATGGCACAGAGAGACACGGGGAGGCAGGTGCAGGAGGAGGAGAAGGTGCAGATGGGGCTGAGCCTACGCCCCTTGGACGTGGTCCGTAACCTCACTCAGCTGCAGGCGCACTAATTTACCCCTAGTTGCCGAGAAGGGAGGGGCTCTGCGTGCTGGTGTGTATTTCCTCATCTTGTTGCCAGCACAGCCCTCTGAGGTAAGGATTCTTTCTCATCGCCATTTTGCAAAGGCAGAGCGACTAAGCCGCATGATTAAGCTGGCGGAGCCCTGATGTGAGCCCAGGAAGGCAAGTTCTGAGGGCCCTGCCCTGACCACTGGGCGGCTGCCTCTGAAGGGGAGCCGTTTGAGCTGGTGCAGCCATGGTCACAGCAGGCAATCGAAGACACTGAGCTGCTGCCCCTGGAGGCCTGGCTGTGCCTGTGCCTGTGCCCGCCAATAGTGTACCCTGGAGGAGGGAGCCGGCAGTAGGGCTGTTGGGAAGGCGTACGCAGCCTCTGTGGCATAAAGCCCTGGTCTGCATGACACCAGGCCCTTCACCAGTTTAGGCCGCTTCTCACCTCCCTCTGTCCCTTTTGGAGACCTCTCCATCCTCCCTCACACCATCCCTGCCTCTCAGGTCCGCTCTAGAAGCCCCCAGAGCGCAGAGTGAGCTGGGAGCTGACTCGAACCAGGGGCACACCTGCCCTCACTGTGATTTCTGCAGAACGCTGACCGGCTGTGCCAAGATGGTCTCTGGGAGTCGCAGGAATGTGGGGGCCAGCCTGCAGGTGAGCTGAGGGCACAGGATCTGGACCCTAGCACCTGTCTCCTCCCTGCCCGCACATTGAGCTGGAAAGCCCTGTGTTCTCTCAGCCGACCTGCTAGTAAAAGTCCTCCTCATGCGAACACCCAAGCCCCGGGCAGTACCCGCATCCCTCCCAGGCTGACAGCTGTCGTTCTATTTTATTAGTTCTCTCTCTGAGAGCCAGAGGTAGCTGATGTGGTCACTGCCTCCTGTTTGTGGAGCCTGGGGGACGAATTCAAGGAGGAGCCTCTGTCCTGATCCCACACATGGCGAACACACACAGCAGCGGGCAGGGACACACTCACATGTGTTTAGGAATCTGAAGGGCGGCTGCTTGCCACCGCTGAGCCCAGTGGCCCAGAGCTCGCTCCCCCTCTCCGGCGCTTGTAGGTTCCAGAGAATGAAAACAGGTCAGCCCATGGAGGCCCCCAGGGAACGGGACTCGGGGGAGGGATGGGCAGGAGAGTGGGTGAGGCCGTGTGGAAGGTGGTGGGCATCCTCTGACCACACGGGAGCCAGGCGGGCAGGCCAATCCTGGGCCACCAGCATGACCTGTGTGACCTTGGGAAAGCCACTTAACGTTCTTTTTTCTTGTTGATCTAGAGAATAGGACAGGAATCCCGAGGATTCACAGGTGAACAGGAGTGCTCCTGCCCGCCTGGCACACGGCACTGTCAGGAGGCCATTCCTCTCCCTTTGCACCAGCACAGCCAGCCCCAGTGTGCAGAGTGGTAAAGGTCCCGGGGCACAACCAGAGGGCTGATGGGCGGTGCCAACTCAGCTCAGGGAGACGTGAGGGTGCTGGCCAAAGCCAGACTAAAACCCTTCACACAGTGCTGGCCAAACCTTGGCATCTGCCTGGGACCTGGCATTGTGGCAGTCTGCCTGCCAGGCCTTTGTCCCTGTTCTCACCCCGAGTCTTTCTTCCCCAGCCTCAGGGGGCATTCCCACTCCTCACTACAAGAGAAGGCCAAGAGCTCGGGGGGTGAGAGCTCACACCTCACGGCCAGGTCTCGGCCTCAGGAGGTCCTCTTCCATCCCTGAGAGGCTGGTGAATGTAGAAGCACCTTTTTATAGACGAACAAACCCAACTCAGAGTGTGGATGCTCAGAGTCAGTCAGGATTCGAGCCCAGGACCATGTGCCCTGTCTTCTCCCGTCAGCAGCCGGGGCATCTGGCACCGGCCGCTCCCTGAACCCATGCAGTGCCCACTGCATCGGTGCCGTGGCTGGAGGATTGGGCCGGGCCTGTACGGAGCCAGGAGCAGCTCAGGAGCCTAGAGGAGGGGTTGGGGCTCCGGTGGGGATGCTGTGGAACTTGCTGGTGGAACCAGAGTTTGGCCTGGTGACCTGCAGGCTGGTCTAAGAGGGTGCACGGGAAGGGCAGTATCAGCCTCAAGCCCCCGAGAAGGCCACTGGGACTCGGGCAGCGGCTAAGCCCCTACCCCTCGGCCTCCTCCTGTGCAGCGAGCCAGTCCCCGCAGAGCATCGCCATGGCCGGCGGCGGTGAAGTCAGGACTTGGCCGTCAGCGGGGTGGTAGGGGTCTGTCTGTCAAAGATGCTAGAAATGAAAGCCAGTTGCTAATATGACTTCTCCTTCCTAACCGGTTACATCGGGCAGGTAAACCCACTTCAGAGAGGCCTCATGCTGGTGTGGAGCAAGTCCAGCCTCCGCTGCGTTGACGGGGGTCGCGTGGTCAGCCCGGGCTGAGCACGCGTGTCGCCGCAGTGGAGACAGCAGCCCATCGGCTGCTTCTCTGGGTCCCATTTCAACTTCCCGACAGCTCTCGTGTCTGGTAAAGCCTCATTATACAGGCTTTGAAACGGAGGTCAAAATAGTTAAGAATGTGCCCACATTCCAGTCTCAGGTGCCTGCCAGGGCTTGGGTTCTACCAGGAGCAAGCCCGTACAACGGTACCCACAGGGGCCCACAGTGTCCCTTTATGTCTGCGGGCTTACAGTTTGCCAGGAGCGCTCCCACCATGTTTCATCCGATTCTCACCAGGCGCCTAGGCAGCAGGCTGGACAGGAATTCTTATCCCCAGTTTATGCAGGAAACGGGGTGCAGGGGCCCGCAGAGCGTGCCTGACACCCTAAACTCATCTGTGACCTTGTCAGGCTCTCAGAGTCTCTGACTCCACCTAAGCAAGACCCCACGACCTGGTCCTGTCGCCCCATGGCGATGGCAGGAACAGAGAGCCAGCCCCAGGAGAGGGGGCTGGGCAGACAGAGGAAGCCTTATGGGAGACTGGGGAGGCAGAGCAATGGGAGGGGAAGTGGGTGGTGGGCAGGGGCATGGCAGGGTGCCAGGAAGGCAGAGACCCCAGTGCTGGGTCTGCCCCCTCTATCAGCAGGTGGCCCACGGCCCACCCATGGCCTCGACCAGCAGGAAGCAGGGAGGAGAGGCCTGGAAGGCGCCCTGGGGCCCCTCTCTCAGCCGGGAGACAGTGGGACGTGGAAAATGGGACTGATCTGGAGCTCAGCCCCCGGGGGTCCAGAGGGGTGGTGAGCAGCCCCCGGCCAGGCTCTTTAAAACCGTTGACTCAGAGCCTCAGCGCTCAGTGGCCATTACGGTCCGGGTCGGGACACATGGGGTGTGGGACTGGAGAGGAAGCTGGGGGTGGGGTACGAAGGGCAAGATCCAGAAAGAGCCAGAGCCCTGGAGGCCCTCGCAGCAGCGCTGGCATGTGGCGTCAGAGCTGGCATGTGGCGTCAGAGCTGGCATGTGGCGTCAGAGCTGGCACTGTGGCGTCAGAGCTGGGAGAGGCAGGAAGGGATCTGGTCTTCAGGCCCATGGGAGAACTGCCCAGGGGCCTGAGGGGCAGCAGCCACAGCAGCACGGAAGGGTTGCCACAGGGAAGCACCCGCTGGGGTGGCTGTGGGCTCCAGCCCCAACTCTGAACCTCAGCTCAAAGCCCAGCAGGAGCGAGGAGTTCCCATGTTCTGGGACCCGAACAGGAGACTCCGCAACCGTCCTTTACACCTCCAGGGGCTGCCACCCCTGTGACGTTCCCCTGGTGTCCAACCCACAGCCCAGGGACTCGTTTCCTCTCCTCAACTCCTGGAGCAGATGCCTCCCTCCAGAGGGCCGCTGCACCACTGCACAGACAACCAGCAATGAGGCGCAGATGACAACTCCTGGGCGGGGGCCCAGGTTCCCCCAACCTGCCTGTAGCTCAAGGGTCCTCACCTGCCAGGTGGGCAGCATGGGACAGGGCGTAGTCAGACGGAGGAGGTGACATCAGCATGCGCTGGCCCGCCATTTGCCAATCTTTCCTTCGGGGCCCTGCCTGTCCTCAGCATCTCTGCCCCCTCCTCCCTCCAAGTCTCTGTGATGACTGCCTGGGGCAACACAGTCTGAGCCCTCCCTACATCACCACCAGTACGCCCCAGGCTGCTTCCAAGAGTCTCACTCAAAACTCATCCAGCCCCTCAAAGGGATGGGCAGAAGCAGCCTGGCTGGGAGCAGGCGGGGAAGGGCCCCCAGGGGGGGAGGGGTGGGAGGGTGGAGAGAGCAGGGGCTCTTTCCAAGAACTTTCCCAGACAGGAGCCAATGAGGATTGTTCTTCCCCATTTCACAGACAAGGAAGTAGAGGCCCAAACCATTTCTGTGCTTTATCCGAAGTCACTCAGGAATGTCTTGGCGCCGGGAGGGATGGAAACCCAAAGCGCCTGGTACCCAGCTCCCTGCCTTCTGTCCACGGTTTGCACTGATAGCTCCAGACTCCGAGGTGAATGGGGACCTACAAACCCCACTCTGAGCATACATCACCCAGACGCCCTACCTGGTACGGGGTGGGAGTGAGTCATGGCCCCCAGGCTACAGCCATGGCCTGAGCCCTTGGCTCTATGGGGAGACCGCTCCCCGGGAGCCCGTAAACAATGTCCACCTGCAATAGCGGCTCCCACACATCCTCACAGCCCAGGGCAAGTCCAGGCTGCACCCTGGGGTCCCCTCAGCTTCAGCCCAGGGCAGGCTGGCACAGGCTGGCAGAGCCCCGAGGATCTTGCAAACTCTCTAGTCCAAATCTCTATCCTACTGCTGAGGCAGTTGAGGCCCAGAAAGACAGTGTGGCATCTTCCGGCCCTGGCCCCTGGGCTGCTGCCTGCTGCCCGCTCAGCGTGCCAGGCAGGCCCTCCCCAGACCCAGGCTCTGTGGCAGCTTTGCCCAGTGACCCAGAGTGTTGTGGGCGTTCAAAGGAATAGGCACAGGCAGGGCCCCAGGCCGACCCCCTGCGCTCTGAACCAGGCAGGAAGAAGTGCTCCCAGCCCCGCTGGAAGCACTGGGGGTGTTGGAAAGTTCAGGGGTCCCTTTGATGGGACCGAACAGCCCCCTTGCCCACAGAGAACCACTCCAGTGTGGACTGCAGGCACTGAACGGGCCTCCATGGTGCTGGCCGCACTGGGAGGGACAGATCACGAGTTTTCCCATTCGCACTGCTCAGCCCAGGCTCACTGTACCTGCGGCATCAGAGGGCTCCCCCTTGTTCTCCTCTCCCTGGACCGAGAGAAACCCCACAGCCATGCCCCCCCCCCCTCTCCGATTCCCAGCACCTCCTCCTCCCCAGCCACCAGCATGTTAGCCCCAGGGTCTCGCTGAGCCTGGAATCAAACAGGCCCCAGACTGAGAAGCCAGGGCCATGAGTTCTCTTTTCTCCAGGTGTGGGAGACAAGCGGCCTCTTGCTTCTGCTCCTGCGCTCCTGCGTGACCTGCAGGGTGGTCACATGCCTCTCTGCTCCGAGGTCTGTAAAACCAGGGGCTGGACGGCCAGCCGCGTCCCAACAGGGTCCACGGGCATCCGAGGTCGCACGGAGGGGCCTGGGAGCCGGATTCACAGGTCAGGGCTTGGAATCCCTTGCCCACTTCAACCAGAGAAGAGCCAGTTTCGAGCTGTGGTCAAGGGCTCGCCTCAGATTCCCCTGCAAAGGAAGCACCTACGGCCGCCAAGAGCATGACGGCCACTGCCCGGTAGCGCTAAGGTGGCCACAGAGTGGCGCCTCCTGTAGACGCAGGAAAGGCCAGGTTCAGAGCACCTCCCATTCCTTCTTTTATTCCCTCCTTTTCCTTTCTTTGTTTTTTTAAAAATATATTTTTATTGATTTTAGAGAGGAAGAGAGAGGGAGAGAGATGGAAACATCCATGATGAGAGAGAATCATTGATCAGCTGCCTCCTGCACACCCCATACTAGGGCCTGAGCCGGCACCTGAGAATGTGCCCTTGACTAGAATCGAACCCAGGACCCTTCCGTCCGCAGGCCGACGCTCTATTCACTGAGCCAAGCCAGCCAGGGCCACTCACTCATTTTCCATTCATTTATTATGTATTCATTCATCAGATCATGTAAAGACATTGAGTGGCCACTGCTGCCACGTCAAGAACATCGGATGACCTAGGAACTCATGCCTCAGTTCCCCCAAGTGCCCTCTCTACCGATGCCGGGATATGATGAGACTCCCTTGTCAGACAAGTCAGCCGCCAGCTGGTGCCGCCAGGCCTCCCCTCAGCTGGCAAAGCCCAGGGCTTGGGGTTTCTGGCTCCCCTCGTGCCCCCACCCAGCATCCTGCACACCCAGATGGGCACGGCCCACCTCCGTGCTGTGCGCCATGAGGAAGCTGTGTTGCCATAACAAGACACTTAGGTTAAGTGGCTATTGTTACATCAGCTGTCTTCTCGCCCAGGCCCAGTGCTCAGGCCCACACACACTCCCACACATTCCAGTGCCCAGGGCCAGCACAGGTCGAGGCGGGGGCAGAGGGCAGAGGGCGCAGGTGGACGTGTGCTGGGCACCATGATGACATGAGACAGAGGTCGGAGGTGAGGATGCATGCCCGCAGGATGCAGGGCTGGTGTCAGGTTCTGGGGGGATTGCACTAGTTTGGGGGATAGCATGACCTGATCCTGCCGGTCTGGCATCTTGGTAACCTGCCCGACCCTTTCTGGGGAGGTGCCTCAGCTGAGCCCTTCGGGGACCTCCAGCCCTTGTCCAGGCCATAGCACTGCGGTCTCGCTGGCTGGAGCCGTACCACGTTAAGAAAACACAAGAAAGTACAGGAACGTCTGCTCTGCAAAGGATTGTTGCCATCATGGGTCCGTGTCAGCCTCTCTCTAATAAACATTCACTCTATAAGCATGGAGAATGTGACTTGTTTAAAAAGCACACTTTAAAAAACCAGTACACGCCGATATGGTGCACCGGTAACGCCCTTTTCTGTGGTTTCAGAGGCGGTCAGGGGGCCACACAGGGGCCTCCAGGGGCCAGGTGTCTAATCCTCAGATTTGATAGTGGAAAAACATAGTCACAGAGAGAAGACTTTGCCCACATTTTGACAGGAGCCGGGACTAGAGCATAGAGAATGACAACAAACCTTGGCTCTATGAATCAATCTCTGTCTTTTCTGCTTCTGCCCGTGCCCCTGTCTCTGCCCCTGTCTCTGCCTGTGCCCCTGTCTCTATCCCTGTCTCTGCCCCTGCCTCTATCTCTGCCCCTGTTTCTACCCCTGTTTCTACCCCTGTCTCTGCCCCTGTCTCTGCCCGTGCCCCTGTCTCTGTCCCTGTCTCTGCCCCTGCCTCTATCTCTGCCCCTGTTTCTACCCCTGTCTCTGCCCCTGCCCCTGTCTCTACCCCTGTCTCTGCCCCTGCCCCTGTCTCTGCCCCTGCCCCTGCCCCTGCCCCTGTCTCTGCCCCTGTCCCTGCCCCTGCCCCTGCCCCTGTCTCTGCCCCTGTCCCTGCCCCTGCCCCTGCCCCTGTCTCTGTCTTTGCCCCTGCTCCTGACTCTACCCCTGTCTCTACCCCTGTTTCTGCCCCTGCCCCTGACTCTGTCCTTGCCCCTGTCTCTACCCCTGCCCCTGTCTCTGCCCCTGCCCCTGACTCTACCCCTGTCTCTACCCTTGTTTCTGCCCCTGCCTCTGCCCTTGTCTCTACCCCTGCCCCTGTCTCTGCCCCTGTCTCTGCCCTTGTCCCTATCCCTGTCTCTACCCCTGTCTCTGCCCCTGCCCCTCCCCTCACTCTGTCTCTGCCCCTGTCTCTGCCCCTGCCTCTGCCCCTGCCTCTGCCCTTGTCTCTATCCCTGTCTCTACCCCTGTCTCTTCCCCTGTCTCTACCCCTGTCTCTACCCCTGTCTCTGCCCCTGCTCCTGCTCCTGCCCCTGTCTCTGCCTCTGTCTCTGCCCCTGCCCCTCCCCCTCACTCTGTCTCTGCCCCTGTCTCTGCCCCTGCCTCTGCCCCTGCCTCTGCCCCTGCCTCTGCCCTTGTCTCTATCCCTGTCTCTACCCCTGTCTCTGCCCCTGTCTCTACCCCTGTCTCTACCCCTGTCTCTGCCCCTGTCTCTGCCTCTGCCCCTGCCTCTGCCCCTGCCCCTGCCCCTGCCCCTGCCCCTGCCCCTGTCTCTGCCTCTGTCCCTGCCTCTGTCCCTGCCTCTGCCCCTGCCCCTGCCCCTGCCCCTGCCCCTGCCTCTGCCCCTGCCCCTGTCTCTGCCTCTGCCCCTGCCCCTGCCCCTGCCTCTCTGTCTCTCTGTCCCCAGCAATGGCAGACACTATTCTAAAGAAGCCTCCAGGTAAACTATTCTTAGACCCTCAAGTAAACTCTGTTTTTATTCCATATTACAGAGGCCAAGTCACAGCTAAGCTGGGACATGGCCCGTGTTCTGTCCACCACATTCCACAGCTCCTCCTTTGAAGACAGAGGCTCAGAGAACCTTCTCACCCCTTTGCCAAGACCCCCGAGACCCTCCCGGCCCTCAGGCGCCTGTCCGGCTCTGGCCACGGCCACCTTCCTCACAGCCCTGATGGAGAACAGCAGTGGCGAGTGCTGCTCTGCAAGGAAGCCCTGGCCAGGAGGCAGGGTCTTGGAGGGGCAGGTCCCCAGCTGCCCCTCCTCAGTGTCTTTAATGCCACCCTCGAGCAGCTCCCCCTGCGCCCCACCCCCACCCTCAGCTCCTGTCTTGGCAGTTCTACTTTAAACATGGATACATTTGAGAAACTTAAGAAAGGAAGTCAGGTGCACATCTTTCATTCTGGTGTAAGTTATATCGGCCCCCGAATGCACATGGCACCACCCACACCATTGACACTCACTCCATGGTAATAAAAAGCCTGCTCTCCACCCTGTGCCCCTCCAGTGCCCTTCCATGTGGTCCCAGGCCCTGGACAGAAGGGCTTCCCAGGCCAATTGCCATCCGCTTGCCCGGGACGGACCCTGCCCCCTTTGGAGAGCTCACCCTTCCCCCTTACTGCCTGGGACCATCACATTTGACTCCAATAGTTGCCAAGGTTCACGGTTGGGACTGTGGGTACAGCCCCTTCACGCCCCAGACAACGCTCCGTTCTATCTGAACATCACCCTCTGCTTCCCAGAGTCCCTGCCCACCCCCCTCAGTATAGAGCAAGAGGAGGTGGGAAGGAGGAGACATGAGGCCCAAGGAGGAGTGAGAGCTCCTGAGGAGGAGAACTCAGACACAGGTGAATCAGGTCCTTGGAAACCTTGGTGTGCACGGGCTTTCCCACAGAGCACTTGCTGCTCTCCCCACCCCACACCCCCCCGCCCGCCCGCCGACCCTCAAGCGGCGAGGAGAGGAGCCGGCACTGCAGCAGGAGGGGTTGTGGACAGACCCAAGGACTCCCAGGCATGCAGGTGATTCAGCCGAAAAGTGAGTGGTCCAGGGAGGTGGGAAAATGCCCTTGATCTGAAAAGCACATGGTGACATTATGGAAGGGTTAGGAGTTCAGTGAGGAGGGCCCAGAAGCCCAGGTAGAGTCCGAAGGTTTGGTGACCCTCAGGCCAGCAGAGGAGACATCTCACACCAGCAGTGTCCTGGCCGGGTGCTCCCAGCCACAAAGCACAAGCCTGCACCAGCCACAGCCCTGGGTGCTTTCCAACAGCCCTGCCTGTCAGCTCCCTCCTTCCTAGGAGAGTCCAAGAGGTCTTGATCTCCAGCAGCTTCTCAGTAGAAAAGGCACCTTCAGTTGCCCCCTCCCTGAGGCCCCCAGGGGGCAGGGCCCTACCCACCTCCAGCCCAGCCCTGCCTTCTCAGGGCCAGGAGGTCTGGCCCCAGGCCCAGCAACTCACCGGGCGGCAGTCCCTCTCCATGGCCTCCCCGGGGATGAGGCTTCCAGACTCAGCTGATATTGACAGGAAGGTCCATGTTGGCCCCTGGCTCCTCGGGGATGTGGGGAGAGGGGGCTGGCGGGCAGAGGGCCGGCCCCCCGCCAGATGGGGCGGGGAAGCCGGTTGGGAGTGTGAGGTAATCCCAGGCATAAACAACAGGGCAGAACTAGCCAGACCTGTCCCTCACCTTCCTTGGCATGCCGGTTGGTTACTCAGCGAATGCCAATGAGTGCCATGCCGTCTCTACTCTGAACTGCCCCACAGAGGCAGCTTTTGGAACCCGGGTTCCCAAAGCCTCTGTAGAAGGAGTTCTGAAAGAAGAGCCAGGCCCTGGGAAGACATTCTAAGCCCAGTTGACCTAAATCAGGTGCTCTCCAGCACCCTAAGGCACCACCTGTCCCCAGAAAGGGATGCCCACAGCCAGGGCCCAGGGTCGGGCAGGGAACTTTCCTTGTGAGGAAAAGAAAGGCCGACTGACTTTCATGATGCTGACTGATAGCTCAGGGGAGGCTTGCATGGGGGTCTTGCAAACTCAAAGACCTAAGGTAACCACAAGGATGGTCTGAAATTAAGTTTTAACTAAAAGCAGTGATGGTGGCTAGTCACCTCCTAGGCGGGTATCTTCCCTGACCAGGTCAACTTTTACCTTAACTGAGCCCATTGCCTTTTTGCATCTGAGATAGCATACCTATGAAATGTCAGGGTAACTTGTAAACAACCCCACAACTGTCCCCCGTGCCCCCGCCAACCCAGGCACAACCAAAAACATCCGGGTGCCAGGGCAGAGTCCACAAGTCCCTTCATTGTCCCCATTGTCACCATGTTCATTGTCGACTGTTAACTATCCTGCACCCACCTAAGGATGTGTCCATCATTTTACGTTTTATCCAATCCCAGAGGCCCTCCCCTGTGCTTTCTCTTGCCTCCCTAATCTATCACCCACGGATTTCATGTAACCCCCTAATCTATCAGCAACGATTTCATGTAACCCCCTAATCTATCAGCAACGGATTTCATGTAACCCCCTAATCTATTACCCACGGATTTCATGTAACCCCCTAATCTATCAGCAACGGATTTCATGTAACCCCCTAATCTATCAGCAACGGATTTCATGTAACCCCCTAATCTATCACCCACAGATTTCATGTAACCCCCTAATCTATCACCCACAGATTTCATGTAACCCCCTAATCTATCAGCAACGGATTTCATGTAACCCCCTAATCTATCACCCACAGATTTCATGTAACCCCCTAATCTATCACCCACAGATTTCATGTAACCCCCTAATCTATCAGCAACGGATTTCATGTAACCCCCTAATCTATCACCCACCGATTTCATGTAACCCCCTAATCTATCAGCAACGGATTTCATGTAACCCCCTAATCTATCACCCACGGATTTCATGTAACCCCCTAATCTATCAGCAACGGATTTCATGTAACCCCCTAATCTATCACCCACAGATTTCATGTAACCCCCTAATCTATCAGCAACAGATTTCATGTAACCCCCTAATCTATCAGCAACGGATTTCATGTAACCCCCTAATCTATCAGCAACGGATTTCATGTAACCCCCTAATCTATCAGCAACGGATTTCATGTAACCCCCTAATCTATCACCCACAGATTTCATGTAACCCCCTAATCTATCACCCACAGATTTCATGTAACCTACGCACATGCCCTTGTTTGAGGTAAGGTATAAAACAAGGTGAAAACCCGCCATTCTCCAGAGCATGATCCCAATCCTTTGAGATTCTGCTTCCCAGCAATTGTTGACAGTTTGGCTCAAATAAACTCACAAGAATTCTTTGCAGGCTTGAATGTTTTTACATTAACAACCTCTGAGGACCACATGTCCAAATCCCAAGCAGGGCATGTGGGCTGGCAATGTCTCCCTTGAACTCTATTTCTACAAAAACTCCCAACAGAGGAACTTCACCCACATGACCGCTCATGGTGCCCATGATGAATTGTGCCCACTGGAAACAATGTCATGCTCTGAGACAACAGGCCAAAGCCGAACACCTGCATGAAGACTGTTTCCAGCATTACTGGGCTGACTCAGACCCATACCTCCCTGACTCTCCGTCATGAAGGAGACTGCCACCGGACCCTGCAGAGCTGCTGCTGGGAGCAGCGGGTGCAGAGGGAGCACCTGACCTGGCTGCAATTTTTTTTTTACAGTTTAGTTTCTTTTTTTTCCATCTTTATTGTTCAGTTTATTAATTACATTGTTCCCTTTTTCCTCCCTATAGTTCCCCTCCACCTGGTACCCGTCCCACCCTCTGCCCTCACTCCCCTCCACTGTCCTCTCCCATAGTTGCATGATTTTTGTCCAGTCTCTTGCTGCACTTCCCACACCCCCTTTCTCCCCAAGAGTTGTCAGTCCATTCCCTCTCTATGTCCGTGATTCTGTTACATTCACCAGTATATCCTGTTCATCAGCTTATTAATTCACTTGATTTTTATATTCATTTGTTGATAGATGTGTATTTGTTGTCATAATTTACACTTTTATCTTTTTCTCCTTCCTCTTCTTAAAGAATGTCTTTCAGCATTTCATGTAATATTGGTTTGGTGATAAACTCCTTTAGCTTTTTCTTGTCTGCGAAGCACTTTATCTGACCTTCAATTCTGCATGATAGCTTTGCTGGATAGAGTAATCTTGGTTGTAGATTCTTGCTATTCATCACTTTGAATATTTCTTGCCACTCCCTTCTGGCCTGCATCGTTTCTGTTGAGAAATCCACTGACAATCGTATGGGTGCTCCCTTATAGGTAACTAACTGTTTTTCTCTTGCTGCTTTTAATATTCTCTCTTTGTCTTTTGCTCTTGGCATTTTAATTATGATGTGCCTTGGTGTGGTCCTCTTAGGGTTCCTATATATTGGCGTTCGGTGTGCTTCTTGGACTCCTAAGTCAATTTCTTTCACCAGGTGTGGGAAGTTTTCAGTCAATATTTCTTCAAATAGGTTTCCATTCTCTTGCTCTCTCTCTTTTTCTGGCACCCCTATAATTCGGATATAGGTATGCTTGAGGTTGTCCCAGAGGCCCCTTACACTATCTTCAATTTTTTTGATTCTTTTGGTTTCTTGCTTTTTCAGCTGAGTGGATTTTACCTCTTTGTATTTCAAATCTTTAACTTGGTTCTTGGGGTGCTCCTGAGCACTTTTAGGTCTTTGTATAATATTTTTTATTTCAGTCAGTGTATGCTTAATTTCTGGTTGGTCCTTTTTCATATCCTTGATGGTCTCATTCATATCCTTGAGGGTCTTATTCATTTCCTTGTAGGACTCATTTATTTCCACATTGGTCTTGATCATTTCCTTGCAGGTCTCATTCATATCCTTGAGGGTCTTGTTCATTTCCTTTGCAGTCTTGCTTATTTCCTTATAGGTCTCAACCTTTTGTTGGAGCCTCTTGAGATGCCCTATAACGTGGTTTTGAATTCCATGTCCAGTCATTTTTTCCCTCCATTTCTTTCACATCTGATTTCTTTCCATGTCTCTGCATGGTGGCTGCTTCCCTGAGTTGGTCAATTAGCTTTGTTTGGTAGACTTCCTACAAGGGACAGTGGCACAGCCTCCCCAGTTACCTGAGGTGGATATGGGTTTCACAGTCTTGCTGAAGTTAAGCTCAGGTTAATCGTTGTTAGCACTTGGAGGGGTTGACCTCCAGGCCAATTGTCTGTGAAGTTCAGCTGAGCTCAGGTTGTATGGGTGGAGTCTCAGGGCCAAGCAGACAGCATTAGCTCCGCCCTATGCAGCCCCGGGGACTCTGTGCCAGGGGCAATGGCCGCCAGCACCTCTGAGAGAGAGCCGCTGCTGAGCTCCACTGGCTACCCAGGGAATTCAGACTCTCCCCAAATGAGTCTGCACACCAAAAGTCTCACCCAGGGTCGTAAAACAAAGCAGTCTGACTGTTTCCCGAATGAGATAACAAGTCGCAGAGCACTCTCTACACGGTCACACAGCTGAGCTGTTCCAAGTTCACGCGCAAGCTCGCCTTCTCCACAAGCTAGCAGACCCCTGCAGCACCCGAGCTTCGGCGTGCCCTCCCACTGTCCAGTTTTCACCCCATATGATAGTGGGTTCCCTGGACTTTGCCCAGAGCTGGAGAATCAGTCCAGTGGGACATCTTTGTCTCCCTGTTCGAGAAAACTGGCTGGTTTTCAACCGCCCGCCTTATCCACTGGTGCGCACTCCAAACCTCTCTCCGCGCATATCTTCAGGGCTGTCCTCAGCCGCTCCTCCGAGTCACAGTGTCTTATCTTCACTTTTATTTGTGGGATTTTCACTCGGCCAGCTTTCTGGTGATTTTGGAAGGTGTTTGTTCTTTCGTTAAGTTGTAGTCTTAAAATTGCTGTGTATGACAGCAAGATAAGTGTTTTACCTATGCCGCCATCTTGGTTCTCCCCCTGGCTGAGCATTTGCGGGAGGAAAGATGGAGAACCATGTGTCTTGGGAACAGAAGGAAGCCCAGAGAGCACCGTGACCTGGTCTCTTGGCTGACGGAGGAGAAGCTGTCTGCACAGCCACGTTCAGCAGACAGCCACAGCGGGGGAGACAGCTGGCCTCCCTGCAGCCCGGACCTGCGCCCTCACTCGCTCGCACCACCAACACCTATGCAGGCCTCTGACGTGCCTGGTGCTGGTACCATAAGCAAGGAGGGCAAGGATCCTGGCCTCTATCCTTAACAGCGGGCACACAAACATAAATAGCTAAGTAGGTAGACAGACAGACAAATTGATAATCAGTCCAAAGCAGGGAAGGGAGTGGGAGGATGGCAGGGGCAAGGTTGCAGGTTGAAACTCCCTGAGGTGACATTGAAGCAAAGACTTAAAGGAAATGACTATCACCCCCATTTGCATGTGAGCAAACAGGAATGTTAGCTCAGCTTGGAAGCTGGGGTGACCTAATCCAGAGTAGGGGATCCGGAGCCTCCAGTCCCAGGGTATCTGGGGGGTCAGTTTCAGAACTCAGCCCCAGCCACACGTTCCTTGCTCTCTCCCCAGTTGATGGACCTTCCTCTCCTCTGGCCCTACAAGGTGCTGGAATTACTGTGTGCTGCTGCTGCTCCAACTCCCTCTTATGGGTGCTCAGCAGGTACTGCGGCTGTCCCTGAGCCCTGGTTTCCATAGCTCAGGCCTGAGGAACCTCCCTTGGTCCCTGGGCAGGTGCCTGGCCTCAGGTCACCCTGAACCTCCCTCCCGTGAAGGCCCACTGCCCGCTAAGAATAGCTCAAGCCTGGAGCTGGGCCAGAGAGAATCCCTGTGTCCAAGGGCGAGGTGTGGTCAGCTCATGCACTTGGGGTGTCCGAGTCCCCAGCTGGGAAATGGTGATGACAGTCGACCAGGGATGTCTGGCTCTTCAGGGACCGACTCTGCTCCTTGGCCCCACCTGGAGTCCTTGTGGACCAAGCCATCAATCAGACCCATCAGAATTCCTACCGATCCTGCTTCATTTCAATAAGTGGTATGACTGCAGCACCAAGGCTTCATGAGCTGCAGTGGGCACCAGGTGGCACAGAGCAGCCAGACCTCATGGTGGCCGAGGTGGGCACCAGATGGCACAGATCAGCCAGGCCTCATGGTGGCCGTGGTGGGCACAGGATGGCACAGAGCAGCCAGGCCTCATGGTGGCCACAGTGAGCACAGGATGGCACAGAGCAGCCAGGCCTCATGGTGGCCACGGTGAGCACAGGATGGAACACAGCAGCCAGGCCTCACGGTGGCCACGGTGGGCACAGGATGGCACAGGGCAGCCAAAGTCTTGCCTTGGGGAGCACCAAGTTCAGCTAGCCTTAGACAATGCAGGCTGGGGCAGCAGGGCCTCACAGTTGAAAATATGAACATAACATGACTCCCCAAAATATGATTAACACAAATTGTGTTGTGACCTGTATTGTATCTGTTCTTAGCAAAGTGATCTAGAGGAAGGGAATCGTCCCTCAGAGCATAGGACACAGGCATGCATGTTGTCCTGAGCCCTGGGAGTGGCTGGCTCAGCCCAAGGCCACACTACTCTGGCTCCAGGACACAAGTGTCAGGGTGGAGGGGACCCTGAGGCAAGGAACTCTTTTTTTTTTTTTTTAATGCCAAACCTGTCCTCTTTTTTAATTTAATAAATCTTTATTTTTCAGATTATTATAATGTTGCTCTTTTTTCCCTCCCATAACTCCCCTCCCCCCGCTATCCATCCCATCCTTTGCCCTCACCTCCCCATCCACTGTCCTCATCCTTATGTGTACACTTTTTATCCAGTCTCTTCCTGCACCTCCCACACCCATTTCCCCCAAGAATTGTCAGTCCATTCCCTCTCTATGCCCCTGATTCTATTATATTCACCAGTTTATTCTGTTCAGATTTTTAATTCACTTGATTTTTATATTCCTTTGTTGATAGACATGTATTTGTTGTTCATAATTTTTATCTTTACCTTTTTCTTCTTCCTCTTCTTAAAGAATACCTTTCAGCATTTCATATAATACTGGTTTGGTGTTGATGAACTCCTTTAGCTTTTTCTTATCTGTGAAGATCTTTATCTGACCTTCAATTCTGAATGAGAGCTTTGCTGGATAGAGTAATCTTGGTTGTAGGTTCTTGTTATTCATCACTTTGAATATTTCTTGCCACTCCCATCTGGCTTACATAGTTTCTGTTGAGAAATCCACTGACAATCCTATGGATGCTTCCTTGTAGGTAACTGTTTTTCTCTTGCTGCTTTTAATATTCTCTCTTTGTCTTTTGCTCTTGGCATTTTAATTATGATGTGTCTCAGTGTGGTCCTCTCTGCACTTCCGGGACTTGTAAGTCTATTTCTTTCACCAGGTGGGGGAAGTTTTCAGTCACTAATTCTTCAAATAGGTTTCCATTATCTTGCTCTCTCTCTTCTTCTGGAACCCCCATAATTTGGATTTTGGTATGCTTGAGGTTATCCCAGAGGCTCTTTACACTATCTTCAATTTTTTGGACTCTTCCTGCTCCTTGCTTTTCAGGCTGAGTGGATTTTGCTTCTTTGTTTTTCAAATCTTTGACTTGATTCTCTCGGTCCTCTAATTTGCTTTTGGGTTTCTGTATATTTTTTATTTAAGTCAGTGTATGCTTAATTTCTAGTTGATCCTTTTTCAGATCCTTCATAGTCTTGTTTATATCCTTGAGGGACTCGCTCATATCCTCAAGGGTCTCGTTAAATTTATTGGCCTTTTCTAGGAGCCTCTTGAAAAACTTTATAACTGGTTTTGAACTCTATGTCCAGTCGTTTTTTCCCTCCATTTCTTTCACATTTAATTTGTTACCTTGTCTGTGCATTTTGGTTGCTTTCCTGAGTTGGTTGAGTAGCTTTGTGTGGTAGGTGTCCTCTAGGGGAAAGTGGCTCAGCCTCCCCAGTTACCTGAGGTGGATACCCTTGGTGCAGCCCTTTATGGGTTGCACAGTCTTGTTTTAGTTAAGCCTAGATTGATGCTGGTATCCCTGGGAGGAATTGACCTCCAGGCCAATTGGCTGTGAGGGTGAGCTGTGGTCAGCGTGGATGGAGCGGAGTCTCTGGGCTGGGCAGGCAGCTCTGGTTTCTGGTCAGCTCCACCCTAAATGGCTCCCGGGCAACGGCTGCACACACCTCTGAGAGAAAGCTGCTCAGAGTTCTGCCCGCTGCTGGACAGTCTAGTTTCTCCCAAATGAGTCTGCACACCCAAAGGCTCACCGGAACGGGAGAACAAAGCAGTCTGGCGATTTTTTGTTTTGTTTTGTTTTGTTTTCCTCCCGAATGTTAGAGCCTGCCACGAGCCCTCTCTGATAGCTTGTGTGCCTTTGCAGCACCTGAGTTTCAGTGTGTTTCCTCCTTAGAGTCCAGTTTCACCCCGTGTTAGTCTGGGTTCCCCAAGACTCACCCAGAACTGGGGCTCAGTACAGTGGGACGACTTTGTCTCCCTCCCCGTTCAAGAAAACCAGCCGGGTTTGCAGCTGCCCACCTTTCCGTTTGCTCCGAACCTCTGATTCCACAGCTATCCGCAACTCTGTCCTCCTCAGCTCCCCCGAGTCTCAGTGTCCTTTTATTTTTCCTTCTGTTTGTGGAACATCCACTCAGCCAGCCCTCTGGTGGTTCTGAATCATGTCCGTTTTGTCCTTAGTTGTAGTTTTGAATTTGCTGTACGGGGCAGCAGTATGTGTGTTTACCTATGCCGCCATCTTTGTTCCTCTCCAAGGCAAGGAACTCTTGCTGGCAGTTTTTCTGTTTTCAGAGAAGAAGGTACTGGGAGGCACAAGACCTAATTTTTGCCCCTACAGCCTGCCCTATCCTGGGCTCCTGGCTCTGTCCTGTATGCCTCCCTCTGACCATCCTCTTCCTCTGTCCCCTCCCCTCCATCAGCCTACCCAAACCCTCATGTTCAGCTGCCTACCCTGTGCCTGCCCTAGGCCGGGACTCCAGGCCAGCCATCAGCCCCATGCATGCCTGGTCCCCTGTCCCCTCCCAGTCACTTCCCTTGGAGGTGGAGGAAGTCTGTGGCAGCTGTGTACCTGTGGGCACATGTGTACCTGGGCACAGGGCACAGGCTGCCAGGTGAGGGGAGGAGGACAAAATCGGCCCCCATTGTGAGAATGGGGCCCACTCTCTGCTCTTGGCTGCACCAGCCGCCACCGTCCAGCGCATTGGGACCCCCTTCCTGGGGCCGCAGACAGCATGCTGGGTTCCGGGCCGTCACTCTGGCCTCGTCACTGGGGTCCTCTGTCCTGAATCCTCCTCATGAGCCTCATCCTGCTCAGTTCTCCCATAGAGCCCCTAAGTGCCTGCTTCCTCTGTCCCCCACTCTGAGGGGGACATAGAAGAGCAGCTCCCCCTGGGTAACCCCACCTCTGCCTCCTGCCCAAGCCCAGAGTGCCCTCTGCCCCGCAGGCCTCGGGCCCTCAGCAAGGGGCCCCTGGGCATTGTAGAGGAGGCCAGGGCAGGGGAGGGTTATTTTTTTTAAGCCAAGAGAAAACCACCTGTGAGCCTAAGTAGGGTCCCGGGTCCCCAGCTGCCTCTTAGGCACCATGCAGCCCGGCTTTGCTGGTGGGCAGACGTGGGGCCCTCTCTTCTACGGACACTGGGCCCCTGGACTGGGTGTTGGTGACGAAGGAGGGAGGCCCAGGAGGAAACCAGAAGATCCACGTGGGGCGGGGGGGGGCGGGGGGCGTGGGGTTGGCCAGGGCCCGGCGGCTGCCCCACATCTTTCTGTGTCCTGCTCAGGACCAAGAGGGGCAGAGGGACACCCCCTCTTCTCCCGTGATTGTCATGCTTCTTTCAAGTCATCAAAGCCCAAGATCAGATGGGACAGGTCAGGTACGAAGCCTTCGTCAGAGCCCAAGGCACCACCGCAGGGAAGGTGAGCAGTGAGCCACGAGGACCCCCAGGCCAGAGCAGCCCAGCCTCTCCCAGATGCCTGGGGGCTCCAGGGAGTGGAAAATGCTACTGTCTGTCCATCCTGCTTAGCTGCCACTGTTTCCGAAGGAGGATTTGACAGCCGCTTCTCCTGGTATTCACCCACCCCTGTCCCCCCGGAGTCTCTTTCCCTCCATGGGACACGGTGAGAAAGTAAAACCCCGGTGCCAGGCAACAGCCCTTCTCACACTCCAGGGAACAGTGTGCCCACCTCCAGAGTCTGTGCTTTCCCACCCAAGCCACCCCGGCCCCCCACTCTCCTGGCGGGAGGCAGTGAGGCCACATTAAGTTCCCTCACCTCCATGGGTTTCTCCAGAACAGACAGGTGGCTACCCTGGCCCTGCTTGGGGGTGGGCCAGGCCCCCAGCTGCGTGCACATGGCTGCTGCTTCCGGCAAAGCCGCCAGGTGCCCCCGGGCCCACCAGCCTGGCTGCTGGTGCTCTCGGAGCTGATGGAGCCACAGGCAGACAGTGACCTGTCAGGCAGGGGGCTTAGCCCTGCACACAGCTGCCACCTGCTCAGCAGGGCGATAAGGAGCGTGATGCTGTGTCCAGAGACCCACCTCCAGGCGGAAGTACCATCCTCTCTCCGACCCACCTGAGGAGGCCACCGCTCCAAGGCCCCAGGACAGGCAGGGAGACGGCCTGCCAGTTGGGGGCTGTCGGGGGAGCCCCAGTCCTGGGACCAACCCCCAGAGCAGAGGTCACAGAGCAGTGTGTGGGCCAGACCTCATCCCAGACAGCGACAGAGCCGCAGCTCTCCCAGGGCGGCCTCTGTGTCCTTGGGGAGTTGCCGTCTCCCAGCCTGTTTCCCTGTCCATGAAGTGGGAACCGTGGCTCCTCTCCAGTGCAGTGTTTCTGTCCACTCAGGGAAATCATTTGTATAAAACCCTTGGCACAGGACCTGGTACATGGTGCCCATTGCTAACTAGTGGCCATTGTGATAGGATTATCATTCCTAAAGTTGCTTGGAAACAAATGGAGCCTGTGCAGCTGTGGAGAGTGTTAAGATCTGGGCTTTGAGGCATGAGGGCTTCAGTTGGGCTCTGTGGCTCTGAGCCTCGCCCTCCACGCCCTCCCCCCTGGGGGCTGGGGCTTCGGTTTCTGGCTTTCCCACCTCTGAGAAGTGAGGTCCTATCACCCCCACAGCTCAGAGTCTCTAGCAGAGAGGCCTGCAATGTGATTATTTGAAATCTTCATATCCATGAACATAGAAGAAAATATATTCTTTTACATTCACATGTTCTTAACTGAGTCTTTTTAAACATATTTTTATTGATTTCAGAAAGGAAGGGAGAAGGAGAGAGAGATAGAAGCATCAATGGTGAGAGAGAATTATTAATCAGCTGCCTCCTGCGTGCCCCCACTGGGGATCAAACCACATGCCCACTGGGGATCAAACCCCCAACCTGGGCAGAGGCTGGATGGGCTTTGCACTTTCTTTTCGGAGTTGACAAGGGGTCTGAGCAGCTTGCCAGGAGTGGGACAGAGGCTGACGTGAAGCAGCTGTTTCCTGAGGAAGAAAATGTCCAGATGTGGTCAGAGATGGTCAAGACGAGCGTATGTGCAACCAATAACCATGATGAGGAGAGACTGTGTATGTGTGCATGCATACTTTTCATTGATTGGTAAAATAAAAGCACCGGGAGCCAGTATCTCACATGTATAAGCAGTTGCACGTGTCTGACTTCACCCTATCCGCAGCGCACACTTGCATGCAGTTATTCTTCTTCTTCCACTTGGCACCAAGGGAGCAAACGCTAAAAGAAACAAACCTCCAGTGCCAGCAGCTTAGCCTGGAGGAAGCTGCCGCTCCATCGCAGTCCCTGCCTCCAGTTCCGTTCTCAACCTGATGATGTCGCTGTAACAGAGAGGCAGAGTGGGTGATGCTATTTTTAAATGTTCTTGGATATCAATCAATATGCTGTTTTCATCATAAAGTTGGAGTTGTAAATGTGCGCATTCTTGTCAGAACCATTCTCTTTCTCCGGGACATGGATATCTATCTGTAAAGGGCGAGTTGATTCTGATGCAATGCTTTCCTAATTCTGTCTTTCTGGCTGTTCCCAATGTGTTTGGATCTGAGCAGGTGGTAAGTGCACAGCTGGGAAAGCGACACTGGGCCCTTGGCTGGGCATCGATGCCCCCTCCTCAGAACCCCCTATGACTCCCATGAACCCTCTGTGGCCACCCAAATCCCCTGTGGCCACTCCAAATCCCCTGTGCCCCCCCCCCAAGTCCCCTTGGGTCCCTATGAACCCTCTGTGGCTCCCCAAACTCCATGTGACCATCCCAAATCCCCTATGGCCTCTAAACACCCTGTGGCCCCCACAAACCCTCTGAGGCCTCCCACAAACACCCTGTAGGCTCCCCAAACTCCCTGTGGCCCCCACAAAGCCTCAGTGGCTCCCCAAACCCCCTGTGGCCCTCACAAACACCCTGAGGTCTCAATGTACCCCCCGCAGGCCTCCCAAGCTCCCTGTGACCCCCCATGACCCCCCTGAGGCCCCACATGCTGTGTTTGGCCAACTGTCACCAAAAGATTGATGTTTATATTGTTTGCTCAGTTAAGTTGTACATTTTGTATTTTTTGCTTTTTGAATGTCAATCATTAAAAAAGATGCACAGTTAACTAGACTTCACATCTCATTAACTCAAGAAGCTTCAGGTGGTTGAAGAGGCTGCTGCATCATCTGTCCTCCTGCGGGTCATCGAAGTTTGGAGACGAAAGGGATCTGGGTTTTCACTCTCAAAAGGCTTCTCGGCTAAGGCCCGGCCGGCGCGGCTCAGTGGTTGAGCGTTGACCTATGAACCAGGAGGTCACAGTTTGATTCCTGGTCAGGGCACATGCCCGGATTGTGGGTTTGATCCCCAGTGGGGGTTGGGGGGAGGCATGCAGAAGGCAGCCGATCAATGATTCTCTCTCATCACTAATGCTTCTTTCTCTCCCTCACCATTCCTCCCTGAAATAAATAAAAATACTTTTAAAAAAGACTCAGTTAAGAACAAGTGAATCTAAAGTAATGTTTTTTTCTATGCGAAGAGTTTGAATAGTCACATTTGCGAGGCACTTTCTCTTTGTTGATCTCAGCCAGCCTTTAAGACAGCCCTCTGAGGTAAGCAGAGCAGTATGAGCTTAGGAAAGCCCAGCGAGGCCCGAGGTCGCAAGGCTGAGACCAGCTGAGCTGGCTGCGTCCGAGTGTCTCTGAAACGGTGCACTTTGCAATGTTGGTGGCACGTCCCACGCAGCCTCAGAGCTCTCGTGAACAAGGTCCACGTGAAGCTCATAAAGATATGAATACCTTCCTCGAACCCATATCCAGCTCCCACCAACAGCCCTCTGTCATCCCAGGAATTCAGGAAGCTTTGGACAAGGCGTCCTGACAGGTCCAGCCCTAGCAGGGCTGCTTCCCCGCGGCAAAGCCTGGCTGGCCATGACTCACCGTAGTTCTCTGGTCTGTCACCCAGCAACACCAGGGCTCCTCCGCCTGCCCCTGAAGACCAGAGATGGAGTCTGCACTGGGGGCCTCGGCAGCCCTCCACGGACATTGGCGTATGACCATCAGCTTTACACTCACAAACAGGCCTCCTACAGTCAGTCCTCTTGCTATGCGCTCTCGCTCTGAGATGTGTCCTTGGTAGCACATCCATGTTCACTTCAGCTTCCAGGTTTTACAGGTCCTCACGTTTTTCTGCTCAGCCTTCATTCCCACACTCAGGATATTTCTAGTGGCTCTTTTTAAAAAATATATTTTTATTGAATTAAGAGAGGAAGGGAGAAGGAGAGAGAGAAACATCAATGATGAGAGAGAATCATGGATCAGCTGCCTCCTGCACACCCCACACTGAGGATTGAAACTGCAACCCAGGCATGTGCCCTGACCGGGAACCGAACCGTGACCACTTGGTGCATAGGTCGAGGCTCTACCCCTGAGCCACGCTGGCAGGGCCCTAGTGGTTCTTGATGGAGCCCCTTCTGCAGACCACGGAGTGCAGAATAGCACTCAAGGGCAAGACATGTTTCCAGTTGATTTCCACCAACCTCCCGGGAAGCATCAATTTCCTTGGCCTCTGGTGCTGGGCACCTTGGGACCACCCACCAGCAGGCTGCGCCCCACACTGCAGCCACTCTCAGATCCCTTTCTTCAGTCCAAACAGAAGGCTCAGGCCCCCAGCCCAAAGCTAGTGCACAGACCATCATGCTGTGCTCCTTCCAAGTCCCAAACCAGAGCCATTCACGCAGCCCCTGACACCCTGCTCCCTGTCCACACATCTGTGGACAATTATTCCCTAGGTGGCCATTGCAGGCCTGGCAATGCGCATGGACAGCCCAGCAGCGTGCTTGCTCTGAGGGATCTCACCCTCCTATGAGGAGCTCCATCCCCGGCCTCACCCTCCTCACTCAGGACTGTCATAACAGAAAAGAACAGTGCATGTGCATTGGACCCCTTTAGGAGCAGTGCCTCCGTTCATCGCCACACCAGCTGTATGAACAGATTATTTGTCCAGACCACAAACCCAGTACGTGCTGAAAATGGGTTTGTATGCAATTCTGTCTCACTTCTGAGACTGCTTTGTTGTTGTTGTCAATCCTCAGTGATTCTAGGGAGGGTGTAAGGGAGAGGGAGAGACAGAGAGAAACGTGGATATGACAGACACATTGATTGGTTGCCTCCTGCACACTCCCGGCCAGGGAACCTGCAGCCGATGTGCGTGCCCTTGGCCAGACTCAAACCCGAGAGCCTTCAGTATGTAGGCCAATGCTCTGTCCACGAAGCCACACTGGCCAGGGCTGGAACTGCCTTTGAGCTACGCTGTGGACAACCTCCCACCCAATCCACTTCCACAGAGACTGCTGTGGTCTCCCTGTCGTCCCAGGAATTCAGGAAGCTTTGGACACGGTCTGTCGTCTCAGAGACCTTGGAGGGTGTCATTGACAGTCTTTGTGCAGAAGTTTTCCATCTTCTCCGTGTTGTTTTCTGGCCTAAGGCCCCGTGAGGCAATAGAACATCACGGCTAAGCATGTGGAAAAACAAAACCCCGTCCGAGGTGGGGATGCTGGTCGCGTTATTCCTAAGCTTACTCTGGATCTCTGTGTCTTCATCTGCGAAAGGAAGAGACTGATAGCAGCACCCCCTGGCTCTTGCACTCCCATTCTTGTCCGAGGGCAAAGGGTTAAACGAGACAACACCTGATAAAGTGGCCACAGATGTGGCCATGCATGCAGGCCATGCACGCAACACAGCCATCTTTTATCACACCTCCTTCCACAGCCTTGGGCATGGAGCTTCTCAGCAGGTTTAGAGTCTAGACCAGACACCGCGCCCTGGCTGCTCCAGCAGCGAAGACACCGGTGGGAAGCCCGTGTCCCTCGTGTCTCTGCTTCCTGCTCACCCTGCGTCCCACTCGCACTCCTGACCCGAGTGTGGGGTCCTCCAAGTGATTCTCCCTTACACAGTTGGGTGTCCTACATTTTAACTCAAAAAATTTTTTTAATGAAGTGGGGCAGATTTAAGGAACTGGTCTCAATTTGAGGCTTTACAGGGGTGGGCTATTGCATTTAAAAAAAAATGTGTTTATTGATTTTTAGAGAGAGAGGAAGGAAGAGGGATAGAAACAGCAGCAAGAGAGAAACATCCTCATCAGTCTGCTGCCTCCTGCATGCACTCCCCCTCCTGGGGATGGAACCTGACACCTGGACATGTTCACGGAATCTAACACATGGCCTCTTGGTTCACAGGACCATGCTCAGCCATTGAGCCACAGCAGCTGGGCTTAACTCACTCCTGACACTGCCTCCCGGAGTAGCATCGGGCCCGCAGGGCAGGAGCTCAGCCCCAGGGGACCGCCTCTACGTCCAATACCAACCACACGGGTAGTTGTCCCAGGGTGCCTGCAACGTCTGCTCAAGTTGGCTACAAACTCCCATGACTCCTGCCCCTCACCACCTCCTGAATGGGTTTGATTATTTGCTGGAACAGCTGGGAGAACCCAGGGAAACAGTTACCAGCTTATTAAAGAAACATGGACAGCCCCCAGGCGAGGTCTGGGTCTGAGCACAGGAGCTCTGTCTCCAGGGAGCTGGGTGCTGCTCCCAGCATGTGGCTGTGCTCCCTACCTGTCTCCCCCCACCCACCCTGAACCCCAGAACACTGGGATTTGTATGGAGGCTCCTCCTGATCAACTCACTCCATTCCCAGCCCCACCCCTCTCTAGACAATGGGGGCAGGCGGAACGTGCGGAGCTTCTGACCATGGCTCCGTCTCTCTGGGGGAAGCCCTCATCCGGGGCCCAGGAGAGTCACTTCATAGGACAGAAGACACCTGTCACCCAGCACACCCGAGGGGTCAGAGCTCCGTGTCAGGATGCAATACCTGTCTACAAGGCAGAGAGCCCAGTGACCCTCCTATTGTGGCAGAGTTGCATTTCAATCACTTTGGATAGTGTTATTTTTAGCTCAATTAATTGCCAAAAGGTAAAACTTCAAGGAAGTCTGGTCTCCATTCTAAGCTGGCCAATGCTTTGCTAGGACATGGCCTCACTGAGAACTCACTGGTCAGTTAACAGAACTCTTCTGCACACCCACAACACCCAGCGCCCATCTAGTGGCCAGTCTGTCAGTCCACAGGCTGCATGGACTCTGCTGGGTCGAGCAGGAGCTGCTAAGAACAAAACTGCACCACTGCCCTGTGCATCAGAAACACGTGGTGGGAAGGGTGCACCTCGGGAACGGGTGCACCTTGGAACGGGTGCACCTTGACGGTTTGAAAGTGCCGGCAGGGCTGGGCGTCCCGGATCCAGTGCACAGGGGGTGCAGCCCGCTCCCTGGAGAGCCAGGACTCGCCCCGAGGTCATCTTTTCTGAATCACTTTGGTTGGGGAACCCTCTGGCGTCCTGGGCAGACTCAGAGAGCTGCTCCTGCCAGTGGCCTTCCTCCAGGATGACCCAAGCCCTGGAGTCTGGATGCCGCCCGAGGCGTCTTCGGTTCAACGCCAAACCACGGGCCCTGGCTCACCGCGTGAGAGCATCCAGGCTAACTGCACGGCTCACCAGCCTGCAGTCCTCTGCCCCGTGGGAGCTAGCCTGGTGCCACCTGCTTTGGGTTCCAGTTTCTATTCTTTATTTTTAAAGTATATTTTTATGGATTTCAGAGAGGAAGGGAGAGGGAGAGAGAGAGAGAAACAGCAGTGATGAGAGGGAATCGGTGCTGGGCTGCCTCCTGCACGCCCTGCACTGGAGATCGAGTCTGCCATCCAGGCCTGTGCCCTGACTGAGAATGTAACTGTGACCTCCTGGTTCATAGGTTGACGCTAAACCATATGGAGCAACGCCACCCGGGCTGGGGTCCAGCCTTGGTGTGAGGAGTAAGGAAGGCCAGAGTCTGTCTGTGCCAACACCTCCTACCTGCTATCTGGTCAGGCCCATTCCCCATGTCCTGAAGAGCCGGTTCCCCGGGTCTGCACGACCCGGGTGTGAGGCAATTCAGAGTCAGCCCTGCCTGCAGTTACTCAGCCATAAGTGCAGGTGACACATGCAGGAGCCGGCCTGGCAATTACCTGGGTGGTGACAGCCCAGCTGGCAGAGAGGAAAGGAGAGAAACATCCCGGGATCCCGCCTGGGCCAGACCCTGTCCTGCCTTCCAGGGCCCTTTCCCGGGAGGTGCCACAGACCCACGAGGCCTGTTGGGATGGAACCCCAGGGGGTGAGGCCGTGCAGATGGAGAGAGGTGCCTGCTCACCTGTGCGTCCAGAAGAGTGTCCAGTCCAGGCACAGGCCGGAGTCCAAGTGACCAGCTCACTTCCCTGGCAGCAGCAGGCTGTCAGAAGGAGCACATTCATCCATTCATCCCAAGAAACAGAACTGTAACATTTAAAAAAAAAAAAGAACAGTGTTTTTATTATTTTGTTAATCCTTCCCCAAGGATATTTTTCCATTGATGTTTAGAGAGAGTGGAAGGCAGGGGAGAGACACACAGAGAGAAACATCGATGTGAGAGAGACACATCAATTGGTTGACTCTTGCACGTGCCCTGACCAGGGCTGTAGGTTGAGCCTGCAATCGAGGTACGAGCCTTTGACCAGAATCGAACCCAGGACCCTTCAGTCTGCAGGCCAATGTTCTATCCACTGAGCCAAACCAGTTAGGACTAAACTGTAAGATCCTTATTAAGAGAGAATTCACATCCCATACAATTCACCCACCAGAATACACAATCAAATGGCTTTTAGGACCCTTGTGTTAGCTAGGCAACTCTCACCACAACTGGCTATAGAACCCTTTTGTCACCCCAAAAGAAACAGCCGATCAGCAGCACTCTATATTCCTCCTCTCTCTCCCCAGCTGTCAGCCACCACCAGTCCACCTTCTCCTTGGACACACGCCTGGACTTTTGTGACTAGCTTTGCTTACGCACGATATTTGCAGTTTATTTCCGCTATAGCTTGCATCACTACTTCCCCTTTTTGGTGGAATGTTCCAGTGCACGGTGATAGCACGTTTTGTTCGCCCCTTCATCAGGGGTGGGCACTGGGGCTGTCTCCACTTCTTGGCTCTCAGGAACGATGCTGCTGTGAATGAAATTGTCTGCTGGGGTTTTGCATGGGCTCATGTTTTCAGTTCTCTTGTGTCTGTGTCTGCAAGTGGAATTACTGGGTCCTATGCTGAACTCTGTGTTTAATCTTTTAAGGAACTTCCCCACACGTAATTTCCAGTGCGCGGAGCTTAGCCTAGGAGCTGGGATTCTAAACAATCTGGTGAAAAATCGGAACCAATTCTAGTGAAGAAAACAGAGGAGGCCCTGTCCTCGGGGAGCTGCTACTAAGGAAAGCGGGCAGTGATCAGATGAGAGGAAATACACAGTCATTTCGCTGAGCAGTGAGGGGCGGCCTCGGGCAGCAGCCAGGATGGCCTGGGGAATAAGAGCAGGGCAAAGAACTGAAGGCCGAACCCCAGGTGGGAGGGAGCTCAGTGAGTGTGAGGGACAGAACAGACAGCGCCAGGGGTGGGGTGGGGTGGGCCCGGAGGAGGCTGGGCTCCGAGGACCACAGGCAGAGTCTGAATTTTATTCCAAGCACACAGAAAAGCCTTGAGCCCTTAATTGCTGGGGGTAGTGGCCTGAGCTGATTCTTATATGTACCCGTATATTCATAGTAGCACAATTTACAATAGTTTAGACTTGGAAACAGTCTAAGTGCCCATCAGCAGATGAGTGGATTAGAAACTTATGGTACATCTACAGAGTAGAATACTACACTGCTGTATAAAGGAAGGAACTCTTACTATTTGCAACAGCATGGAGGGACCTGGAGAGCATGGTGCTGAGTTAAATAAGCCAGTCAGAGAAAGATAAATACCACATGATCTCACTCATATGTGGGATCTAATGATCAATATAAACTGATGACCAAGAATAGGCCCAGAGACATAGAAGCATGAATAGACCCTCAAACCTCAGAGGGAAGGTGGGAGAGGGTAGAGGGGGGAAGACATCAAATGAACTCATATGCATATATGCATGACCCACAGACATAGACAGTGGGTGGTGAAGACTTGGGGGCAAGGGAAGAGGGCAATGGGGGAAAATATGTAATACTTTCAACAATGAAGATTTATTAAAATTAATTAATTAATTAATTAAATTAAAAATGTATATTTATGGCCCAGCTGGTGTGGCTCAGTGGTTGAGCATCAACCTATGAACCAGGAGGTCACGTTTTGATTCCTTGTCAAAGACACATGCTTGGTTGTGGGATTGATCCCCAGTGGGGGGCATTCAGGACACAACCAATCAATAATTCTCCCTCATCATTCATGTTTCTATCTCTCTTTCCCTCTCCCTTCCTCTCTGAAATCAATAAAAATATATATTTTTTAAAAATTAGATTTAGTGAGAGGAACCAAGATGGCTGCCACACACAGCAATTACAAAACTACAACTTAACGACAGAACAAACATTATCCGGAATCACTGGAAAGCTGGCTGAGTGGAAATTCCACAAATAAAAGTAAAGATAGGACACTGTGACTCAGAGGAGCGGCTGAGGACAGCGTTGAAGATATGCGCGGAGTCAGAGGTTTGGAGCGTGCATGTGTGTGAGGGAGCAGAGAGGGAGGGTGGCTGCAAACCTAGCTGGATTTCTCAAAAGGGGAGGGAGACAAAGTCATCCCACTGCACTGATTCCCCAGTTCTGGACAAGGTCCGGGGAATCCACACTCATACGGGGTGAAACTGAACAGTAGGGAAGCACGCTGAAACTTGGGCGCTGTAAAGGTCTACGAGCTTATGGAGAGTGCGCATAAACTTGGGAACAGCAGAGGTGTGAGACCGCACAGAGAGGACTCGTGACTTGATCTCGTTCAGGAAACCACCGGACTGCATTGTTTTACAACATTGGGTGAGACCTTGGGTGTGCAGACTCATTTGGGGAGAGGCTGAATTGTCTGGTACTGGGTAGAGCTCGGTGGCAGCTTTCTCTCAGAGGTGCTTGCAGCCATTACCACCCGGCACCCAGGTGCCACATAGGGTGGAGTGGACGCTGCCTGCTCAGCCCAGAGACTCCGCCCATCCAACCTGAGCACAGCTGACCCTCACAGCCAATTGGCCTGGAGGTCAAACACTCCTAGTGCTAACAACAATAATCTAGGCTTAACTTCAATAAAACTGTGCAACCCATAAAGGGCAAGAGTATCCACCTCAGGTAACTGGAGAGGTTGAGCCACTGTCCCCTAGAGGACATCTACCACACAAAGCTAAACGAATCAACTCAGGAAAGAAGCCACAATGCAGAGACAGGTAAAGAAATAAGATGTGAAAGAAATGGAGGGAAAAAAAACCGACTGGACATAGAGTTCAAAACCATGGTTATAAGGTTTTTCAAGAGGCTCCTAGAAAAGGCCGATGAACTTAATGAGACCTATGAGGAAATGAACAAGACCTTCGAGGAAATGAATGAGACCCTCAAGGATATGAAAAAGGAAATTAAGCATACACTGACTGAAATAAAAAATATTATACAAAGACCTAAAAGCTAGACAGCTTTCCAGGACTGCAAGAACCAAGTCAAAGATCTGAAATACAAAGAAGCAAAATACTCTCAGCCAGAAAAGCAAGAAGCCAAAAGAAGCCCAAAAATTGAAGATAGTGTAAGGGGCCTCTGGGACAACCTCAAGCATACCAACATCCGAATTATAGGGGTGCCAGAAAAAGAGAGAGAGCAAGATCATGAAAACCTATTTGAAGAAATAGTGACCAAAAACTTCCCACACCTGGTGAAGGAAATAGACTTAGGAGTCCAAGAAGTGCACCGAACCCCAATATATAGGAACCATAAGAGGACCACACCAAGGCACATCATAATTAAAATGCCAAGAGCAAAAGACAAAGAGAGAATATTAAAAGCAGCAAGAGAAAAACAGTTAGTTACCTATAAGGGAGCACCCATACGACTGTCAGTGGATTTCTCAACAGAAACTATGCAGGCCAGATGGGAGTGGCAAGAAATATTCAAAGTGATGAATAGCAAGAATCTACAACCAAGATTACTCTACCCAGCAAAGCTATCATTCAGAATTGAAAGTCAAATAAAGTGCTTCGCAGACAAGAAAAAGCTAAAGGAGTTTATCACCACCAAACCAATATTATATGAAATGCTGAAAGACATTCTTTAAGAAGAGGAAGAAGAAAAAGGTAAAAATATAAATTATGAACAACAAATACACATCTATCAACAAATGAATATAAAAATCAAGTGAATTAAAAATCTGATGAACAGGATAAACTGGTGAATATAACAGAATCTTGGGCATAGAGAGGGAATGGACTGACAATTCTTGGGGAGAAAAGGGGTGTGGGAAGTGCAGCAAGAGACTGGACAAAAATCATACACCTATGGAAGAGGACAGTGAGGGGAGGTGAGAGTGGAGGGTGGGATGGGTACCAGGTGGAGGGGAGCAATAGGGAGAAAAAAAGGGGAACAATGTAATTAATAAATTGAACAATAAAGATTAAAATATTTTTAAAAATTAGATTTAGTGAAGTATGATTTTACCTTTTTTACCTATGAAGTTTGATAAAGTTCAATAGATACTACAGTTGGGTAGCCACTGCTACAATGAAAACACAAAATATTTTCACCTCCCCCCAAATTTCTCTTATACACTTTCTCAGTCAGCCTGTGTCCACATCCCCAGGCCTGACAGCCTCAGAGTCATTATTTTGTGCCTTTGTAGAATGTCATATACATGTAATCATACATGTACTGTAATCATTCCCCTGCCCCAAAAATGCTGACGTGGAGGAGAAACAGGACACCAGAAAGGCCTGAGATGGCCCAGAGCAATGACTCTCAATCCAGGCCTCACCCAGCACCCAGAGCCCTGGTCACCCTGACCAAATCGCCGGAAGTGAAGCTGGACGGGGTGTTTTCCAGACACCGAGGTCGCTCTAATGGCGGCCAGCCCCGAGAACTGCTGTTTAGGCCAACTTCTTCCTCACGGGGCGGCTGAGGAGCCGGGCGTGAGCGACTGTCCTGGTTGCCCGGGACCCTGGAGGCTTCCGGGGCCACAGGGCTTTCAGTTAAAACAGCAGGGCAGCCCCAGAGCATAGGCCTGTCAGTGCCGAACCGGGAAAGTCCTGGGGAACCCAGAATGAGGGGTCATCCCACTACCACTCACCGCCCTCCTGCCAGCAGCTCTTCCCACCGGTCACCACGGGAGAGTGCGCAAGCGTCCGGCAGCCCGGACGTAACGTGGTTCTGCTTTTGTCCCGCTGATCCCCATGGCAGGCCCCGCTTCTCCCAATTCCAATTCAAAGCAGCCAGTGTGTTGTAGTAAGATATATAAATATTTAAAATGTTTAAAAAGTCTAAAAATGTTAAAAGTCTTTAAAATGTTTGAGTTAACTTCCCTGAAACCTAAAGCGTGACATTAAGGACACATTCTCCACTGTCCTAAACCATGTATCCCATAGGTAAGGATTTGAACTTCTGTTACTGACTTAGAGCAACTTGCTGTGACGGCCAGATGTGTGTGACGTACTCCCCCCAGGTGTGCACCCAGGAGTGCACACCCTGATTGGAAACCACGTGTAGCCCCTTGCCCTGTTAAGACTAACATGTGTCCATTGAGGTAACTCACTGATAGCCACTGAACTGCTGTGGGTACAAACATGCCTTCAAAATGGGTCCTGCCTGTCGAGACAGCCACAAGGCATGTCCTGCTTCCATCCGACAGATGACGCCATACTGTGCTGCTCCACGCTCCACTCCGACAGACGACAGAAGAGCGGCTAGTACCTCCCGACTGAGACGCGACTGAGCCGGCCCCCTGCATTGGGACTGGACCGGCGGCCCAGCTGCCGGACCCCAGAGGACACCACCACCAGGATCCTGTTCACCCTGTACCCGCAGCACCAGGGACTTTTGTGAGTAATAAAGTGCTGCGTGATTTGCAATTGCATATGTTTCATGTGCTGTAACTCCTCTGGCAGTCAATTAATTGTTTTGCATACACTTGAAACTAAAACTAAGGTTTTTGGTCTTTTGAGTCCTAGGCCTGCCCTTGGTCCTGCTTGCAGAGAGTAGCTTCTTCACTGGCAACTACTTCAATGTCCCAACACCTGCAAGGTTAAGCTTATTTCAAGGGATGCTTTGGATAACACTCCAGACCCTTTCCTGGGATCTACTTGAGACACAGTGGTTCTAGCTGGTTTGGCTCAGTGGATAGAGCACTGGCCTTTGGACTGAAAGGTCCTGGGTTTGATTCTGGTCAGGAATGCATGCATGCTTGGTCCTGGTGGGGAGGTGCAGGAAGCTGAAGCTACTGATCAATGATTCTTTCCTCATTGATGTTTCTCTCTCTCCCTCTCCCTTCCTCTCTGAAATCAATAAAAATATATTTAAAAGCAAACAAACAAATAAAAATGACAAAGCAGCCAGTCCACTAGCCTAGAGACAGAGGTCGCGTGGAAGTGGGGTCTCACTGAGGCCACCCCTACCTCTGCCCAGCGTCCAGACTGGTTTCCGGCCTCTGGGGTGGGCGTGCTTCCTCCCTGGCTAGGTTCCCCCGGGACCAGCTCCCCTGTGGCCAGTCCCTGCTCCTCAGAAGCACTGGTCACATTAGCGATTTTGTGTTTGTGAGATAACTTGATTGCTGTTTGCCAAGAATGTGAACTCAGTGAGGACAGAGCCATGCCGTTCGAGTTTATTATTGCGTCCCATTACCGGGCATGTAGGTGCTCAACAAATGAATGAATGAGTGATGACTATCATTACCTGTTGTTGTGTCCAGGGAATAACGTTGGCTTGTCTCCTCTTATCACTGGGAGATTTTAAACTCGTGGGGCCTACACTGTCAGGATAAATATAATCCATATTCATCTGAGATACATGGTTGAACCTTGAACAATATGGGGGTTAGGAATACTGACCCACTTTGCAGTAAAAATTTCTCTGTAATTTTTGACTGAATAAAAACCTGGCTGCCCCTTCGTATCTGTGGCAGGCTGGCTCCAGCACTGCCCCCCCCCCCCCCGCCCCTGCTCCTACTGAATTCTGCAATCGCTCAAGTCCTGCTCAGGCCGATGCACACATTAGACCCCCTGCATCCGTGGGCTCCCAGTCAAACCGAACAGGTGCTTGTTTCTCTGTGAACCTGTGCAGTCCAAACCCAAGTTGTTCAAAGAGTGGACAGTGGAGGCACAGGAGTGACAATGAGGGGGACGCAGGCCTTGCTGGGAGGCCTCTCTACGACCTGCCTCCTGAGAGCTGGTGCTTCTGAGAGAGTGGCTGGTGTGCAACCCGTGCATCCTGAGTCAGGGCCGCTGGCATTTTATGAATAGCTGTGACCTTCCGGCTGGCAGGCAGGGCTCGGCCACCTCCCCAGGGCTGCAGCCCCACCTGCACCAGGTCCCCAGGGAGCATCCCAGGTCCCAGCTCCTGTGCTGGGAGTGGTGGGGGCCGGGGCCGGATTGGCCGATAGTGACACACAGGACATGACTCCTGACCTCGCATGTTTTCCATCCCAAGGGTCCCAGAGATAAGACATGTACTTCGGAAAGCTTATCAGGCTCGAAGGCAGTTTGTCATCAATGCCAGAGATGTGGCCCGTCGATAAAGGTGCCCATTTCAGAGGAGGGAGAGTGCATGAGAGAACTGTGGGTGGGGTAGGCGGCTGTTCCCCACTGTGTCACCCACACCCGCCACGTTTCATGATCAGATACTGGTCTTTAGCCCTCACTCCCAATCTCTGTCTGACTCCCCAAACTCAAAAGGATCCCTGGCCGGTTTGGCTCAGTGGATAGAGCGTTGGCCTGTGGACCGAAGGGTCCCGGGTTTGATTCTGGTGAAGGGTACTTGCCTAGGTTATGGGCTTGATCCCCAGTGTGGGGCATGCAGGAGGCAGCCGATCAATGACTCTCTCCCGTCATTGATGTTTCTTGCTCTCCCTCCTCTCCCTTCCTCTCTGAAATCAATGAAAATATGTATTTTTAAAGGGGAACTAGGCGGGTGTCTCTGAGACGTGTTTGTGCAGTTTCTCTGGACCAGGCAGTCACTGAACGTGATACAGGCAGAATGAATGAGCAAGTCAGTAAGACCAGCCCTGGCTGCACCTGTCACCTCAGGTAGAATGGGGTGACAGTGATCCTGGGTCTCGCCCACTGACTCCTTGAAGGATACCCACTGTGAAGTCATCCTGGGAGTCATTTCCCGGGAAGTGGCCTGGAGACTAGCCTCCCACTTGGCTCACTTGGCCTCCCAGTGGTCAGCCTAGGGCGCCCCCTGGTGGCGCCTCTAGGAGAGGCTCTTCTGCTCACTCCCCCTCCAGCGTGCTGCCCGGCTCCAGGGTCCCAACCAGACCAGAGTGGTGAGAAGGAGACCCAAAAGGAGGGAGGAGAGGCATGGGCAGGGAGGAAAGCAGTAAAGGTGTTAGAACTGGCCCTTCACCATCAGGGCAAAGCCTCAGGTAAAAGAGCCAGGTGACCATGTGCCTTTAAAGGATGGAACATGGATGGACAAGTTCAGCTATGTGTCCTCCTCCCCCTCCCATTCCCCCTTCCACCCTTCCTCTCTTCCCCCGCTCTCCCCCCACCCCCACCCCCGCTTCCCCCTTTCTCCTTCCTCTTCTCCCTCCTGCTCGTTCTCAGCACACTGACCACACTCAGGGATGGTTTTTTTGCAAGGGTTTTTTTTTTTTAAACCTTTGTTTCTGTTTTGGTTTTGGTGGAAATCAGGGAAGAACTGAAATTGCCCCCTTTGGAACAGAACTGAAAATGGAGGTACAGGGGAGCAGGGCTCCCGGCCCCGGGGATTCCTGTGACCACAGGGCCTGGCCCTGCGCTGACCTGTCCGAGCCAGGTCCCCGGGGGCAGGGAGGCGCAGCTGACTCTGAGGGGCTACTTCCCAATGTCCATTGCCTGTTCACAAGCTGCGGCGGGCACTGGGACACCGCCATCCTTGCTTCAGCTTCTCATTTCACCTCTGCCCCGGCACCACAGTCACCTCCTCATCCCCGAGGAGGGAACAAGGCTGAACGAGGCTGAGGAACTCGCTGACGATGACATGGCTAGTGGATGGAGAGGTCCCATTTGACCCTGAACCTCACCCTGTGACACATGGAAGGAACTCAAAAGCCAGCGGAAGCTTCTCCTGCCCACCTGCCCGCCACGCAGACACACATAGATGTGAGCAGCAACCCCTTCTGGGAGCCCCAGAGCAGGTGTCTGTGGAGACTGACAGGAGCCTCGCCTGCTGGAGTGGCTCTCACCCTGCCCTCCTGGCCATGTCCAGAGACACATTTAGTTGTCCCCTGGTGGTGGGTGCTCTGGCATCCCATGGGTGACAGGGGCAGAGAGAGAATGTGGGGGCGGCTATGACTGTAAGGAATGTGAATCCTGCACTGAGACCGGGATTGATTTGCTCTGATTACAGAAGGCGCAGGCTAACCTGGTGGGAGTTGCAGTGGGACCTGGGAGCTCACCTGGAAATGCAGCCCACCCTCCCCATCTGGGAGCTCCTGTCAGCTTGGAAAGATTAGCAACCTTGTTGCAGAGACCAGGCCGCCAGCCCTTTGCTTACCCAAAGGCCTTTGTTTACCCACAGGCCTTTGTTTACCCAAAAGCCTTTGCTTATCCACAGGCCTTTGCAAATCTCCATCCTGTGAGCTGCCCATTTGGCACATCCTTCCCCATGTAGTCTTTGTCCTTCTACCCAATATAGCTGGCTGGGGCAGTGGGGGGGAGAAGATGTTGGGGGGTGACCTGCTGCTCTCCCTCCCTGTGACAGGATTGGAATAAATGCTATGATTTAACCCTGTCTCTACTGAATTGGCTCAGGTAGTGACAGGCAGCCTGGACCTCTTGGTTGTCTGGTTACATGGGTAGGTCCAGGATGCTGCCAACATCCCACAGTGCCTGGACAGGCCCCAAAACAGAGCTATCCAGACCACAACGTCACTGGTGCCGCGTGAGAAACTTCTCCAGGAAAGTGGCAGCTGGCAGCCCGAAGCCATGGGGAGGCCTTGGCCTCGGCCTCCGTCCCGTCTCAGCTGCAGAGCCCAGACCTCAGTTGTGTGGATTCTCTGAGACGATCAGGTCCTGAAGATGATGGGCACCAAAGCACAACAAGTTAAGTTTTTCAATTTTTTAAGCAGATGGACCCTCCACACAAGATAAGCAAGAAAAGTCCACGTATTGGCAGAAGCGATCACGCTGCAAGCTGGGAAGCAAAAAGAAGAGGCGACAAGAACCCATGAGTCCATTCAAGGCCCTCGGGTGCCTGCCTCCGTCCCCGCAGGCGACCTGCGGCTCAGCACCCCTGTCCAGGTTGCTGCGTTGGCACCTGGGAGCAGACACCAGAAGCAGCCCTTCTAGAAAGATCCAGACCTGGAGACAGTCCAGGACCCACAGGGACAAGGCCAGAGGGAGCAGCTGGGCCAGCCACCAGGGACAGCAGTGCACCCTCCTGGCTGCGCTCATGGATGAGCTGACAAGAAACCGAGGGCCACACCGCCCAGAATTTTCTTGTCAGCAGAGATACCCCAGGCCTGCCCGCCCAGCTGGGGTGCCCCGAGTGTGCCCGAGGCCTGCCCGCCCAGCTGGGGTGTCCCGAGTGTGCCCGAGGCCTGCCCGCCCAACTGGGGTGCCCCGAGTGTGCCCGAGGCCTGCCCGCCCAGCTGGGGTGCCCCGAGTGTGCCCGAGGCCTGCCCACCAGCCTGGGGTGCCCTGAGTGTGCCCGAGGCCTGCCCGCCCAGCTGGGGTGCCCTGAGTGTGCCCGAGGCCTGCCCGCCCAGCTGGGGTGCCCTGAGTGTGCCCGAGGCCTGCCCGCCCAGCCTGCGGTGGACACAATAGGGTTAACAGCACTAACTCTCCACTTGGGCAGAGCCAAGCTTGAGGCCCAGCCACACCACACACAGGCTGTGCCTTGGGCAACAACCGGATCTAGCCACCGCATCTCCTCCCTCCACCCTAAATCGGGGCTCCCCGCAACCTCGCGCAGGGGCCCTGAGGGTGAGGGAGCGCATGCGCATGAAGGGGCGAGGCCAGCGAGTGGTGGGCTCCCATGCCAGCTCCCGCCGTGCTGCCCCTTGGCACGGGCGCTGCCGGGGAGCTGCGCCTCGAGCAGCCCGTGCAGACGGCGCCAGCAGCAGCCCGTGCTCCGGGAGCCGCGGGCTCCGGGCTCACCGTGGCTTTGTGCCCACACGCGTGTCCACCAGCGCGGGAGGCCTCACCGCACGCAGAGGAAGGCTTGGTGGCAGGGACTCAGTCCGGCCAGGCCTGCCTCCCACCTCCTAGTTTCTGCCCCACGGATACTTCACCGCTTGGCTCCTTCATCCGGAACGGGAGACAGGGCCACGCCTGCCCTGTGACCAGCATGTCCATCGGCATACCACCCAGGCCTCGGTGCGAGCACAGGCAGGTGCTTTTAAAAGTCAGCACCGCCCTAGCCTGTGTTGCTCAGTGGTCACAGCGCCGTTCCAGTCAGGGCATGCGCCCGGATGGCCGGCTTGACCCCCGGTTGGGGGGCGGGGGCACGTGCAGGAGGCAGCCATCAATGATTCTCTCATCACTGATGTTTCTTTCTCTCTCTCCCTCTCCCTTCCTCTCTGAAATCAATAAAAAAATATTTTTTAGAAGAATTCAGCACTCACATTATAAAGAGTAAAAGGAAACAGATGGAATTGATCTTAGTAATATATTTATTTAACTGAAGATAGCCAAAATATTATCAACATGTAATCAATGCAAAAAAAAGGGGGGGGGGGCATTTTATATTATTTTCTAATACAAAATTTTTGAAATCCAGCCTGTATTTTTTTAAAACTCATCATTGTGGAAAGTATTACAGATGCCCCTTTCTTTTCCCAGGGGCACCAGCCTGTATCTTATATACACAGCCCATCTCGTTCAGACCGAGCAGGTGTTGGGGCCCAGAGCCCCGCTGGGGCGTGGCCGCCACACTGGACAGCACGGCTCTGCTCCGGATGCTGAAAAGGTAAATGAGTTCATGGCGGTGAACCAGTGGGTGCCAAGCTGTGTGGAAAAGGCAGCTGCTCCACCCCTGGAGATGGTGGGGAGACAGCACGTGGTGGCACTCTGAGGGATCACGTCTCACAATTTTTAAAATATGTGTTTGTTGATTTCAGAGAGGAAGTGGGGATGAGAGAGACAGAGGGAGAGGAACACCAATGATGAGAAAGAATCATGGATCAGCTGCCTCCTGCACCCCCACACTGGGATCGAGCCCACAACATGGGCGTGTGCCTGACCAGGAATCGAACCGTGACTTCGTGGTTCATAGGTCAACACTCAACCACTGAGCCATTCCAGCTGGGCTGAAAAGTCATGGTTAGATTCCCTGTCAGAGCACATGCCTAAGTTGTGAGTTCAATACCTGGGTGTGTAGGAGAGGCACTTGGTCCAGTTGAGATGTTTCTCTCTCTTTTTCTCCCTTCTTCTCTCTCTAAGATCAGTAAGCATATCCTCAGGTGAAGATTAAAAAAAAAAAAAAGAATTGCATGCCTTTGACAAAATTCAGCATCCACTTATGATAAAAACTCTCAGCAAAGTGGGACTAGAGGGGAAATACCTCAATGTAATGAAGGCCACACATGGCAAACCCAGAGCTAAGCATCATCCTCAAAGGGGAAAGCTGACAGCTCTTTCCCTGAGGTCAGGAACAAGACAAGGATGTCCACTTTCACCACCCTCATTCAACATAATATTGGACGTCCTAGCCACAGCAATCAGAAAGCAAAAAGAAATAAATAAAAGCATCCAAATTGGGAACGAAGAAGTAAAACTGTCTTTATTTGCAGATGGCATGATGGTATGTGTAGAAAACCCTAAAGAGTCCAACAACAACAACAAAATATACTATAACTGATAAATAAATTCAGTAAAGTAGCATGATACAAAATTAATATTTGGAAATTGGTGGCAATTTTGTGCGTTAATTCCAACTATCAGAAAGAGAAAGTTTTTAAAAATCCCATTTATAGTTTTATCAAAAAATGCATAGAAATAAATTTAACCAAGGAGGTAAAAGGCATGTATTTAGAAAACTACAAGACTCTGAAAAAAAGAACTTGAAGAGAGTACAAATAAATGGAAGCATATACTCTGCTCATGGAAAGGAATAATTAATAGTTAAAACATCCACACTACCCAAAGCAACCTACAGATTCAATGCAATCCCTTTCAAAACACTAATGCACTTTTCACAGAACTAGAACAAATAAACCCAAAATTTATGTGCATCCCAAAAGACCCTGAATACCCTCAGCAACCTTGAGAAAAAAAGAACAAAGTTGGAGCTATCATGCTACCTGAAATCAAACTATACTATAATAATTAAGACAGTAATTAAAACAGCATGAAACTGGCATAAAAACAAACACATAGATCAATGGAGCAAAATGGAGAGCCCAGAAACAAGCCCAGGTCTCTGTGGCTCAGTGACCTATCACTAAGGAGGCAAGAATACCCCAGGGGGTAAAGACAGTCTCTTCAACAAACGGTAGAAGAAAAACTGGGCAGATACATACAAAAAATGAAACTAGACCACTTTCTTAACTCTGTATGCGAGAATGAACTCAAAATGGATTAAAGACTTAAATGTAAGACTTGAAACTATAAAACTCCTAGAAGAAAATGTAGGCAATAAACTCTCTGACATCACTCTTAGTCAGATTTTTAAATATATCTCGCCAGGCTAGGGAAATAAAAGAAAAATAAATTATTCTACGTCAAGCTAAAAAGTTTTTGTACAGCTAAGAAAACCATCAACGACATGAAAAACTGAGTGGAAGAAGATATTCATTAACAGTATCTGATAAGGGGTTAATATCCAAAATATATTTTAAAAACTCATGCACCTTATCAAACAAACAAACAAATAATTTAAAAAAATGGGCAGAGGACATGAATAGACATTTTCCAGAGGACATGCAGATGGCCAGTAGACACGTGAAAAGATGCTCAACATCACAATGAGATAGCACCTCATACCTGTCAGGATGGCTGTCATCTATAAACAACAAATAACAAGTCCTGGGGAGCATGTGGAGAAAAGGAAACCTCCATGCACAGCTGGTAAGATTGCAAATTCAAAAAATTAAAAATAGAACCACCATGTGACCCAGTGGTCCCATTGCTGGGTATTTATACAAAAAAAAAAATTCCAAACACTAATTAAACAGATATATGCATCCCTATGTTGATTGCAAAATTATTTACAATAGCTAAGATATGGAAGCAACCTAAGTGTCTGATAATAAACAATTGGATAAAGAAGAGGTGGTATGTATATACAGTGAAATATTACTCAATCTTAAAAAAAAATAAAAACATATGCTTTACAACATGGGTGGACCTAAAGGATAGTATGCTAACTGAAATATCTGACAGAATAAAAGACAAATAACAGATTATTTCACTTATATAATGAATCTAAAAAACATAATAAATGAACAAACAAAACAGAAACAAACTCATAGGTACAGAGAGCAAACTGAAGGTTGCCAAGAAGGAAGAAGATTGGGGAGCTGGGTGAGAAGAGTGAAGGGAGGGCCTGGCTGGGCTGGCTCAGTGGGGATAGCCTCAGCTCACCCGGGGAAGGGTCTGGGTTTGATTCCAGTCAAGGGCACATACCTAGGTTGCTGGCTCCATCCTTAGTCCTACTTAATCCCCAGCCCTGGCCAGGGCACATGCAGAAGGCAACTAACCAATATGTCTCTCTCATACCAATATTTCTCTCTCCCTCTGTCTCTCCCCATCCTTTCCATTCTCTCTTTCTTAAAAAAAGAAGTAGAATGAATGAATGAATGGATGGATGGATGGATTAAGGAGTACAAATTGGCAGTTACAAAATAGTCACAAGAATGTAAAATACAGCTTAGGGAATATATCCAATAATCTATCCTATCCTATCTAATAAAAAGGGATTATGCTAATTGACTGCCCCATCCTCAAAGTTGACTGACCAGGATCTTGATGGCTCACTATGATGTGCACTGACCACCAGAAAGTAGCACAGAATGAAGGAAGGCCCAGCTGGCAGCCAGCAGCCGGCAGCCGCCAGGGACCCTACCCATGCACACATTCATGCACTGGGCCTCTAGTGTTGTAATAACTAAGCATGACGGCATGTGGGTCCTAGAAATCCAGGGCGAACACTTTGTGTTTTTTTTTTTATTTAATTTTATTTACAATATAACTTATATTTAATAGTAGTACATATGTTTTCCTCCCCCCCAATATCCTCCCCCCCAGCCTCCCCTACCCCCCAGCACATGTCCCCACCTGCCTCCCTCCCCACCCCAGAGTCTTTCATTCATTGGTTATGCTCATATGTATGCATACAAGTCCTTTGGTTGATCTCCCCCAGCATCTGCCTCCCCTCCACTCCAGCCTTCCCCCTGTAGCTTGACAGCCTGTTCGAGGCCACCCTGCCTCTATATCAATCACTCTCCCCTGTTTCTTTTCTTCAAAAATATCTTGCCTCTGCATACTGAAAACAAACGTATAAGAGCAAAAAAAGTTTGAGTGTCAGTTTCAATGTCCAACTGTTCTGAGTCCCAGTTTCAATGTCAAATAGTTCTTCATGTGTACATGTCAGCAATGGTATCCAGATGGTGGACACATCGTGGCAATGCAAGATCAGGGCGAACACTTTGTAAAGTATAAATTGTATAACCACTATTCTGTACACTTGATACTAATACAAAATAATATTGCACAAAATTGTAATTGAAAAATAAAATTTTTTAATTAAAAATATATTCTCTAATCACAATGGATTTTATGAGAAATTATTACCAGAAAGATAGCTGGAAAATCCTCAAATGTCTGGAAACTGAATCTTGCATTTCTAAATAACCCATGATCGATGAAGAAACTGAAAGAGAAGTTAGTAAGCATTTTGAACTGAATGAAAATGAAAACACAACATATCAGAATTTTTCAGATGCTGCTAAGCAAAAGGAAATTTATATTACTATTGGCTACATTAGAAAAGAAGTCTCAAGTAGGTCAGGTCAGCTTGTACCTCAAGAAATTAGGAAAAAGAAAATTTAACTCAAAGTAAGCTGAAAAAAAAATAATAAAGATGAAAGTGAAAATTAATGACATAGAAGACAAAACAAAAAACAGAGAGAAGCGATGACACCAAAAGCTGGTTCTGCAATATCGACAATACTGATTAACCTCTAGCCAGACTGACCAGGACAAAAATGAGGAAGATGCAAACTGCCAGTATCAGGAATGAGTGAAGTGACATCGTTCAATAAGTCTATGGATATTAAAGTATAGGACAATATTTTACAACTTTATGTAAAAATATCTGAAAATGGGTGAAATGTCTTAAAGAACACAAAGTACCATGGTTAAGTAAAAAATAAATAGATAATCTAAAATAACTCAATATCTATATAAAACCCTAATATGCAAATAGACTGAACAGTGGCACAACCAAACAACCGGTCATTATGACATGCACTGACCACCAGGGAGCATGCGCAGAACATGGTGGGTATCAGCAGCAGGTGGCAGAGCACAGAACAGGGCGGGCATCAGCCGTGGCAGGATGGTGGAGCAGATGAGCAGGGAAGCCAGATCAAGGTGGGATGCCGGTCGCTGTCATCAGGCGAGCCTCTGGTGGTTACTGAAATTCTTTGCTCCTGCACACCATGATCCCACTGGGCACTTGCACCTGCTGCCAGTGCCAGCCCCGCTTGCACCCACTGCCGGCACGCTGGAGCTGCAACTTGCACTGGCTGCCGGTCTGGGCCCCAATTGCTCAGTGCTGTCAGCCATTGCGAGCGGTGGCTGCTGGTCCCAACTGCCCTTGAGGGCTTCTCTACCTTCTCCTGCTCCTGAGGAGCAATGGAGGCCAGCAGCCACCTCTCACACCCGCTGTCAGTGACAACCCTGCTTGCACCCACTGCTGGCTCTGGAGCCGCTGCTCGCACCCACTGACAGCACCAGCCCTGCTTGCCCCCACTGCTGGCACCGACCCCAATTGCTCCATGCCATCAGCAAGGGCAAGCCAGGTGGTGTCGTCAGCACATAGGAGCAGTGGTGGTGGGAGTGGTGCTGCCTGCAGACCGGGGACTGGGGGCTATACTGGGAGGGGCCAGGTGAAGGATGGGCTGAGATCCACCCCTGTGCCCATGGCAGCCTCATGGCCCACAGTTTCTTTCAAGGTGCACGAATTCATGCACTGATCCTTAGTCTATTCAATAAATTGAAATTGCAGTTAAAAACCTAGGTAGCTCAGTTGGTTAGAGCATCCCCCTTATACACCAGGGTGGCTGGTTCAATCCCGGTCAAAGCACATACAACAATCAACAAATAAGTACCTAAAAAAATGGAACAGCAAATTAATGTTTCTCTTCCTCTCTCTCTCAAATCAATAAATAAACATTTAAAAAATACTTTCCCGCTGAAACCGGTTTGGCTCAGTGGATAGAATGTCGGACTGTGGACTGAAAGGTCCCGGGTTCGATTCCAGTCAAGGGCATGTGCCTTGGCTGCGGGCACATCCCCAGTGGGGGGTGTGCAAAAGGCAGCTTATTGATGTTTCTCTCTCATTGGTGTTTCTGACTTTCTATCCCTCTCCCCTCTGCTCTGTAAAAAATCAATAAAATATATTTTAAAAAATATATACTTTCCCACAAAGAAAACTCAGGTCCAGATGGCTTCACTGGTGAATTTTACCAAACATTAAAGTAAGAAGTAATATCAATTCAATATAAACTCTTCCAAGACAGTTGAAGAGAATGGAATACTTCTTAAGCTATTCTATGAAAATGAACTACCCAACACTAAAACCAGACATAGACATACACCAAAAAAAAGAAAAGGAAAACTGATGGTCAAATTCCTGATGAACATGCTCAAATTCCTCATGAGCAAACATTTTAAACAAAATTTTAGTAAAGTGAATTCAACAATATATTTATTGTTGACAAGTGAGATTTATCCCAGGGCTTCAGGGTTGAATCAACATTTGAAAATCCCTCAATGAAAACTCACCACATTAAGAAACTGAAAAAGGAATGCCAAACAAACATCTCAATAGATGCAGAAAAGGCACTCAAAATTGACATTAATTCCAGATAAAAACTACAAATAGAAGGGAACTTCTTCAACCAAATAAAAACCATCTACAAAACCTCAGCTATCAGTGCTTTTATTGGTAAACGACTGAATGTTTTCCCTGAATATTGGGAACAACCAGGAATGTCCCCCTCATGCCCCTTTAATTCAGCGTTTACTGGAGGTTCTTTCCAGGACAGTCACGCAAGAAAAAGGAAGAAAAAAGTACCCAGGTTGGATAGAAAGAAGTAAAACTGTCCCCTTGGTCACACAAGCATCTCTGTAGAAAACCTGATGGAATCTACAAAAAAGCTACTAGAAGTAACTAGAAGACGGTAATGGGTTGCAAATTAATATATAAAAATCAAATGTATGGATTAGAAATTGAACTCCACAAAACAATACCTTGTACAATTTACATCAATGATACCAAGCACCACAATTAACCCTATGCTCGGCCATAACTCAAACCTCACTGACTTTCAAAAATTCAAGTCATTCCTGGCGAGATGCTATTTAAGGGTAAACTTGCAACTAGTAGCTAAGTCCTGGAGATCTAATACACCGTAATGATTATAGTCAACAACACTGGGTTATAAATGTCGAAGTTGCTAAGAGACTGGATCTTAATTGTTCTCACTACAAAAAGAAATAATAAATATATGATATGATGAAGGCATTAGTTAATGCTAAAATGGCAATCATATGGCAATATATAAAGGTATCAAGTCAACACTCCCATTCTGATTCAGTCTTTGAACCATTGGTCACATATAATCTTACTAGAGACCTGATGCATGAAATTTGTGCACTGGAGGGGGGGTCCCTCATCCCAGCCTGCCTCCTCTCACAGTCCGGGACTCCTAAGGGGATGTCTTACTAATGGCTTAGGCCTAAGCCACAGTCTGGCCACCATCTGCAGGAGGCAAACTGGATGATCAGGGGAAGGTGCAGCCCCCATCACCCCACTGCTGCTGCCACTGCCAGCCGCTGCAGCCACCAAGGTGTTTTCATCAACATAGACTCCAGTCCCTTCATCACACACACACAAAAAAGACTTTCTTTAGGCATTTTCAAGATGTCTCCTTCATAGGATATGGCAGTTCTTCCTTTCTCTCTTTTTATCCTCACCTGAGGATTTTTTTTCCCTCTCCCCTTTTTCCTGTCCCCTCCTGGCCTGCACTCAGCACGGTGGCTGCAGGCAGGCCCTCCCTCTCCTCTCTGGGCCTGCCCTTGGCTGTGGTGGCTTGGACAGGCACCCCTGTCTCTGTATCCATCTCCACTCTGACCTCACCTGTGTGCGCAGCCTCCTCTTGACTGGTCATGACTGTTATGGCTTCCTGGCTAATTTTCATATTACATATATACACTAGTGGTCTGGTGCATAAAATTCATGCGTGGGGTGGGGAGAGTGTCTCTCATCCCAGCCTGCATCCTCTCCAATCTGAGACCCCTGTGGGATTGGGCCTAAACTGGCAACCCCCTCACAATCCAGGACTGCTGGCTCCTAACTGTTCACCTGCCTGCCTGCTTGATCACCGCTAACCACTTTGCCTGTTGGCCTCATTGCCCCCAACTGCACTCCCCTGATGGCCTGCTCACTCCCAACTGCCCCTCTGCCAGTCTGATCACTCCCAACTGCCCTCCCCTCCTGGCCTGATCACCCCTAACCACCTCTGCCTTGGCCCCACCACCATGGCTTTGTCTGGAAGGACTTCTGGAAGGTCTCATGGTCTCACTAGCATATTACCCTTTTATTAATATAGATAAGTTATGACATACTGCCATAACTATAACATATGTACCAGTATTATTCTATGAGAATACATACTTCATGCAATAGGAAGGCATCTAATACATTATATTGTATATGTTGTAAGTAGTAGGGAATACCGTATTTATAGCAATAATATATACCCTGTGACTTCCCTTCCTGATTTGTGAATGGTTCTCCAGTTCTTTGAAGGCTTCCTGGCCCCTAAGGTATTTTTTTGTCATTCAGTGTAACTTTATTTACTGTTTATTGCACATGATTTGAGGTCTTTTATTTCTAACCACCAAAGATTCAAAGGACTATTTTTTTCATGAAGTTTAACATTAACATCAGTGAATTCATGTATTCACGTGTTTTTATTGTAAACATCTGAATTATTCACATTGTCATAGATCCTGAACTCATAAGCATGGACCATGCACAGGCTGGCAGCAAGTCAGGAAGCCACTCTGCAAGCAAACAGATACTCTGCATAAGGAGAAAAGTCATAGCATAACATTTAATGTCAAACCTGAGTCACCTCAAAATATTATATATTGACTTCTCAATTCATATAGCATCGGGAACTCAACTGCGTGGTTGGTGACGGGGTTGACCTGGTTTCAGGAGGATTACCCCTGAAATAATTAAGGAAAGGGGGGCTCAATCTTTTCTTGGTTGCTTGCTCCTCCCCAGCACCTTCATCTTTCTTCTCATCCTCAGCTTCTTGGGTATCTCCTCCTTCACCTTCACCTCCTTCTTCTTCCTTTGCATCCTCAAATTTTTACTTGGAACCTTTTTCCTCTTCCTTTCCTTCCTCTTCCTCAGCCACTTCCTTCTCCTCCTCCTCCTCAGCTTCTCCTTCAAAAGGGATTCATCCTTAGCTTCCTCAACTTTTGCAGCCTCAATGATCTCTTCCATCTTCATATGCTCCTCCTGGACATGGCTGGGGTATTAAGAAGGGAAAGAGTGAACGGACATCAAGTAGGAGTTAGTCTGTAAACCACCGTAGGCAGATTGACCAAAGACCTGGGAACTGTGGGACTAGCCGCTGGCTATGCTTCCCATGCTGGTGAAACTGAACTGGGCCTCCTCACCTTCTAAGAGTTTCCTGTAAGCTGCAATGTCAATGTCCAAAGCCACATTGAGGAGTTCCTGATATTCTTTTAAATATCATGCCATTTCACTCTTTGTAGTTCTCAACTCATTTCCTAATTTATTGATTGTGTCCTGCATAGCAATAATGTCAGCGTTCTGCTTCTCCTCCAGCTCTTGCAGCTGCTTTCCCAGCGCTTTGTTCATGCCCGGCTTGCTTTGATCTCCGTGGGGTTGGCCTTGAGGAGGAGGTGGCTTTCAGACACCTCATCCTTGGCAGTGTGCACCCCATAGGTGTTCTTGGCAGTGCTCTCTGTCAGCATGGTGAAGCAGCTCTTGTACCATTCTTCTGCATTCTGCATGTTCTTGGCAGCCAGCTTCTTGTACTGGGCGCGGATGTCCTTGAGCATGGTGGAGAGGTCAGACTTGGAGAACACATCCATCTCCAGGGAGACCTGAGTGTACTGGATCTGCATCTGCAGCTTGGAGATCTCCTCTTCATGCACCTTCTTCAGAAAGGCGATTTAGTCTGTCAGGCTGTCGATGCACTTTTCAAGTTCAGCGCCAGCGAGAGCCGCCTCATCTGCACCTTAGTGTGCCTCCATCAGCCAGTCCTCTGCCTCATGATGGTTCAGCACCTCTTCCTGGTAGGATGCCTGCAGGTTGCTTCCAGTCCCTTCCAAGCCCTGGCGCCTGCTAACTGTCCACTGCCTCTCCTTGCCAGGGCCGGGGCACGGTGGGCCGGGGCATAGGCATCCCATTTTCATTAAAATGTTCAACCCAGGCCTGCTCCACCAGTGTGCACAGGCAGCCCGGCGGCAGACAGTGATCCCAGAGACCCTGGCCACCCCACCTACACAGGTCCCTGATGGCAGCCTGAACCCCGCCAGGCCTGCCCGGTTACCAATGATGGCCTGGACCCCATGGGCGGTACCAGGCACTACCCCCATCATCCCCCAGCACCCAGTCTGCACAGTTACCAGTAACGGCCTTGACCCAGCAGGCAGGTCAGGCACAGCCCAACTGGCCTTTCCAGTCTCCCATGGTGGACTGGAACCCGTGGGTGGTATTAGGCACTATCCACATGGCCTGCCTGGTCCCCAATGGCAGCCTGGACCTTGCAGGTGCTGCCTGACTGGCCTGCCAGGTCCCCCATGGTGGACTAGACCTTGCAATCAGTGTCAGGCTCAGCCTGCCCCTTCTGCATATACAAATTTACTCCCCATATTTGTTGGCTTAATTTGCATATCACTCCTGATTGGCTGTGGGTATAGCAGAGGTATGGTCAATTAGTATTTTTCACTTTTATTGGTTTTACATTTCCAAATGTTTGGTGATTGTTTCTCAGTTCTGTGATCATTGCATTTGGTCAGACACCATGATCAATATGATATAAATTTTTTGCTATTTGTATTCTTTGGTATTCATTGAACACCTTAAACTTTCACAATGTTAGTTTCATGCCATTGTGATCTGAAAGATGCTTAATATGATTTCAATTTTATTAAATTTGTTAAGACTTATTTTGTATCCTAACATATGGTCTATCTTTGACAATGATCCAAGAGCATTTGAAAAGAATGTGTATCTGTTGCTTTGGGTTGAAATGTTTGGTAAATATCAATTAAATCCATCTAACTTAGTGTGTCATTTAGGGTCATTGTTTTCTTGTTGACTTTTTTGTCTAGAAGATCTTTCCAGTGACTGCATTGCTATCAATCTCTCCCTTAAAGTCCTACAGGAGTTTTTTATATATTTGGATTCTCTGATGTTGGGTGCATATATGTTTACTCAATCCTCTTGTTGGATTGATCTCTTTAGCATTATGCAGTGTCCTTCCTTGTCTCTTGTGATGGCCTTTGTTTTGAAATATATTTTTGCAGATATGAGCATTGCTACTCCAACTTTTTTTTTTCATTTCCACTTGCATGGTATATTTTTTCCATCCCTTCATTTTCAGTCTGTATGAATGTTTTATTCTCAGGTGGATCTCTTATAGACAGCATATATTTGGGTCATGTTTTCTTAGCCATTCAGTCATCCTATGTCTTTTGATTAGAGCATTTAATTCATTTACATTTAAGTTTATTATTGATAGGCAATTGTGTACTGCCATTTCCCCCCTTTATACCTATGTTCCTTTCTCTAGTTCTTCTTTTTCTTAAAATTCTTCTTTTAACATTTCCTGAAGTGATGTTTGGTTTATACAATAAATATACCAATTATACCTTAATTTTTAAAAATTGAAATCATTCAGAGTAGTCTACAAATCAATAGAAGAGTAATAATTGGAAAATCCCCATTTCTAAGGAAGCAAATAAAATAATATGTATAAATAATCCAAGGGCCAAAATAAATCATAACAAAAATGAAAATATTTTAATTAAGTGATATGCATCAGTAAACTTGTGGGATATGATTAAAATAGTGCCTACATAAAAATGTAAAACCTTAAATGCATTAATGAAAAATGAAGAAATACTGAAAATCAATGATCTAAGTTGCCATCTGAAGATGATGTTTTCAAAAAGCAAATAAAATCTTTAAAAAATAAGCATATAACAAAGGTAAGAGTAGAAGTTTATTAATTTCAAAAAAAACAGAATTTTTTGCTCCTGATCAAGATGTTGGTACAGTAAATGCAGTATTCACATCCTCCCATAACCACATCAAAATTACAACTAAACTACAGGACACCCATCATTCAGAATAAGCTGAACAGAATTCCTATACTTAAGTATATAAAGAAGAAGCCACATTGGGACTGGTAGGAGAGACAGAGATTTGGAATTGGCATGTCCCACACTTCTAAGTGGCAGATAAAAATCAGGAGAGATATCCCAGCTGCAAAGTTCCTCCCAAAAGAGTGAGGGGTCCTGGCCCTATACCAGGCCCTCCAGTCCAGGTTCCAGTGCCAGGAAGAAAAGTCCCCATGACTTCTGGCTGTGAAACTAGTGAGGATTAAGGCTGGGGGAGGCTGAGGCTGCTGGAGTTCCAGGCAGTTCATCTTAAAGGGCTCATGCACAGATTTGTCAAACTCCATTGCTCTGCGCTCCAGCACTGAGGCAGCAGCTGGAACCAGGGACACATGGGAAGGAACTGAAGTGCCTGACAACTGGGCAAGAGCTGGAGGGGCAGTTTTCTCCCAAGCAACGTGCTGCTGGCAGAGGCCATTGTTATTTTTCTAACTCCTTTCCCTACTGAGCTGGCAGGTGGACACCATATCTGAGTCTCCATCAACCTACCTCAACAGTTTGCCTCACTGTGGTTATTCCCTGAGACTCAGCCCCATCCAAATTTCAGGCCCACCCAAGCCATTTTTATTGTTTTTTCCATTCAAACAGTCTGTCTTGTCTTATGCTTCAAACTTTCCTAAAATCTCTCAAGCAAGCTGCACCTGGCCTTGGCATGCCACATATCTTTTACCAAGTAGACCGAGCAGCACTAGTGGCAGCTAGCCTTGGTTCTCAGTTTGGCCTCTTCTGGGCAACTATCTGCATATCATCTTGTAGCTCATGCCTGGTGGGCCAGGTGGCAGCTTACCTTGGTCTGCACTTCTCAGGAAGTTCTAGAACCTACAGACAACTTCAGACCACATCCACCCACCTACACAAGCAACACACCTAAGGGGTGGACTTAGTGAGCACCAGAATCTACTCTAGTAAGTCCTGCTGTGTGGGGTAGTCTCCATCACAGCTGATCCTCCATGGTGGTAGGAAGTCAGTAGTCTGTAGTTACAGCCAGTCCAGAAACTTGATCAGCTGGAGGTAAATCCCTTCTATTGACATGCCAACAGCAATCAAAGCTCAATTACAACAGAAGGGTTTACACAACCCATAGTGGGTAGAGGTGCACCTAGAGTGCCTAGCTCAAGTGACCAGGAAGCTGTGCCATGGGACCCAACAGAACACCTCCTACATTGGGCCACTCTACCAAACCCAGGAGACATAGCAGCTCTACCTAATCCATAGAAACAAACACAGAAAGTCGGTCAAAATGAGGAGACAAAGAAAAATGTCCCAAATGAAAGAACTGAAAGAAATTTCAGGAAAAAAAAGAACTAAACAAAATGAAGACAAGAAATCTACCAGATGCAGAGTTCAAAACACTGGTCATAAGAATGGTCAATGAACTTGGGGGAAGAATAGAAGAACTTCAACAAGGAGATAGCAAACATAAAAATGAAGATAGAAAACATAATAAAGGAACAGTCAGAAATAAATAATACATTAACTGAAATTAAGAATACATTACTGGGAATTAACAGTGAAGTAAATGAAGCCGAGGACTGAATCAGAGATTTGGAAGATAAGGAAGCAGAAAACACCCAATTTAAATAGCAAATAAATGAGTAAATAAATAAAGATCCAAAAATATGAGGATAGTATAAGGAGCCTCTGGGTCAATTTTAATCATACCAATATTTACATCATAGGGGTGCTAGAAGGAGAAGAGAGAGAGCAAGGAATTGAAAACCTACATATAAAAAAAAAGACAAAAATCTTTCCTAACCTGGTGAAGAAAATAAACATATAAACATAGGAAGCACAGAGAGTCCCAAACAAGATACCCAAAGAGCCCCACACCAAGACATAGCATAATTAAAATGTCAAGTGTTAAAGACAAAGAGAATATTAAAAGCAGCAAGAGAAAAGCAATTAGTTACCTACAAGGGAATGTCCATATGACTGTCAGCTGATTTCTCAACAGAAACATTTGAGGCCAGATGGCACAAAATAGTCAAAATGATGAAAAGCAAGGACCTGCAACCAAGATTACTTTACCTAGCAAAGCTATCATTTAGAATCAAAGGGCAGATAAAGAGGTTCCCAGATAAGAAAAAGGTAAAAGAGTTCACCACCTCTAAAACAGTATTATAAGAAATGTTTTCTTAATTTAATATTTTTATTCTTTAAAGTATTACAAATAGTAGTACATATGTTTTCCTTTTTCCCCCCCCATTGTCTTCCCCCCAGCCTCCCCTACCCCCAGCACATGCCCTCACCTGCCCCCCTCCTGCCCCAGTGTCTTGTATCCATTGGTTATGCTTATATGCATGCATACAAGTCCTTTGGTTGATCTCTTACAGCCCCCGCTCCCCCACCCTCCCCAGCCTTCCTCCTGTAGTTTGACAGTCTGTTCAATGCTTCTTTGCCTCTATATCAATTTTCCCCCTGTTTCTTTTAGGACTTTTTTTAAAAAGCAGCAGGAAAAAAATTGAAAATACAGATAATAAAATGGCAACAAATAATATATAAAAATTAAATTTTAAAAGTAAAATAAATGAACAAGCAGAACTGAAACAGACTCAAAGATACAGAAAACATTTTGATGGTTGCCAGATGGAAGGGATTGGGGGAATTGCTGAAAAAGTTGAAGGAATTAAGAAGTTCAAATTGGTAGTAACAGAATAGTCATGAGAATATAAACAACAGCATAGGGAATATAATATATTGTAATAATTGGTTGCAAAACTTTGTAAGTTATATCAATGTCTAATCACTATCCTGTACACCTGAAACTAATATAATATTGTATGTCAACTGAAATTGAGAAACAACAAATGATTTAAAGTTTAAAAAGGTTTAAAAAAAGAAAACATACAATTTTTTTAAATCTTAAAAGTTCTCATCTATCCTATCTAATAAAAGAGTAACATGCAAATGTGACCATACCTTGGCTCCTGATTGGCTATGCTACCAGCCAATCAGGAGCAGGGGGCAGGGCCCAGAGGCAGGGCCAAGTAACACAAGCGCCAGGCCCCCGGGGGTGAAGATGAAATGGTGGCGGCAGCAAGCACCCAGCACCTGGGTGCTGTGAGGGGAAGGGATAGCAGCAGTGATGGTGGTGGTGGTGGTGGCGGCAGAGAGTGCCCCGGGGCCGGCCAATCAGGAGCGGGGGCGGAGGTCAGGTATGAGGTTGGGGGCAGGGCTATTTTGGGAGAGGGCAGGCCTGCGGTGGGAGAGGGTAGCCTTCAGAGCCCCTGGCCGGCATGGCAGTAGAGGGCTGACTGCGCCCCCTGATGACCCGGCGCCCGCCCTCTCCTGCTGCCTGGAGGGAGAGAACAGGCCCAGGCAGCAAATTTGCACTATGCCAGGTGGGGAAGCCAGATCTGAAAGCCCAAACCCCCAAGTACCCGACAGGGCTTCGTGTGCCGGGGTACTGAGGAGGCCCCAGGACAAGCATCTCCCCAGAGGCTGTGCGGGAGAAGGAGAGGAACCTCTGGATGAGGGACACCCCCCCATGCACAAATTTTGTGCACCAGGCCTCTAGTATATATATAAAACTCCAATATGCAAACCTATATATATAGAACTATAATATGCAAATAGACTGAATGGGGGAACAACAGACCAACCAGTCACTATGATGTGCACTGACCACCAGGGGGCAGGCGCAAAACATGGCAGGCATTGGCAGCAGGCAGCAGAGCACTGAATACGGTGGGTGTCGGCTATGGCAGGATGGTAGAGCATGGGAGCGGGGTTGCCAGACCAAGCTGGGGTAACAGTCACTGTCATCGGGGCAAGCCTTTGGTGGTTACTGAAAATTCTTTGCTCCAGCATGCCCCAGTCCCTCCCAGAACTCACACCCGTTGCCGGTGCTGAAGCTGTCACTTGCACCCCACTCACACCCACAGCTGGCACCTGAGCCACTGCTCACACCTGCTGCCAGTGCCCAGAGCCAGTCCCAATGCCCCCTGAGGGCTTCTACACCTCTCCCTGCTCCGGAGGGGTGATTGGGGCAGCAGCTGCCACTTGCACCTACTTGCAGCACCAGCCCCATTTGCACCCTGGTGCCAGCCCCAATCTCTCTGTGCTGTTAGTAGGTGTGAGCAGGGCCAATGTCATCCGTGTGTGGGGGCGGCTGTGGCAGAAGTGGGGCTATTGGTACACAGAGGACTGGCAGCCCTAGTGGGAAGGGCCAGGTGGGGTCACTGAGGATGGGCTGAGACCTGCCCCTGTGCCCACCATAGCCTCTCAGCCCACAGTTCCTGTTAAGATGCACAAATTTGTGCACTGGGCCCCTAGTCACAAGATAAAATTTCTGTAATGACGTATGTGTATATAGTCAAAAGGTGATTCTTTGAAAAGATTAACAAATTAGATAAACATTTAGCAAGACTAATTTTTAAAAAAATAAAACATGGATTATTTAATCAGGAATAAATAACAAGGTGACAGTCCTTGATTATTTAATCAGGAATAAATACCAAGGTGACATTCCTGATTATTTAATCAGGAATAAATAACAAGGTGACAGATTATACAGACACTCCTAATATATAAAAAGCCAGAGGCCATCACAACCGAAACAACTAGACAGACTATGAAACAGCAGGTGTGGGGCAACAAGGCTGGCAGGGGGGTTAGTGAGGGACCACCAAATGACAGAACAGCAGGCTGTGTGGCCAACCAGGCCAACAGGGGGCAGTTGGGGGTGACCAGCCCAACAGGGGGGCATTTAGGGGTGATCAAGCAGGCAGGCAGGTGAGCAGTTAGGAGCTAGTGGTCCCAGATTGTGAGAGGGTTGTCTGACTGCTGGTTTAGGCCTGATCCCTGGAATCAGGCCTAAATCAGCAGTTGGACATTCCCTGAGGGGTCCCAGATTAGAAAAGGTGCAGGCTGGGCTGAGGGGACCCACCAACACACACCCATACATGAATTTCATGTACCAGGCCTCTAGTATATAAATAATGAAGCTATATTTTGGGGCAACTTTATTCTAATAAATTTGACAATTTGGATGAAATGGATAAATTCCTTTTAAAAACCAAATTTTAACAAAACTGAGGAAAACAAAAAAGTGGAATATTCTAATGTTCACAAGGAAATTGAATGCCAGCTTCCAGCTCTGTGCTGGGTCCTGGATACTCCCAGTGTGTGCAGTGGGAGTTGGGGAAAGAATTAAGAGGAATCTATGGGCAGGTCAGAGCTCCCTCGTCTGTGGCTCTCTTCTTTCCCCCAATTTTTTCTTCTCCATTTCCACCTGCTCCAGTAGCTTTGAACCTCAACCACAGACTCAGTTCTCAACCCAAAAGGGCTCATTCTTCTGTGAAAGCCGAGTGCCCCATGTTCCACCCTAAGGTGGGTGAGCCCTCACAACCCTCTGGAGTCTGCCTGTTTTGCTGGCTTTCGTATCTTCATATTGTTGGGGGTATATTTTGTTTGTCTGTTTTTGCAGGTTACATAACTTTTAAAAAAGACTTCAAACTTCCAGAAGAGTTGCAAGAATAATACAAAGGACCAGATATTTTACACAGCTTTGTCAATCATAAACACATTTCCATTAAGGTTGTGGAGATAAAAGATATAGATGTGTGTATATTCTGTGTATATCTAGGTATATATTTTTAGTAGGTTGTTTTTTTTTAAAACAGTGTTAAGATTTACAAAGAATGTTTGAGAACACGGCATAGTTGCCATACCCCCGCCCCATTTCTCCGGTTATTAATATGAGAATGTTTGATTACAATGAATGAATCGATGTTGATGCATTTACATTGACTAGAGTCCATCCTTTTTTCATTTCCCCAGCTTTTACCTAAAGCCCCTTGTCTGTCTCAGAACCTCATCCCTGGTCCTGCATGGCCTTCGGCATCCAATCTGCTTAGGCTCCTCTTGGCATGTGCTCTTTCTCAGGCTTTCCTTATTTTGACCTTGACAGTGATAACTGTGTGGGGCAGGCATTTTATAGAATTTCCCTAGACTGCAATCTGTTTACTGTTTTCTTCTCAGCTGTCCCAGACTTGTAGGGTCTGAGGGAAAGACCGCTGAGGTGAAGTGCTGCATGGGGGCAGAGAGGCCAATTCGAATAATCCCCACTGGTGTTGACCTTGACCACTGGCTGAAGTCGTTTGTCAGAGTCTCTGCTGTGAAACTGTTTCCTGCCCGCCTCTCCCCCACAGGCCACCCCCTCACACTGTCCCCGTGGAAGGAAGTGGCTGTGTGCAGCCACATTGAGGAGGGAAGGGTGAGGCCACTCCTCGCTGAGGGTAGACTGTCTACACACATGATTTGGGATTCTTCCACATGGAGATGTGTCTCATTTCCCAGTTGCGATTTTTATGTTTCATTCAGAGTTTTCACCGTTATCAATCAGCCAAAGGGTTATTCCTACATAAATGATATCAGCGTTCCCGGAGCTGACCTCCCACAGCTAACATTTGCTGGACACTGACTATATCCCATACACGCTACTGAACATCTTCGTGTATTTCATTTAATCCTTGCAATAACCTTCTGCAAGGAATACATTATACCCATTTCATGGATAAGAAACTGAGACTGCGTATGAACCACATTCCATTCCTGTCTTCTTTGCACACCAGGCCCTAAATGTCCACCCAGATGTGTGTGCTAGGCCAGCCCCGCTCTGACTCCTGCCCTTCTGTCCAACCCGCAGGCACAGATGGCAAGACCGTGGCCATCACAGCAGCCCAGGGCGGGAGAGGTCACAGCCAAGGCCTCTGCCCACAGAAAAGCGCCTCCTCCCTGAGGGACAGAGTGACACCTCCCGCTGGCAAGACCTGAGAGAAGGCTGTTTCTCACTCTGAGCAAAATCCCCCGCCCGACATCAGAAAGTGAGAGAGCAGGGAGGGAGCTGAAGGCTCAAACGCCGAGATGGTTGGAAAAGAAACCAAAGCAGTCGGTTTTGGGGGGTTAGCCCACCTGCCTCCACAGCCAGCTGCAGAGTTCAACTCTCAGTCCTCCCACCACCCCAGCCAGGCCTCTGAGCGGCCCCGCAGGGGGCCAATAGGGCCCAGCACCAGCTCATTTGACTTTCACAAAAGCCCTGGAATCTGCATCCTCATTCCCATAGAGCCTGAGGCTCCGAGGTGGAAAGCGATTTGCCACACACAAGGCAGCGAGCTGGCGCGTGGTCCAACCTTTATACGGGTCATGGGAAAAACCAGCATCCCCGCATCACCATCAACCCAGTGGAGGTGCTTGAGAGCAGGGGCCAGCAGACAAAGTTGCCCTCACACACACTCACACTCACACACACACACTCACACACACACTCACTTTCACACTCACAAAGGCTGAATGACGGGAATACAGATGGAGGTGATGTGGCCACAAGCCAAGACTGTGCAGCCCCCAGCAGCTGAGAGGTAGGAAGGGCCCTCTGCAGCCTCCAGAGGAAGTGAGGCCCTCAGCACCCCCATCTCAACCCAGGAAAGCCAGTGTCTGACTCGGCCACCAGAACCCTGAGAGAGTCCATTCCTGCAGGGTTAAGCAAGTCAGTTTGCTATTCCTTGTTAGCTACAGTGGCCAGGAAACTAACGCTCTACCTGCTTGCCCTTCCTCCTCACTCAACCCCAGCTCCTCCCATCAACCTCCTTTGGGAGGGGGAGGGGGAGCTACAGAATAGACACAGAAATAGGGGAGTCTAGAAGGATGGGAGGAAAGGCTGAGGATAAACAGCTAAGGCAAGTATGCCAGACTCACAGGCTAACATGAGCCCAATAAACAAGGTATAAGCTTATGTGGCCACAAAAACACAAAAGCTTCCATTTCATAGAAACGTAGATTTATTTTGATAGGGACATGCTGAACACAAAGGGCTGAAATAAAGGAGTCATACTATCTAATAAAAGAGTAATATGCAAATTGACCACACCTCTGCTACATCCACAAGCCACACCTACCAGCCAATCAGGAATGAGTATGCAAATTAACCCAACCAAGATGGCTGCAGCCACAGAGCAAGCAGGAGGCTTGAGTTTCCCCTGTAATGGAGGAAGCCAAGCTTCCTGCATACCCTGCTGGCCCAGGCCTCTCCTCAAGGCTACAAAGTTTTAATTATAGAAGATAAATAAATCCCAGGTCCCAGGGGCTCCGCTTGGGTTGCCGGGGGGTGTGGCTGGCCTGCAAACCACCACAGGCCTCTCACCCAGGCTGTCCCACACCCCAAGGGAACACCCACACTGATCTTGGATACCCTTCAGAGCAAACCAGCTGGCCCCCACCCGTGTACCTGGCCTCTAGCCTATCTAATAAAAAAGTGATATGTAGATTGACCATCACTCCAACACACAAGAGGGCTGCTCCCATGTGGACTCAAGATGGCTACCACAAGATGGCCAGCAGGGGAGGGCAATTGGAAGGGACCAGGGCTGCAAGATAGGGCAGTTGTGGGCGATCAGGCCAGCAGGGTAGGGCAGTTGGGAGGGATTCAGCTGACAAGAGAGAGCAGTTGGGGGCAATCAAGCCTGCAGGGGAGGGCAGTTAGGGGTGACCAGGCCAGCAGAAAAGGGAAGTTGGGGGTGACTGGCCCTGCAGGGAAGAGCAGTTGGGGGGGACCCAGCGCTGCAGGAGAGAGCAGTTGGGGGGGGACCAGGCCTGTAGGAGAGGGCAGTTGGGGGCAATCAGGCTGGCAGAGGAGCAGTTAGGCATCAATCAGGCTAGCAGGGGAAAGGTTAGAGGGTGATAAGGCTGGCAGGCAGAAGCGGTTAGGGGCAATCAGGAAGACAGGCAAGTTAGCAGTTGGGAGGGAGCCAGCAATCCTGGATTGTGAGAGATATGTCCAGTTGCCCGTTTAGGATTGATCCCAGTAGGATCAGGCCTAAATGGGCAGCTGGACATCCCTCAAGGGATCCCAGATTAGAGAGGGTGCAGGCTGGGTTGAGTGACACATACCCCTGTGCACGAATTTTGTGCACCAGGCCTTTAGTCATTAACATAAAATAATAGAACATTTTGAAAAACATTAATATTTTTTCTTTTTTAATTTCTTTATTGATTAAGGTATTACATATGTGTCCTCGTCCCTCCATTAACCCCCTCAAACCCCTCCCCCCACTCATGCCTTCGCTTCCCTGGTGTTCATGTCCATTGGTTAGGCTTACATTCATGCATACAAGTCCTTTAGTTGATCTCTCCTCCTTTCCCTCCCTCTGAGGTCTGGCAGTCTGATCTATGCTTCTCTGCCTCTGGACCTATCCCTGTTTATCAGTTTATGTTGTTCATTATATTCCATAAATGAGTGAGATCATGTGGTATTTGTCTTTCTCTGGCTGGCTTATTTCACTTAGTATAATGCTCTCCAGTTCCATCCATGCTATTGGATGACTGTTTGATTTGCATTTCTCGGATAATTAGTGACTTTGAACATGTTTTCATATGTCTCTTGGCCTTCCTTCTGTCCTTCAAAAAGTGTCTATTTAGGTCCTTTGCCCATTTTTGACTGAATTGTTTATCTTCCTTTTGTTAAGTTGTATGAGTTCCCTGTAAATGTTGGAGATTAAACCCTTGTCTGTGGTGACATTGCAAATGGTAAGAACTCATTCTTTTTTACTTCAGCATAGTATCCCATTGTGTAGATGTACCACTGTTTTTTAATCCACTCATCTGGTGATGGGCACTTAGGCTGTTTCCAAATCTTAGCTATAGTGAATTGTGCTTCTATGAACATAGGGGTGCATATATCCTTTCTGATTCATGTTTCTAGTTTCTTGGGATATATTCCTAGAAGTGGGATCACTGGGTCAAATGGGAGTTTCATTTCTAGTTTTTTTTGAGAAAACTCCATACTGTTCTCCACAGTGGCTGCACCAGTCTGCATTCCCACCAGCAGTTCAAAAGAGTTTCTCTGCATCCTCACCAACACTTGTCTTTTGTTGATTTGTTGATGATTGCCATTCTGATAGGTGTGAGATACCACATTGTTGTTTTGATTTGCATTTCTCGGATAATTAGTGACTTTGAACATGTTTTCATATGTCTCTTGGCCTTCCTTCTGTCCTTCTTCAAAAAGTGTCTATTTAGGTCCTTTGCCCATTTTTGACTGAATTGTTTATCTTCCTTTTGTTAAGTTGTATGAGTTCCCTGTAAATGTTGGAGATTAAACCCTTGTCTGTGGTGACATTGTCAAATATGTTCTCCCATACAGTGGGCTTCCTTGTTGTTTTGTTGATGGTTTCTTTTGCTGTGCAAAAGCTTTTTATTTTGATCTAGTCCCATTTGTTTATTTTCTCTTCAGTTTCCATTGCCCTAGGAGCTGTATCGGTGAAGAAATTGCTTAGGCATATGTCTGAGATTTCTCTGCCTGTGGATTCATCTAGTATTTTTATGGTTTCCTGTCTTACTTTTAAGTCCTTTATCCATTTGAAGTTTATTTTTGTGTATGGTGTAAGTTGGTGGTCTAGTTTCATTTTTTACATGTATCTGTCCAATTTTCCCACCACCATTTATTGAAGAGACTGTCTTGATCCATTGTATGTTCATGCCTTCTTTGTCAAATATTAATTGAGCATAGTGGTTTGGGTCAATATCTGGGTTCTCTATTCTATTCCATTGGTCTATATGTCTGTTTTTGTACCAGTACCAGACTGTTTGAGAACCGTGGCTTTGTAATACAGCTTGAAATCTGGTATTGAGATTCCACCTGCTTGTTCTTCTTTCTCAGGATTGCTGTGGCTATTTGGGATCTTTGTTTTATTCCAGATGAATTTTTGGAGAGTTCTTTCTAGGTCTGCAAAATATGTTTCTGGTATTTTAATGGAGAGTGCATTGAATCTATAGATTGCTTTGGGTAGTATGGACATTTTAATGATGTTGATTCTACCAATCCATGAACATGGTATGATCTTTCATCTGTTTATGTTTTCTTCTATCTCCTTTTTTAGTGTCAAGTGGTTTTCCACATCTAGATCTTTTACCTCCTCAGTTAAGTTTACTCCTAGGTATCTTATTTTTTGTGTGTGTGATGGCAAATGGGATTGCTTTTTTTAGTTTCTCTTTCTATAATTTCACTATTGGTATAAAGAAATGCCATAGATTTCTTGGCATTAATTTTGTATCTTGCTACATTACTGAATTCATTTATTAAGTCTAATAATTTTTGATGGAGTCTTTAGGGTTTTCTATGTACAATATCATGTCATCTGCAAATAAGGACAGTTTTACTTCTTCTTTTCCAATTTGGATGCCTTATTTCTTCTTGTCTGATTGCAATGGCTAGTATTTTCATCACTATGTTGAACAGGAGTGGTGGGAGTGGGCATCCTGTCTTGTTCCTGTTCTTAGGGGAAATGGTTTTAATTTTTGTCCATTGAGTATGATGTTGGGTGTGGGTTTATCATATATGGCTTTTATTATGTTAAGGTATGATCCTTCCATTCCCACCTTGTTGAGTGTTTTGATCAAGAAGCGGTGTTGGATTTTGTCAAATGCTTTTTCTGCATCAATTGATATGACTGTGATTTTTATCTCTCAATTTGTTTATGTGATGTGTCATGTTTATTGATTTGTGGATATTGTACTATCCTTGCATCCCTGGGATGAATCCTACTCGGTCATGGTGTATGATCTTTCTGATGTACTGCTGGGTCTGATTTGCTAGAATTTTGTTGAGGATTTTGGCTACTATGTTCATGAGGGATATTGGCCTATAATTCTCTTTGATTGTGTTGTCTTTATCTGGTTTTGGTATTAGGGTGATGCTGGCTTCATAGAATGAGCTTGGAAGTGTTCCTTCCTCTTGAATTTTTTGAAATAGTCTGAGGAGGATAGGTTTATTTCTTCCTTGAATGTTTGTTAAAACTCCCCTGTGAAGCCGTCTGGCCCTGGGCTTTTGTTTGCTGGGAGCTTTTTGATGACTGCTTCAATTTCTTCCACAGTTATTGGCTTATTGAGATGTTTAGATTCTTCCCTGATTGAATTTTGAAAGATTGTTATTTTCTAGGAATATGTCCATCTCCTCTAGGTTGTCTAGTTTGTTGGAGTAGAGTTGTTTGTAGCATTTTTAAACAATCCTTTGTATTTCGATGGGGTCTGTTGTTATTTCGCCTCTCTCATTTCTGATTTTGTTTATTTGGGTCCTCTCTCTTTGCTTCTCGGTGAGCCTGGCTAGAGGTTCATCAGTCTTGTTTATCCTTTCAAAGAACCAGCTCTTGATTTCATTGATCTTTTGTATTTTTTTTTTTTTTTGTCTCTATGTCCTTTATTTCTGCTCTGATCTTTATTACCTTCTTTCTTCTGCTCACTCTGGGCTTTTCTGGTTGCTCTGTTTCTAATGCTTTTAGTTGTAAAGTTAGATGATTTACTACCATTTTTTCCTGTTGTTTTTTGTTTGTTTGTTTGTTTTTTAGATAGGCTTGTAGAGCTATAAACTTCCCTCTCAGGATTGCTTTCATTGTGTCCCATCGATTTTGGATTGTTGTGTTTTTGTTGTCATTAATTCCAGGATGCTTTTAATTTCTTCTTTGTTCTCTTTGGTAACCCAGTCATTATTTAATAGCATGCTATTCAGCTTCCAAGTGTTTGAGGTTTTTATTGTAGTCTATTTCTAATTTTATGGCATTGTGGTCTGAGAAGATGCTTGGTATGATTTCAACCTTCTTTAATTTTGGGAGACTTTGCTTGTGACCCAACATGTGGTCTATTTTTGAAAAGGTCCCATGTGCACTTGAGAAGAACGTATATTTCATGGGTTTGGGATAAAATGTTCTGAAGATGTCAGTTAACTCCATCTGATCTAGTGAGTCATTTAGGGTTGTTGTGTCGTTGCTGATTTTTTTTTTTGTCTAGAGGATTTATCCAGTGATGTCAGTGCTGTATTAAAGTCCCCTACTATAATTGTATTGTTGTTGATCTCTCCCTGGATATCTTCCAGGAGTTTTGTTATGTATTTGGGTGCTCCTGCATTGGGTGCATATATATTTATCAGGGTTATATCCTTTTGTTGTATTGAGCCCTTTAGTATTATGAAGTGGCCTTCCTTATCTCTTATTATGGCATTTACTTTGAGGTCTACTTTGTCAGATATAAGTATTGCTAACCCAGCTCTTTTTTCATTTCCATTTGTCTGAAATATATTTTTCCATCCCTTCACTTTCAATCTGTGTGAGTCTCTTGTTCTGAAATGGGTCTCTTGTAGACAGCATATAAATGGGTCGTGTTTTTTTATCCATTCAGCCACTCGATGTCTTTTGATTGGAGCATTTAGGTTCAAACTTTGAGTTGTGTGGACATGGGCTGTGTGCAGTGGGTACTTTGCACCACCCAAGTGTCACTGAAGTGCTCCAACACTAGGATGTATGACTGCCATGGGTTGGTGGGAACCAGGCTTGCCCAGGGTCAGTGTTCCCAGTATTCAGTGTGGTTTCACGTGCACACCTAGAATCAAGGACTTTCTTGCACCTTGCTGTTGGCATGTACTAAAAATGGTGCCAGGAGTCAGAGTTTCCCTGTGTGTGGAGAGTGTCCTCAGTGGACAAAGTCCCTGAGAGGGCTGGCCACGAGTTGGCCTGCCTGCTCCTAAGATTAGTCACGGTTTTTGCCCCTTAGCAAATGGTTACATTTAAACATAATTATAGTTTAGCAAGCATGATTGTCCTCCAGCAAGTAGCACTGTAAATAGCTAACCTATCTGCAGAAAGGAATTTAGGTGACATCTTGGGTGAAGGTATAGCTATAAGGAAGTTAACTAAGATAAGGGGTTTAGTGGAAAAACATGTAACAATATAGTTTTGCTTGCCACATTATGGGAACAATGTATTGTGTAATATGTAACCAGAACTGTATAAAAGAGTGGAGTAAAATAAACTCGGGGCTGCAGTCTGAAAGAGGGCTTTGCGGACCTCCTGATTCCATCTGTTCTATGTCTATTGTCTTCCCTTAAGCCTCACCCCCCTTTCAGGTACTGTTCAACTAATGCCGGCTGGCTCTGGCACCCGTGTCTGCACCAAAAGTCAGGTATCAGAGTTTCTGTTGCCTCATGTGGCTTCTTGCTGAGAATCAGGGTCCCTGGATGCGCATGCACCAAGAATTGTAGTCACTGGCTCTTAGTGTAAATGCCCTGTGAGCCAGGGATCTCAGTAAGAAACATAGTTAAGTTGGTGGTGCTCAGTGCTGCCTCTGGTAGGAGAATTTGGGTCCCGGTCACCAAAGGGGACTGGGTTGCACAATAGCTGTGTGGTGTGCCTGCACTGGGGAAAACTGACTTCCGTGTGCGCTTACCCTGGATTCAAGTCAGGTGGCACTGCCACCCTGAGTGGGCTTCAGGTTTGGTCACCCAATTGTGTTGCGTGGAGCAGATTCCAGTCTCTCAAATTCCAATTGCAGCACTACCTCCTCTGTGCGCTATCTCAAGCTCAAATTCCCCTTAAGGGAGCTGCCCTGTAGGGGCATTGTGGCTGGGTGAGGGGCGGGTCTATCAGTTACTATGGTACTATCCAGGCCTGCAGGGAGGGGGATAGGCTCTTTGACTCACAGAAATCTGATGGGGAAGTCTGGATTCTTGTGGTCTGAAGCTGTGGTTGCAGTTCTCTGTCTTCAGTGGCTACAAGGTCCTGGTTTGTGTCTGAGACCAGGCAGGATTCTAGTCTCAAGCAGGTCTGTTTCTCAAGATGGTGTGGTCTCCGTGCCCACACCGGCCACCCAGGAGTGTCCACTTTGTGCGCGGGGCTCCGCCGTCTAAGACTGCCTGGTTTGGCAGCCCCTTGGAGGACCTGCAGACTCTGTCCCTCTCTCATGCACACACACACCGCACACATCTACACTCTCGTCTGTGGGTTCCTCACTCTCTCACACTCTTTCCCTCCCTACCTTCCTGCTGATCGCCGTCATAACAGTCTAATCTTCTCCCTTTACCTGACTCTTTTCTACTGCTCTCTTCCGGCCATCATTTCTGTCCGTCCCACGTTCCCCCAGCACACTAGGTCTACAGGTCTAGTTAAGTCAATATGTTTTCTTGAACATTAACTTACCAGACACTGAATAACTGCACAAATTAATAAGCGTAATGTGAATAAACCTATTTTTCTTGTTCTCCAAAAGCAAAATATTTCCTGTTGTGCACACCAAACAAGTCGGTCCAAGACTAAGGATGTGGCCGTCGGCTGCTACAATATTTGCTGCTGTTATCAGTGGAGAGAAACGGTGCGCCTGTGCATAAGGGAAATGAATGCAACACGATTATAGTCATCAGGCATTAGCAAACGTTGTAGTTCGTTATTAATATCAGGATATTGTAAAAAATTAACCTACAAAATTGTTATTAAAACATTTGTTATATTGGTCGGGCTGCAAAAATATTTGTTGTGGGCCACATGCGGCTTGCGGGCCACGAGTTTGACATGCTTGGGCTAGAGTATAAGTACACAGGGGAAGTGTGTTTATCAGAGTGGACAGCAGGGCCAAGACAGTGGGAGAAAGAGGCCCTGCCAATCTCTCCCTCCCTGCCTCGCCCCCGCCCCAGTGACCATCCTGAGGGGAGGATAGACAGGCTGAGAGTCCTCACATCCTGTCAGCCGCTGAAACCCTCCTTAGAGACAAGCCAACCTATAGCTAGGTGAGCCTCATTTCCTAGTCTCCAGCTGCACACTGGCCTTGTTGTCCCCAAACCTGCCAGGTAGGTACACTTGCACCCCAGTACCTTTGCACATGCTGCTCCCTCTGCCTGGTCTGCTGTTTGTCCACACAATGCACTCCCCTCTCCTCAGGCCCTGCTGCATAAGGCTTTCCCTGGCCACCTCTACCCACCCCTCACCGCACTGCTCCCTGCAGCATCGGTGCCACCTGACACCACACACTCATTTCCTTTCCTGACCATTTCACCTGTCTCCCCACTGGCATGGCACTCCCTGTGGCAGGAGGGTGGGCTGCCTAGAATGAAGCCTGGTCTGCGGGTGGGCAGTTGAGAACTCTTTGCTGAATGAGTCGTCAGGGGACATGTCTCTGGGGAGATGGAGATGCTGGGGAGGTGTCAGCTGGGACGGTGGCAACAGGATGATAGAGGTTTTACTTCTGCTGCTAGGCCGGTGTCAGGGCTAAACACAGCCCCCTCGGGGCATTTTGTAGAGTTTCTAATCATTCTCAACCCCATGTGCCTGAAAGGCCTGGTACCCCCGGGCTGGCGAGGACCCCACCCTGGCTGCCTCAGGTGCTGGGGTTCCAGCAGGCTCATCGCTGTACTCGAACACATACCTGGTTCTAGGTCAGCAGGGCCAACCCTGCTGTTTGCCCGGCAGCCTGGGAGCAGGCCCACAGCGGGAGCCTTGGGCTGTGTGAGTGAGCAGGTATGGCGAGGGGGAAGACATGGTGTGGCAGAGTCCGGCCAACCTGCGGTGTACCATCTGCAGGGTAACAGCGGGAACTCACATAACCTCTCAGACTCAGCTTCCTCCTCTGTAAAGTGGGACCAAAATACCTTCTATCGGATCCAATGAAGTTGTAAGACCACGTTCCTCAGCACAAGAACATGTGTGGGTTTGTATCCCCCTCTTTCCAACGAGAGGACCCGAGGCCAGCGCAGTGTCTTTCCCAAATGCACCTGGAGCTGATCCTGCGGCTGACACGAGCGGGTGTGCTACGAAGGGGAACAGATCCAAGCTGTTGACCCAACAGGGACAAGGACCGGAGAAGCTGTGGTCGTTACGAACTTGGTCACCAAGGTGGGGCCCGGAGGAGCTGGGCTCCTGACTTAGGCTTTAGCAGGTGAGCGGAGCTGGCCGGGCGGGGAGGGGGCATTAAATGGAGAAGGAGCAGGATGGAGGCGGGAGGCCACTAAGCCAGGAGCCAGAGTGCCTCATTTCGAGGTCAGACAGGAGCATCCCCTGGAAGTGACGGGGCCTCTCACTCACATGGACACCCCCCTGTTAATTTATGCATGTGGGTAAGAATTTCTGGGTTAAAAATTTATTTACCAAGTCAAAGTTTCTGCCTGACCGGCATGGCTCAAGGGTTGAGCATCGACCTATGAGCCAAGAGGTCAGGGTTTGATTCCCAGTCAGGGCACATGCCCAGGTTGTAGGCTTCATCTCCAGGGTGAGGCGTGCAGTAGGCAGCTGATCAATGATTCTCTCTCATCTTTGCTTCTCTCTCTCTCTCTCTCTCTCTCTCTCTCCCTCCCTCCCTCCCTCCCTCCCTCCCTCCCTCCCTCTCTCCCTCGTTTCCTCCCTCCCTCCCTCTCTGGAATCAATAAAAATATAAAATTTTAAAAAAAGTTTTAAGAGGAATAAAAATAACCTCATGCAGACAAGAAAAAGCTGCAAAACCATGCCCATTTTCTTCCCTGGGTCCTGAGGACTTTGCAGTGGGCTCTTGGTGTCCGGAAAAGAGGGGCTGGGGGAGGGGCAGGGGTGGTGAGGGCAGAAAGGAGGTCCCTGGCTACCAGAGACCAGCGGGACCGCCCCGCACCCCTCACGCATCTTGGCTTGTGAAGTAGCGTTGGGAAGAGGTGAGAACCTTCTGCTCCTAAAGGGCAGGTGGCCACAGAACTAAACTGAGGGCGAGGTGTGAACTGCCATGACCTGAGCGGCTCTTCCCCTCTGACTTTCGTTTTCCTACAAATTGTAAGAACTTCCACTCCCCCCGGGGACAGCAGTGCTTCCCTCTTCCACGCCTCTCCCCCACGCCCATCTGCTGGGTACACGCACCCTCCACATTCACATCTCCTGACCCCCCGGGGCACCACTTCTCATACTGTCATTGATTCCAGGAAAGGGGAAAATGCTGTGGTCCCAACGTGCTCTTGGAAAAGTGCAGAAACAGAAGCAGGGACAGAGGTTGGGCCTCCAGGCGAGGAGTCCAATGCAATGGGGACCTCAGGTCTCCTGGAGCCACGAGCGACACGGAGGAGCGGCTTAGAGCTGTGAGCTGGTCACCATACGCTTGGTCTGAGAGTGAACAGAAAGGAGGCCAATCTGGGAAAATCAAAGAAAAGCCATTGTACTCACCCTGCACGTGTATTGCATCTTAGAGGTCACAACCACTTTATATCGAAGCTGGTCCTTTTGACATCAGAGCAGAGATATATATACTGTGGGTCTGAATCCAGGAAGTGCACGCACCTTTCAGGTCAGGGTCTGAGTGGGTCTGTGGCCCCAGGGCCTGGGCACAGGTACAGCCAATGTTTACTGACCTTCCTCCTCAACAATCCCCACGGTTGGAAAGGAAGGTGTCCTCATTTTGCAGCTAAGAAACCTGAGCCCTGGGGAATGTGAGCCTTGCCCAAAGTCACAGATGACAATTGAGCTTGAAGCCCCATCGCAGGTCATCCCAGTCTGCGCTCTCGCTGCCTCCAGATGCGTGGCGAGAACAGAGCATCAGGCTCCTAATGCCAAGCTATGTGGTTCAAGGGGCTCTAAGCAATGTCTGCATCGCTGAGTGATCATCAGGACTGCTGCCTCCAATCAGCTCACATTCAAACACCCGCCTGCTCGACACAGAGTGGAGGGGCATCCAGGAAGGATTCTGTCCCTTCTGAGCAGTTGGGGGTGGAGAGGAGGGTCAGGCAGACTGAGGAGGGAGGTGGATGTGAACTAGGTTCTGTAGCAGCAGCCCCTGGGCTGGGGCTGGCCATGTGACCCCTTCCCCTTACACCCATGATTCTCCTGGCCCCAGTCACTTACAAGTGTCCCGGGCAGCTTCCTCCTCTCTGTTCCCTTCCAGAGTGCTCCCTGTGCGCACAGCTCTGACACAGGGATCACATGGTCTGGAACTCCCTAATCACAGAATAGGGATAGAAACTGCAAGCAGGGCCCTGCTCATGCCCTAGCCTGGCCTTCCTCCCTGCGGCCCCCATTCCCAGGGAGGCCCGTTTAAGAGCAGCATCCTGAAGACCATGATGAAGTAAGTGAAAATGAGACAATGGAACCATCTCAACCTCAAAATTTGTCCTGAAAATTTCCCTGTGTGGCCATGGGGGCAAGATGTCCATTTCCTCAGGTCTGCCCACAGGTTCCCTGGGCTCACCACGTTCCCTTCAGCAGCCCGGAGCTGTTTCTCCTCCCTTGGCCCTCACTCTTTCTTTCTCTCTGTCAATTCACTAGACACTGGCCTTTTCCAAAAATTCTTCCAAGATTGGGAAGGGCATTGATAATATGGTGGTAAAAGCGTGAGCTCTGGAGTCAAACAGTGACATAATCTCTGAATTTCCGTCTGTGAACACTGATGATGATGCCAAGCTTTCAGGGTGGTCATAAGGATTAAGTGAGACAATGCTGGTGCATTAGTCAGGGCATTTAACACTAGCTACTCTAACAACAAGTCCAGAATCTACATGCAAAGTTCACACACGCTGACATAGCTTGGGTGTCTTTCCTGCATGCTCCCCTCCAAGAGGCGATTCGGGGGCCCAGCCTCTTTTCTTCCCTTTGGGTCCTCTACTGGCTCGTTCCACTGGGTGAACAGAATATCAAAGTCAAGGAGACCAGGCCAGGAAGTGGTACCCCTTAATTTCACTTCCCGTTGGCTAAAACCCAGTCATTTATTCAATGTAATTGCAGGAGGAGCTAGGAAACATGGTGCCCTGTATACCCAGGAAGAGGAAGTGAAGTTGCCAAACCTCTAGCCAGTCTCTGCTGCACAATTTAGTGTTTAGGGTCCTATTTGACACACAGTAAGAGCTCAGTAACCAAAAGATACTATTATAATCATTTTCTATATCTGTCCTGATACTGGTATGAATACACCGAATATACCCGACATCCCAGAACCACAGGGTAGACTTTTCAGACTTTTCACTGATAATAAATAGCCGACACAAGCTAAATGGAATTGGCAAAACAAGATATGGCACTGTGACTGACATAACTCCTGCTTGGGGTGCCTCCCCGAAGGGGGCAGAACACACTGAAATTCAGCTGCTGGCTCTGCTCTGAGCAAAAGGTTAACCCAGGTCAGCCAGGGGCATGGTCAGTATTAACACAGGAATGCTAGCCTACCCACTCTCCAGAGTTCCTAAAAAACGCCATGTTCCCTTCGCTCCAATTAGCCATTTTCTGCTGTCGGAACACCTGCTCTTTTCACAGTTCCCTCTCCTCCCCCCTTAGGGCTCAGCACAGATGTCACCTCCCCCGGAGCCTTCTCCGTCCTCCACCCACGGTGGCCGAGTGCTTCTCCCTGGGTCCACAGTAGCCTCTACTCCCCTCCCGAAGCACTCAGCATGACATGGAAGTCTTGGCCCAGTCTGCCTCTCCCTAGAGTGTCCGTCTCTCGGGGGCAGAGCCCTTGTTTTGATCATCATTTTATCCCAGTCCCACAGCAGAGTCTAGCTCATCATGAGTGGGCCACGATATTTACCATGTGAATAAATGAAGAATGAATGTGGGCAATCCTTTTTCAAAGTGATAATGAGGTACGACTTTTATATTCTTAAAGCTCAACAATAAAACCCAACAGTAAAGACAAGTTCAGAAAGAAATAGTACAGTCTATTCCGTCAAAAGGTCACGGGGGCCTGGCCAGTTGAGGGGTTGTGGGTCAACCTAGGAACCAGGAGATAATGGGCTGTGGGCTTGATCACCAGTGCGGGGTGTGTAGGAGGCAGCCGATCAATGATTCTCTCTCATCATTGATGTTTCTATCTCTCTCCCTCTCTCTCCCTCTCTGAGACGAATAAAAAAATATTTTTAAAAAAAGGTCCCTGGGAACTAAAAAGTCATTTCTGAAAGCAGCCACGCCTGGGAACTTCGGAGCACTTCCTCTCTCTCTCTCTCTGTGAGCACCAGCGGCCCTCCCCCCCTCACCTTCCACCCGTGCCCCTCCTCGCCCAGTGCCCCTCCTCGCCCTGTCAGAGGCCTG